>JACEFZ010006518.1:367500-649387 GCA_014155875.1 Cepaea nemoralis | reverse complement strand
CCATGGGGTCTTCCCACTCATGACCGCACCCTTATTTATAGGGTTTGATTGTTTTCCAGTAGCCAGGTCAATCACCCTACTGTCTCCACTTCATCTCATCTTTTCTCATGCACGGTCACTCAACTCATGTCAATGATCCAGTTATCACTGTTATTTATATTTGCTGAGAGGCTTTCAGAGATTGTTCGCTTCGTGTTTGTTCTCTCTCGGCTGTCTGTCCCTGGCATCTTCAACTGTCCTCCAAAATTGGTAGTTCTCAGTCCAGTATCGTTTGTAATTTTTACTCGCTGCTCTTGAATAGGACTCAGTGCCCGCCTGTAGTATGCTCTGTTTAGACTTCCACCATTACTTCATGTTGCCATATCGGGTATTTTGTTTTCAACAATATTATTTGTCTGTTAGTATGGCAAATCTGTACCAATCTGTTCGTTTTTCCCTTTGTAATTCCAGCGAACCGCAAGGACTTTTGCTCCTGGAAACATTTATCCATATTCATTACAAGCTGATTGGTCTGTGGTCACTACTGCTAATTCTGGTCCAGAACATGGCGACGATGTTGTGGAGGATTGTCTCCTGATGCAGAAGCTAAAGTCTGGATGTAGAAAGTTGGTTGTTATTTTTCTTTAGTGGATTGAAATATGTCTATATCTGCAATGTCGTCTCTTGCATGAATTGAACTGTTTTTTTTCAGTTCACACAGTGGTCCATAGAGTTTATCTTCCACTGTCGTCTCTCTAGGCCAGAAGGTTTGCCTAGATATGTTATATTTTGGGCAGTCTTGGAGTATGTGCTCTGCTGTCTGCGACGCCAATCCACATGTGCACATGGCTGTTTCACCAATCTTGAATTTTGTATACATGTGGTTGCGTAATCTATTGTGTCCTGTTCTGAGGCGCAGAATAATGACTTGTTCTGGTCTGTCCATAACGTGGTAGTCATCTTGAGCAGGTTTTGGTGGCTTTCTGACTGATTTGATCATTCTTTTCTTTTGGTGGTATGTAACGGGCACATCAGGCTGTTCTTCTTTGGCTCCTTCCTTAGCCAATTGATCAGCTCTGTCGTTTCCGGGTACTCCACAGTGGGATGGTATCCACTGTATGGTGACTTTATGCTGACTGCTAAGTTCAGAAAGTAGTGTCCTTAGTACTGGCAATTTCCCAGAGAGGAGCGCCTCTAGTACTGATTTTGCATCTGTTAGTAGCACCACAGGTTGTGTACCTTTGCTGTTATTTAGTAATTTCTCTGTTGCTATCTTGATTGCCTCAATTTCGGCATCATAGTTATGGCAGTACTTTCCTGTCGGTACTCTGGCTGTGTCCCTAGTATTATTTGGGTATTCTATGTACACTCCCGCTCCTCCATTTCGAACAGCATTTTGTGCTGACCCATCTGTGTAGACTCGGATCCAGAGGTCCTGTGGGTATTCTTCATCAAGGAAGCTGAGAGTGGCTGTTCTGCGCTGCACACTGTTCTGTTCTTCCTTGTCAAATATTCCTCTCACTTTTGTCTGGATTTGTAACGATAGTCTATGCTCATCTTTCCATGGAGTTCGCTCTGGAATAGTTGTTAGGGGGATACCAACTGTGGGCAGATCAGTGGTTTCTCTGCAGAGTCGTTTGGCCTGGTGGATAAAACTACTTCTTTTCAACCGCCCCATAGCTAGGTTTTCAAATCTGTTCTTCATAGGGTGGCCTGGCAAGCTGAGGAACTTTTCTGCTTGTATTAGCGTTTTCGTATCTCTGCGCTCACTCAGTGCCTGTGTCCTCCCCATCTTCTCCATTTCCACTATAGGGGTTGATCTCATCCCTCCTGTGGTGACTCTAAGTGCTTGATTTTGCACCTTGTCCAGCTCTTGTAGTGTGGTATTTGATGCTGAACACCACGCAGTTGACCCATATTCCAGGTGTGGTCGTATGCTCTGTTGGTAAACTTTGCTAAGTATTTTCGTACTGGCTCCCCATGTGGTTCCACTTAGCTTTCTCAGGATGGCTATTTTCCTTCTGGCTTTTGCTACTGCTTTGTTGATGTGCTTTCTCCATGTCAGCTTGCCATCGAATGTTACTCCAAGGTATGTTGGTTCTTTATCTTCTCTTAGGGGTGTTCCATTTATCTGGATGATCCCTGCCTTTTGTTTTGGAGAGAGGGTAAATAGGGTGTGCTGCTGCACTTGTCAGTGTTTATGCTGACACACCATCTATTTGCCCATGCAGCAAATGTATCTACAGCTCTTTGTAGCAATCTGGTGGCCACTGATGCATATTCATTTGTGCTCCATAGAACCAGGTCATCGGCGTACATTGCCGCTTTAATTCCATGCGGTAGGTGAGCAACAAGATCATTGATGAAGATTAGAAAAAGTGTGGGGGACAAGACTCCGCCCTGGGGGACACCGTGACGCAGTAGTACTTTCTTGCTCTTGAGTCCGTCTATCTGTACTCGGGCTCTTCTGTTGTGCAAGTATGCTTTCACCCATTTGTACATTCTTCCATTGACTTTGCAGTTTCTCAGTTTCTTCATCAGACCTTCTTTCCAGACTTTGTCAAAGGCTTTCTTCAGATCTATCCATGCCGCAAGCACCAGCTTCTTCTCTTGGAATGCATCCTCAATTTCTTGAGAGAGGTAGGTTGTCTGATCTTCCGTAGAGTAGCACTGCCTAAAGCCAGCCTGCTGTGACACAAGGATGTTTTTACTTTCAATGTACCACTGCAGTCTGTGATTGATGATGCGCTCCAGTGTTTTGCAGAGACAGCTGGTGAGGCTAATTGGTCTGTAGCTAGAGGCAATGGAACCATCTTTCCCTGATTTTAGGAGGGGTATCATGATTGCTTCTCTCCTGGCTTGTGGAACACTGCCTAAGGTCCAGCTGTTATTGAAGATCTGCAACAGCTTTGTTTTGGCCTCTGTTCCTAGGTTCCTGATCATTTCATTGGAGATACCATCAGCTCCTGGTGACTTTCTCATTTTCAGTTTTGATATGGCTAGCTCCAGTTCGCTGATTGTGATGGGTGCCTCCAGAACCTCATGTACTATTTCCTTCTGTCCTGTATGTTGTCGTTTCTCTCGAATCTCTTGTTGTTTCTCTGGACTAATTTGTATGCTATCTTGTGCGAACGAGTCCGCAAAATGGTCAGCTGCTTGCTTTCTTGTTAAGATTTTTCCATCTTTATGTAGTGCAATTTTTGAGTTTCTCCCTGTGCCCTCGTCATTAAGCTGTTTTATTAGCTTCCACAATTTCCTTGTGTCTCTTTCAAAGTTCAGAGACTCTGTTTTCTCCTGCCGCTTTTCCGTCTAGCCTGCAGCTTGGCCCTTTGAAATTTGGCTTTTGCATGCTGGAATTTATTGTGGTGCTCTTGGCTGGGTGTGGCCTCTGCTTGCTTTATTCTTCTTCTTCTTCGTTCATCCGGAGTTTTTTTTCGGATGTGATTGCGTTGTGCCTGTTTACAGCAGAGCTGCGTTCTTGCGCCGTTAGGCCGACACATCCGACTTCTGCGGGCATTTGTTGACCGGGTTAACCTTCCCGGGGGTTTCTTAGGACGTTTGACTCTCACTGTTGTGGTGTTATCCCCCATCCCAGCTGGTCCATATAGAACAGCCAAAGATCCTGGTCAGCCCTCAAGGGAAGGCAGGGGCAGACCATGGGCATTCCCCGCCATCCAAGGAGGCTTCCATACTTGCAGAGCCGATACATAGCGCTCTGGTACTGGGCTCACCCAAGGAATCGTCACGTCCTGCACATGGCTGCTTAGCCTCACTTCCGTATATTGGGCCTTCCGTTCACCATAGGCTGTTCTTCCGGAAACCAGAAGTATGCAGTCTGCAGATGACATCCACACAGTGAGCTTTCGATTCGGACTTTCCACGTAATGGATTTGCTATCCAAGCAATATTCCATTTCATGCCACTAGGACACTTTTCCACCTTTTATGAAGCCCACACAATGGGCTTTTGATTCGGACTTTCCACGTAATGGATTTGCTATCAAGCAATATTCCATTTCGTGCCACTAGGACACTTTTCCACCTTTTATGAAGCCCACACAGCGAGCTTTCGATTTGGACTTTCCACATAATGGATTTGCTATCCAAGCAATATTTCATTTCATGCCTCTGGGTCTTCATGCACCTTTAAATGTCAACCTGTATGTAGTTAAAGTAAGCTGCGGTCAACTTGAGCTTGTTGATATCTCCATAGAGCTTGTCCTCAAATGAAGCAGGTGTGGGCCAAAATATCTTTCTCTGTTCTGCATACGTTGGGCAATCCTGCAGCAAATGTTTTGCTGTCATTTTTCCAGTTCTACAATTACATTCATCAGTATCTCCTATCTTTAGTTTATTGAACAAGTGGTATTTCAGCCTGTTATGTCCTGTGCGGAGTCTGAAGATTGCTACTTGTTCTCTTCGGTCGAGTTTGTAATATGCATCATCCTTCTGATGGCCTGGATGCTCAGATTCCCATTTGGTTCTATAAGTGCTTTTTATCAACCTCTTTGCCTCATTATAGGTTATGTCTATGTCAGGCTGTGGTAGTCGTCCGCCCTCTTTTGCCAGTCTGTCAGCCTCTTCGTTTCCAGGTATACTGCAATGTGATGGGATCCACTGTATTACAACTTTTTTGGATTTCTGGCATAGACCATGGAGTGCTGCTCTTAGGTCAGTTAGTTCTGTGCTGTTATTGCTCTTGAGTATTGAGACAGCTGACTTTGCATCTGTGAAGATAGCTATTTGCTTCTCTTTATTTTCCTCCATCAGGAGCATTTCTGCTGCAGTTTTCAAAGCCTCTACCTCCGCTTTGAAGTTACTTGAAAATTTTCCAGTTGCCATTGAATGTGTTTTTTTCACTCCATTTTTTAAATTTAGGAGAATTCCTCCTCCTCCATTCTCTATTGAATTTTTGGCTGATCCATCTGTATATGCATGGGTCCAATTCCTGCTTGGGTAATGTTCTTTTATGTAGTTTAGGGTTATTTCTCTTCTTTCGGTTTCATGCTGAGTGTTCTTTTTCTCAATACCAGGAATGTTTTCTATCATCTCAGGCAGTTGCTGCTGTCTCCAAGCTGGGAAGTTGTGTGCATTGTGTATGGGCTTGACTGTTGATATGTTAAGTATAGGATCTGCCCTAATCCTTCGTTTTGCAGTTTCTACAAAGTTGCTACGCTTCAGTCTTCCCTTTCCAAAACCATTAAATCTGTTGTACATAGGGTGGTCTGTCAATCTTCTAAATTTTTCTGCTTGTTGCTGGGCTCTGCTATCTCTTCTATCCTGCATTGGTTGTAAACAAGTGATCTTTTCTAGTTCATTAATAGGCGTTGTCTTCAGGCTTCCAGTTATGATTCGCATTCCTTGGTTTTGGACTCTACTTATTTTGTTAAAGTTTGACTTAGCTGCTGTTGCCCAAGCTGCAATGCCATATTCCAGTACTGGCCTCACCCGTCCAGTATATAACTTCTTGAGAACTTTCTCATCTGCTCCCCACGTTGTACCAGCAAGCTTTTTCATGATTGCCATTCTCTGCCTTGCTCTTGTTCGATTTTTCTCAACCTGTGTCTTCCATGTCAGGCGACGATCAAAGGTGACTCCTAGATAGTTTGGATTTTCTTCATGGCGCAATATTTTTCCATTCAATACCAGCTTAGGTTGCTGAGTTTTATTTGAGAGGGAGAACACTGTGCATGTTGTTTTCTCCTCACTTATCTTCACTAGCCATGATTTTGACCAGTCCTCTAGCGCTAATAAGGCTTGCTGTATTCTGCTGTTAGCTGTACTAATATATTCTTCAGATGTCCATATGGCTAGGTCATCTGCAAAGGAGGATGTGTGTACTCTGGCTGGAAAATTTTCTGTGATGTCATTTATATATGCTAGGAATAATGTTGGTGAAAGAACTCCTCCTTGGGGGACACCTTGCTCCAGCAGCATCATTTTGCTTGTTTGTCCTTGTACTTTTGTCCTGGCAGTTCTGTTCTCAAGGTAGTGGCTGATCCATTTATACATTTTTCCACAAACATGCATGTTTTGCAGTTTTACTTTCAGTCCTTCCTTCCATACTTTATCAAATGCTTTTTCTAAATCTATCCAGACTGCTAGTGTGTGCTTTTTCTCTTGGAAGGCATCCTCTATTTCCTGAGCTATATAGGTTATTTGATCTTCAGTGGATCTGTATTTTCTGAATCCTGCTTGGTGTGGTGTTAAGAGTTTGTTTTCTTCCAGATGCCATGTTAGCCTGCCATTGATAATGCGTTCCATTAATTTTCCTACACAGCTCAGTAGACTGATAGGTCGATAGCCATTTGGTTCTTCCAGGTCTTTTCCTTTCTTTGGGACTGGTATTAGTATAGCTTCCTTCCATGCCTGTGGGACTATTCCTCTCTTCCAGCTGTTATTTAGGACTGCTAGTAGTTTCTTCTTTGCCTTGGTGCCTAGTCCTATTAGCATTTCATTTGTGATTCCATCCTTTCCTGGTGATTTCTTCTTTTTTAGGGTATTCATTGCCTGTTCCATTTCTTCCATTGTTAGATTTGCCATCATATATTCTGCTGCTGTCTCTGTATTTCTATGATGTGTCTGTTTGTCTTTGATTGCTTTCTTCTGTTCGGTTGTAATATCAATGTGGTTTGCATTTGCATAGTGTTCCATTAGTGCATTTGCAGCCTTTTTGCCTGTAAGCAAGGCATTTCCTTGTTTAATTGTTATTTGTTTGTTTCTAGGTCCTTCATTGTTCATGGCTTTCACTAGTTTCCATAGTTTGTTTCCATCCCTGTCAAAATTCAGGTTTTCTGTTTTTTCCCTCCAACAATCTCTTGTTGTTTGATTTACTGTTCTTTTATATTTTGCTGAGATGGCTTTGAGAGAGATGTTTGCTTCAATTGTTTGTTCTCTCTCTGCTGTCTTCCTGGCATCTTCAACTTTGTCCTCCAAACTTTGTAGTTCTTCAGTCCAGTATGGTTTGTAATTTTTCCTCGCTCCTCTTGGAATGGACTCAGTGGCTGCCTGTATTATCGCTCTGTTTAGACTTTCCACCATTTGCTTTATGTTGCCATATCGTGTATTTATGTTTTCACAATATTTGTCTGTTAGTATGGCAAATCTGTCCCAATCTGCTCGTTTGTAATTCCAGCGGGGCAAGGGCTTTTGCTCCTGTGGAACATACTCCATATTCATTTCAAGCTTGATTGGTCTGTGGTCACTACCTGCTAATTGGTCCAGCACATGGCGATCGATTTTGTGGAGGATGTCTCCTGTGCAGAAAGCTAAGTCTGGAGTAGAAGTGGTAAGCCATCTTCTGGAGTAGAAGCTCGGTGTGTCATCCGCTTTGTTGAGTAGATGGATATTTGAGTCTATTTCCCAGTCCTCCAATTCATCTCCTCTTTTGTCAGTATCTGGGTATCCCCATCTTTCTGAACGGCTATTAAAGTCTCCGACAATAATGCAGTTTGTGTCAGTTATTTTCATGTTTGAGAGTGTAAGGTCCTTATCTGCTGGGCTATACAGATTGTAGATTCTTATTTTCACGTCCTTTATCATTATGTCAACACCTATAATTTCCGTTTGGTTGTCAGAGATCACAGATACTTCGCTGCAAGGTATTGTATTTCGTGTAAGTATTAGAACTCCTCCTTTGTGTCCTTCGCGGTCGAAACGTGTGGCCTGATATCCTCTGACTGAGAATTTGTGATTGGCGTTGAGGTGTGTCTCTTGAATGCATGCCACATCTATTCTATCTTTATGAAGACGATGTGTTAGGGAGTCTTTCTTCTTGTAAACTCCTTCGGCATTCCACTGTAGTATGTTGAGTGTCCGGGGTATTTGGTCAATAGCTCTTAACCTACTCCTCTGTGCCTTGACTCCACAGCACAGGGGAAGGTGACCACCAGTAGTCATGGGTGGACCCCCTCGAGGCAGGGGGCCCGGCACTATCACCGCCTGATGGGACTTCACGGGATTAGCACCATATCGATTAATTTTGATTTGTGACATCATGAATTAAGTTACGTTGCACTGCTTTGTCAAGCCTGTGGCTCAGTACATCCGATTTCGACAAGCATTTATTCGGGATGCTTTCCCTAGCCTTTGACTGTCCCCAGTCTACCTACAAGGCAGCAGGTTTCACGTTGCACTGCTTTGTCAAGCCTGTGGCTCAGTACATCCGATTTCGACAAGCATGTATTTGGGGTGCTTTCCCTAGCCTTTGACTGTCCCCAGTCTACCTACAAGGCAGCAGGTTTGTGTGTCTCTTCGTCTGGTCCCTCTCCCTTGACCTGTCCGACATGGGTGGCCCTACCAGTAGCTGTGCTACCGTCGGCATAGCTCTTGGGGTCATTGGGACGCACAAGCCCCTCTACCTCGTCACGGTGGACACACAGCAGAGGGGGGCTTGCTTTCTACACACTTCAACATCATTATGCAACTGTTCCAGTTCACTACTCCAGTAGGGTTTATATTGTTTATGGGCTCCTCTTGGTACTGTTTCTCGCGCTGCCTGTAGTATGCATTTCCCAAACTCTTCAACTGCTTTATTTATGTCTTTCTCAGTGTTCAGGTTTCTAACCAGTATGCTGGTGCGATGCTTGTACATTGCCCAGTCTGCTTTCTTGTAGTTCCACCTCGAGAGGGTGCTGCTTTCACTTACAAGCTCATTTTCTACGGTTAGAAAGACTGGCCGATGGTCACTGCCATCAAGTTGTTTCCCAACAGTTCGTGTAATGTTCCACTCCAGGTCTGGTGAATGAAAAGCCAGGTCAGGTGTAGTTGTAGAGTGCCATGATCTCGAGTAGAAAGTATGTGGGTCGGACGGCTTGTTAATCAACATGAATCTATTCTCATCCTGCCAGTCTTCCAGTCTCTCTCCTCTCTGGTCCATGTGATCATAGCCCCAGCTCTGCGAGTGGCTGTTGAAATCGCCACACACAATCATTTTTTCTTTTAGTGGTAGATGTGTCCAGTGCCTGTGGGCGGTCACTTGGACAGTAGTAATTGATCAGATGTAGATCTGTATTACCTGTCTTAAGTTTAAGTGTCTGATACTCAGCCCCTTCCATGTAGACTTTGATTTGGGAAGCCATGATGTTATTTCTTACAAGGGTCAGTATCCCACCTTTTCGCCTGTTCTTTCGGTCAGATCGGTAACACTGGTAGCCTCTGATTTTGAAGGCTATATTTTCATTGAGGTGAGTTTCTTGCAAGCAACATATGCTTACTTTTTCTTGGTCCAAGATTTTTTCTAATTCTATTTTTTTGTTGCTGACTCCCTCCGCATTCCAGTGCATTATTTTAAGTCTTCGTTTAGGTAAGGCCAGTCAGTCCTATTCTCATGTCCCCTGGCTCCACAGGACATCTGAGAAGGACCTCCAGTAGTTGGGGTTGGACCCTTTCGAGACATAGGGCCCGGCACTGCACCTGCCTGGGGGTCCAAAGCAGGGCGAGCACCATAACGATTAGCAGTAGTCGACATATTCCATTTTGCGTGATTGCGTGGCATCCTGATTTCTGTGGTGCGCCTCTTGGCTGGTTGCCTCCGTCTTCAGCACCTTTCTTTGCTAGAGCAGACTGTGGTCTCACTCGAGTGTAGATGTGTACGCGCGCACACACCTGTCTGCGCATGCATGTACGTGCATACACATCTAGAGCATACTGGTTATTTTCCGGCGCCAGAGACTCGCCGTCGCCCCTTCTCCTGTTAGTTTAAACAGGTCCGCCACGTGAAGGCCAGGAGTTGGACTTTTGCTGCATAGGTTATGTATTCACGAGCCATTGAGGTATTTGAGCAATGTTGGGCGCTCACCCCAACACCGCGCCTCGGCTACATACAGCAACATTTGGAACCCAGTAGAAGTGGTAATCCATCTTCTGGAGTAGAAGCTCGGTGTGGCATCCGCTTTGTTGAGTAGATTGAGATTTGAGTCTATTTCCCATTCCTCCAATTCATCTCCTCTTCTGTCAGTATCTGGGTATCCCCATCTTTCTGAACGGCTATTAAAGTCTCCGACAATAATGCAATTTGTGTCAGTTATTTTCATGTTTGAGAGTGTAAGATCCTTATCTGCTGGGCTATACAGATTGTAAATTCTTATTTTCACGTCCTTTATAATTATGTCAACACCTATAATTTCCGTTTGGTTGTCAGAGATCACAGATACTTCGCTGCAAGGTATTATATTTCGTGTAAGTATTAGAACTCCTCCTTTGTGTCCTTCGCGGTCGAAACGTGTGGCCCGATATCCTCTGACTGAGAATTTGTGATTGGCGTTGAGGTGTATCTCTTGAATACATGCCACATCTATTCTATCTTTATGAAGACGATTTGTTAAGGAGAATTTCTTGTTATAAACTCCTTCGGCATTCCACTGTAGTATGTTGAGTGTCCGGGGTGTTTGGTCAATAGCTCTTAATCTACTCCTCTGTCCCTTGACTCCACAGCACAGGGGAAGGTGACCACCAGTAGTCATGGGTGGACCCCCTCGAGGCAGGAGACCCGGCACTATCACCACCTGATGGGACTTCGCGGGATTAGCACCATAACGATTAATTTTCATCTGTGGCATCATGAAATGATAAAGTTACGTTGCACTACTTTGTCAAGCCTGTGGCTCAGTACATCCGATTTCGACAAGCATTTTTCGGGATGCTTTCCCTAGCCTTAGACTGTCCCCAGTCTACCTACAAGGCAGCAGGTTTGTGCGTCGCTTCGTCTGGTCCCTCTCCCTCTCCCTTGACCTGTCCGACATGGGTGACCCTACCAGTAGCTGTGCTACCGTCGGCATAGCTCTTGGGGTCATTGGAACGCGCAAGCCCCTCTACCTCGTCAAGGTGGACGCACGGCAGAGGGGGGCCATTGGGATACAAGAACCGTAAGTCTCCTAAAGGCTATATGACGCCACAAACCGCCATACAGTGTACACACAATATAAAATGACACAAAGTAGTGCAGCTTTACACAACAGATTTACGACACATACAGGACGTTGCGGCGATTAGCCTTCATCGGCAAACAAACACATTCACAAACACAACATATAGTCAAGAGATCTCCTGTGACTACATCAAAAGGTGACGACAGGTCGAGAAGAACTAAAGGATGAAAAAAATGAAAGCAATGAAGAGAAAATGAGAATTGAAAAAAATGTTCATACTTACCTCACAGCATTATTCTCATTTTCTCTTCATTGATTTAATTTTTTCATCCTTTTGTTCTTCTCGTCCTGCCGTCACCTTTTGATGTGTCATATGAGATCTCCTTGACTATATGTTATGTTTGTGAATGTGTTTGTTTGCTGATAAAGGCTAATCGCCGCAACGTCCTGTGTGTGTCGTAAATCTGTTATGTAAAGCTGCACTACTTTGTGTCATTTTATATTGGTTACATTTTCACTGCTTCGCCGCAGTTCCACCCAATTTTATTCATATTTTTATAGTGTACACACACAATCTCTGGACTATGGACAGAGCTTAACAGAGGTTCTGGAGCTACAGTCCTAATGTCAGTCCGGCCAGACAGATAATCTCTTGTTCATGCACACACACACACACAAAATCCAACGATTTCTCCCATGACATGCATCATTCTTACCCTTACTTATATTTTCATGTCCCCCCCCCCCCCCCCCCACCCCACTCCCAATGCACTTGCATCGTATGTGTTTGTTTGCTGGAGAAGCTTTGGCCGCAATGTCCGGTTTGTTACTTGTGATCGTGATCAAGTAAAGCTTCCCCTTTTCTTTTTTTTTTTGGTGTGTGTTGGGTGGGGGGGGGGGGGGGAGAAGAGAAAGAGGAGGAGAGTGATTCATTCCTAGTATTACATTTATGTAAGAATTTACCTCTTACAGTATTGTCTTCCCTGTACTACTAGGATAAGCTGGTGTCAAAGGCAGATGCTTTGACTGGTTCTACGGCCGATATGGAGGTTCCATCAATAGAGCGAGCAAACTTCTGACTTTTGATGACATGGTTGAAATAGCATTCTTACTCGGGATGAGAGACATTGGTGCCAAGCAGGGACTTATGAGGGTAAGTTAATAAGTAAAGTCACAAATGGCTGTATAAAAATAACTAAATATGATAACAACTTGAAGCCAGTTTATTTGTATACATACACTGTCCCTTTATTTCTCAACATAATTTCCACGAACACTGATCCCGTCGTTTTATCAGTCCTCCCAAACCGGCAGTATAGAACTGCGTGCTCTGTTTTCTAAACCAAGCTTTCACTTCACATTCAATTTCAGCGTCATTCGCGAAATGTCTCCCGCCAAGGTGAGTTGTCAGTATTTATGCTGACAAATGTTTGTCCGGTAAAGTGGTGCATAGCTGGGTAGAAAACGTTAAGCGGGCGAGTCAATAAGTAAGTCACACAGGTCTGTGGCATGGCAGGTAAATGAAAACAAAGCACAGTTCTATGCGGCCGATTTGAGACGACTGATAAAACGATGGGATAAGTGCATCAATGTTGGTGGAAATTATGTTGAGAAATAAAGGAACAATGTATTATTATAGTGTTACACACACAGGTTAGTAGGCACGTGATCGTACAGCACACAAGACTCCGTTGTTTTAGAACATTCTTTATTAGTCGAATCGTTCAACTACCGCACAATGATGGTAGGCTCAAATCCCGATGTTTACATGTTCCTACTTTCTTGCTAGCTGGCCCCCAAGTGACGTGTGTCCCAGCCTAGATACACTTCTTCATTCGTGCACACACGTTCACTAGCTATGGTTTTCCCACTAGTCAAGGAATGCGCAGCATTCCTTAACTCTTTACTCCTAAGCTACTCCCTTTACTGTTACAATACCTCCCCTTCTTCAAGGAGAATTTTTCCCTGAAAAAATCTCAACCCCAACTCTTAACCCCTTAACTCTACATCTCTATACAACAATTTCATATAATTCTTAACTCAATTCCCATTCTCCTATCTCATCATAGCCAATTGCTAACCAGAGACAATAATACCGAAACTCTCTACAAAACTCGTTATAAAGTTCTCCAGAAAACTCGCTACAAAACTCTCCATAAAGTTCTCCAGAAAACTCGCTACAAAACTCTCTATACAATTCTCTAGAAAACTCCCTACAAAACTCTCCATAAGCGAACCGCTTTTAAAATTTAACCATCTAAATTAATATGACAAAACTGAAGATATTCCCCTTATCCTTTAATTCTCCCTTATTCACATTCTCACATTCTCACTATTCTAGGATAGACAGAAAAAAATAGTTAGATTGGGTAGTTAGATTTGGTAGGTGCGCACCTAAAGATAATAAAAGTAAGGAAAAAGTAAGAAAGTAAGAAGTAATCACCTTTCTCTTCCCATACATTCTCAAAACTTTATAAAAATAAAGTTTCAAAATTTATCTTCAGTTTCCGTCAATAATAATTGTTATTATCAAAAAAAATATGTTAATCCAAAACTACCAGCTTTTGTATTATTCAGCTCGTCAAGTTCAAAAAAAAACTCCAAATTATATACACTGTTAAGTACAGTCTTCTTCCAATATCTATTTATTTACATGCCAAAACTCAAGCTGGCATTCCCCCCATATTCTCCCATTTAACGCTGTTCAACCCAGCTCCTATTTTTAATCCAATCATTTACATTGCGAACGAGTCAACTACTTTAAGTCATCTGTTTCCAAAAAAAAACAACACTTCATATTTCTTCTAACTGAACGTCAAACTAATAATCATTTAAACACACTCAGGTTAACTCAATAAAACCAAAGTTTTATAAACATAAGCAGCTAAGTCAACTTATTCATTTCATAAAGCGCAATTGAAGTTCAAACAATTGACTAAACCATATCAATCCCCCTCATCATTTTATCCCCACACATTAATCAAACATATATAACTTAAAAACCAACCTGATCATAAAACATATACCAATAATAATACCTTCTTGTAAACACAAAAATATCGTGTCTAACTTCTTCTTCTATCTGCCATCTGCAGAATATTCCACCACGCTATTTATCTACCTCTTCTCCATTTTCTTAATAACTTCAAATTTTTTTCGATAAGTGCAATATCTACATCAATGTCGCTATCCTCCCGAGGAGAGCTAACATCTTTCATATCAGCTTCTTCATCAGTTTCTGACTTTTCATCCATCTCTTGTTCCCCATCTGTATAACCATTACTAGCAACCGCTAATTTCTTCCTTTCTAAATCCAATCTAATTTTCCTGTCTTGCCGTCTCAACAAATTTTCAAATGGCGGCATATCTTCACCACTTGAAGAATTCACTCTAAGTTTCCTTTGCCTCTTAATTTCTTTTTCTTTCTGTCTATCCAACTTTCTTTTTACTGCCTGTCTTGTATTCATAAATGGTGGTTCTATATTTTCCTTGACTGATTCTTCACTAATATAATCGTCATACATGTTATTTTCCTCTGTCATGACTGTTTTTGGTACCGTTTCTTCTTGTTCAGCTGTAGTAGATGCTGTTGTCACTTGTTTCCCATTCTCTATAGGTATTGGATATACCGATTGTCTGACCATCTGTCCACCTGACAATATCTCTTCTGAACAATATCTCAGTTACAAACCTGCACGTATTAGTTATTTCCATATAACCATGGTCTTAATGCCTTCATGAGACTTCTAGTTTTGTCCACCGCTGCTTCAGTCTTTTGTTGTTTTCTACTTTCCAATAGATAAACATCTTTCTTTTTAAAAGTATCATTTGCTCCCATCCTTGGAATTCGTCTCCTGGCTTTTGCTACTTTTCTGCCATATATACTGTTATCTTGTTCCGAAGAGTCACTAACTAAAAATTTGCCTGCTTGTCTACCACCACCCATACCGCACGAGGAAACATCTCGCTTCGAGTCAGGATCGTTCCTAATCATTCCTTTTAACTCTCTGTCTGGTGTACATTCTATATCAAAATCTGTGAGGTCTGAAAATTCTGATTCATAAGATTCTTCGGTTCCACATCCATGATTATACATGAGCAAAGTTTTTTCCATTTCTAGCCCTAACACTCTTTCTAATTTTCTTTCTGCTGTCTTCTGTCTTGGGTTGTCTAACTTCTGTACCTGTGTCTCTCTTTAATGCAACGGTGTTTCTCTTCGTCACTTTCAAGTCAGTTGGCTTTGATTGAGTTTCTACCAACTGCGGTTTGACTTCCCTTCGTTATCTTGTTGTTTGGTTGTATCTGGGTTTTCTTTCCTACTGTATCAACTTGTGTCTGTGTGTTCCGTTCTACCACTTCAATCATCTGCGTCTGTGTCTCTCTTTCCTGTCTACCCCTAAAAATTGAAAATACCTGTCGATCATCAGCTAAGGTTCTATTAGTCTGATGCTGATTTTCTCCTTTGTTTGACTTTGCGAGTGCATATCTCAATCTTCTGATTTCAAACCATTGATTTCGTAATGTTTTCTGCTCCTCACTATTAGATGGCCAGTTCCAGTTCCATCTTTTCTTATAAAAATTCTGTCTCTGCCAACTATTTTCCTCTGGCTTGCCATGTTGTCTCTCTTCATACCTTCGTGTTCTCGTCACGTCGTTTACATTCCATCTGTGACAGTTTCTGTCGTTGTTATAAAGCGGTTGTTTTCTAAAGCAGGTTGAGCTTTGACTGTGGCCTTGGCGTAATGGTATCATACTGGCCATTCGATTGGAAACCTCGACTACGTTGTCTTCTATAATTTCTTACCAGTGTCATAATTTCTGCGCTAGTTTGATTAACTCCACGTCTTCTTTGCATTTCTCGAAAATTCCTATTTGTTCTACTATTCACACTTCTATTCTGTGTATTAAACTGAGCACATCTGTTACTACAAAATCCAAAAGCGTGTCCCCTCTGACCACAACTCCAACAAACCATATTTATGTTATTTGTATTACCTACCGTTTCTCTTACAGACTTTCTCATTTTATCTAGTGAATGTATTTGTGCTGTATTTCTTCTGAATGGATGGATCAATTCATCCATTTTTACGTTCCCTCTTCTTCTATGTCTATACTGTCCTATTTCCATAGGTTCTTCAATTCTATCTTCCGAACTACTACCTAACTCTCGTCCTACTCTTAATCTAAACCTTCTCCTCAAGCTTTCCTCTTGTATAGCGATATCTACCGCTTGTGACAATCTTGCAGGATTCTCTCTTAATAATTTAAATTTCAATCCATCTGACCT
This sequence comes from Cepaea nemoralis, assembly GCA_014155875.1. NCBI lineage: Eukaryota > Metazoa > Mollusca > Gastropoda > Stylommatophora > Helicidae > Cepaea > Cepaea nemoralis. The sequence continues at coordinate 633,254 of JACEFZ010006518.1, read as the reverse complement.
AATCCCATCAACAAAAATCCCTACTAACATCCGTTCTACTTCTTCAGCTCGTACATTCTGTCCTAAAAATGACTCTTCAGCTAAATTAATTAACCTGTCACTGTATAGCTGAACACTTTCTGTAGTGTTTTGTCTAGTCTGTCGCAATACTGAGAATGCGTGTTGTGGATCAGTAATTTCAGCATATTTTCTTGCGAGATCATCTTTAAATTCTTCCCAGGTTTCACCTCCTGCTGCTTCTAGTTTTCTTCTTATATGGTCAGAAACTGGACTTGTACTTGTTCTGTATGCCAAATTCTTTTTCTCCTCATCTGTAGCGTTTACTAAATACGCATGTTTCTCAATAGAAATGACCCATTTTTTAAACTGGTTTGCCTGACCACTAAATCTTTCAACATCACTGCTTACATTTTGTTGTCTTAACACTGCATCCAACCTTGATATTGCCCCGCCAACTCCAGTCAGTACCTGTGAAAAATCTTGGGGTTGCATCCTAAAATCTGTACTGGAAATTATCAAGCAATATACAAATATTTCAAACAATATTAATTTCAAATTCAGCAACAATATATAATCTGTTCAATTAATTACTCTAATATTATCTAACTATACTAACTAAAGCCTCCAATCGAAGATCCTGACGAAGAAAATTTTCTGTTGCAATCCCGAATCCTAATAAAAGAATTTAAATGAAATCCTGATGCCGAAATACCAACACCACAAAAAAAAAGGACTCTAATCGACACCGTTGAAATGAGCAGAACAAAGAAGAGCCTCTGGATTTCTTAATTTAATCGAAGTCGAAGTCAGTTCTTTCCAGTTATTTTCCTGACGTTGATTGTGCTCGATATAACGCTCGCTACAAGACTGCTTGATTATTTGCTCGATTAACTGTATGCGTTGGACTTTAATTTCCGTCAAGCAAGGTCACCTTCACGCAACCGACAACTGCTCATGGTTTCAGCAAAAATTACTTTCCAACAGCAATCTGGCATTTTCATACGTTTCAGCGTAAAAATGATCCCGTCAACAACAATTGGATTTAAACCTGACGCTATCCACTCTCTTATTTGTTACGTGGCATTTCAACAACTGTCAGTTTAAATTGAGTATACCAAAGACTTGAGATAATTTTCATCAATGCTTTCATTTAAGTGAAGTAACTGTAGAGAATATTGAGGATCTCGACTCAATAATTATGGAATTTGCAACATAACCTTGACTTCACCTTCAACAGTCCAATAGGCTAAAACTCATAATTTTCACCATTCTTTGTTTTACTTGGAGTTTTATTTGGAGCAGGTTATCGTTCTGTTGAAATTAAATCATTTCTGGTACCTCAAGATTTCATAAGTTGTTATACCATGTAATCAGCGAGTTCATTCTTATCAGCTTTTGTACTAATTTTTGATGCAAACCGGCATTACTTGATCTCAATATACCATTAGCGTTGGTCAGTGCTCAAATTATTTCATACTATTTATCAGATAAAAACATCAGTCTTTCAAAAAAATAAGTTTATCAATCAAACCTTCTGAGCTGTCCTGAGAAATCGATCTCCTTTTTAAACAGAAATACACTGAGAACCCACAACAACTACCCCTGGGCGGGCTTTTAGCTGTTGCGTTTCTTATTATTATTTACTTAAAAACTTCCTTCTCCAGACGCCCAGACACAACAATCTTCCATGGCGGTAACTCTCTCCTCAACATCCCATGTTTCGTAAGGTCAAAGGCACCAAATCAACCTGTATTATAGTGTTACACACACAGGTTAGTAGGCACGTGATCGTACAGCACACAAGACTCCGTTGTTTTAGAACATTCTTTATTAGTCGAATCGTTCAACTACCGCACAATGATGGTAGGCTCAAATCCCGATGTTTACATGTTCCTACTTTCTTGCTAGCTGGCCTCCAAGTGACGTGTGTCCCAGCCTAGATACACTTCTTCATTCGTGCACACACGTTCACTAGCTATGGTTTTCCCACTAGTCAAGGAATGCGCAGCATTCCTTAACTCTTTACTCCTAAGCTACTCCCTTTACTGTTACAGTATGTATAAAAATAAACTGGTTTCAAGTTGTTATAATCATTTATTTTTCTACAGCCATTTGTGACTTACTTATTAACTTACCCTCGTATGTATTCATGCGGCCGTTTTGGTAATTCTGACGTTGCAGTCAGTGTCCTAAGAGACACAGGTAAACTAACGAACCAACCTAACATCTAACCTGCCGCCACTCATTGGTAGTCATTCTGAGCACTTGCCCACCGTGCAATGATGATTTTGTAAAAGCTTTGTGTGCAATTTGACGATTACTAGTTTGCCATTGCTTTCTGAACGTTAAGTCCAACTGACCCTTAAAGGGGCTGAACCCCCATAATCAGAGTACCGGAGGTCTAAGCACATTAAACCATGCAGTCACCCATTGGTATCTGGTCTTTGTTTTTTAAATGTAAAACTTTTAGTAAGAACCACATTTCAGTGCTATCGAGTGCTTTGCTGTGTAATTTTTATACCGGTGCAACATTTAGTGTCAATGATTTACACTTAAATAGTTAAATAGGGATGTGTGCAACATGTTTTTCTCGCTTTCACGGACAAGAGCAATTTGTATGCACCAGTCACCCAACGGAGTTCTGCCTTATTTTATTCAGCGTCACTGGGAAGAAGGAAATACCACAATGGGATATATTCTTAAACAAGTGAATCGATACTGTTATCTCGGCACAGTGATAACATCTGATGAGAGATGCCTTGAAGAGATTACAACAAGAATTGCCATTGCGAAGGTAGCCTTTTGAAAGATGAAAAACATACTGACCAACAAGAAGATATCAACTGAAACGAGAAAAAGAGTGTTGAGATGATACATAGAACCTATACTTTTGTATGGATGTGAAGCGTGGACAATAAGCAGTCAAGCTGAAAAACAGCTAATGGCTGTGGAAATGTGGTTTCTGAGAAAAATGTAAAGAATACCATGGACGGATAGAAACACCAATGAACAAGTCCTTCAAGAAACAAACGAAGATCGTAAATTGATTAGAGTCATTAGACACAGACAGTCAAAATTTTTGGGGCATGTTATGAGAAGAAATGAATTGGAGAACTTCGTGACAACTGGCAAGATCGACCAAGAAGCAAATACCTGGATGGCTTGGCCACGTGGCATGGTCGAGACAGGAACACAGAGCTGATCCACGACTCTGGTGATCGAGTGAGATGGCAGAACATGACCGCCCACGCTTACCGGCATGGAACATGATGGATGGGATGGACAGTATATCTCTTGGTTTCTTAAAACTGAATACATTAGCACTCCAGTATAAAGTTGCGGGTAAATCCATAAATGCTCTTGACTCCATCAGCAATATTGTAACGTGTAGATCTAACACCTATACTGAAACAAACCTATGTTCACAAAACGACAAATAAATAGCACATTCACACCAACCCTAGGCTACCAATGTCAAACGTGGACATTATCCAAATCATACTTACGTAAAATCAACAGAATAAGAAATGATGATATACAGACAGCGGGATCAACACCTGGTGCCACATATAATTTAAGACAGAAGATGAAATTGTTTGGCCATCTTGTTAGAATGCAACACCGTGAATTACCAACACTATTTGCAGACGATCAGTGCGTTTTATAGCAACGAGGGCAGACACAATATGAGTATAAATACAGCCAAAACCGAAGTAATGCGAGTTAGCAGATCGCCGGGCCCACTAAGTATACAGATAAATAGCACAACTCTGAAACAAGTTAAAGAATTCAAATATCTTGGAAGTATGATCACAGAAGATGGCAGATTGGACAAAGAAATCGAAATCAGATGTCAAAAAGTTAGTGCACTTACATATTAACTATCACCCCTACTGACACATCCAAATATACCCATGTCCGCAAAACGACAGATAATAAACGGCATATTCACACCAACCCTATGCTACCAATCTCAAACCTGGACTTTATCCAAATTACACCTTCGCAAAATCAACACCTGCAAAATGAGATGCCTGAGGAGAGCTGCCAACTTAACAATCCGAGACCGAGTAAGAAATGCTATTATCAGACAGACTGTGGGATCAACACCTTGTTCCACATTTATTGAAAGACAGAAGATCAAGTGGTTTGGCCATGTCTGGCACTCAACTTGACATCCTAATCATTGGCTATGTCCATCAAAAGTGTGCTCCATTAATGTGACATTTGGGTTCTAATGTCCACTGAATGCGACTCCTATAACTAACATGTAGCTATGCACGTTTGCTCGACTCCGATGCAAATTTGACAACAGATCAAGACAATTTTTGTTTCAGCATAGATCATTATCATGTGCCATACCAAATGGCGTAGGCATTTTCCTCCCCACAGATCCTTGGTGTTCTGGATAAACTCTTCCACTGATATTCCTCCAGGTCAACAGCTTAAACCACCAAGAATTATTTCTTTCAGTCTGCTTCTGTCACATCTACTGCTATCTTGCCAATCGTCTCAATGTTCTCCAACCATAACAACAAAGCAAAATCACACACACCCCTGAAATACCCACATCAATGTACTAAAAAAATGCAACTCAACCAAACAACTCAATACAAAAGTCATTATTTAATACAAACATTACCATGAAATAGAAAACCTGTTTGAACAAATGATACATATGAACACAGAAGATGTATTATTTTACAATGTTCAGTAAGCACATGAAACAGAAAAAACTGACTTCTACAGGCAAACATGTAACCTTTCCGTCCATCTAAAGATGCAAGTTGATAAAACCAGATACAAACTATAAAATGTGGTAAACTTTACAAATAAAATAATCCCAACAAGAGGGGGGAAAAAAACTACAAAAACAGTCATGGTAAATAAATGTATAAAAGAAATGAAATTGGTGATCAATTGGGTTGTGGAGATGATTCTGTGTACACATGGATAGTAGCTGGAAAATATGCATGATTGCTTCCAGATATATTTTCCAGGAAGCAAGATATTAAAATTAATCAAAATTATTGAGAATGAGTATCTTAACACAAATAAAGGTGATATGCAAAATGTAACCATTAGTAAGGATTATGTTTTAAAACTACTCTCCTGTGGGCCACTGTTGCGAAGTAGTCAAGCTGTCTACCCAGCACTTGAGCGTTATTTCCCTGGGGTCACTGTTGAAACCAGTTTGTGCGATTCTCTCGGCAGGCAGAGCCAGATGAGTAACACCCTGTCCAATGAAGTTAATCCTCCTCCCTTTAACCATATCTTTAAAGGTGAAATACTACAGACAAACATGCTACCCAATGAATTATACTAAGTGGTATTATTTACTTACACAAGTTCACTGTTGCTAGAAGAAGAAAAAATAAAAAACACACACAACTCAGTCATAAAAGTCACGCCCAGAAAAAGTCCGGAACACGTAGGTAGTGGAGGCTGCACGTTGCTGTACAATATTATCAACATCCAAGGTCTGTTTCCTAGTTTGATCTTCATTAGCATCATTTCTGTGAGGTCAATAATCTTGTCCTGTTAATTAAACAACAATATAAGATGCAATATGATGGGCTACCACAGTTGATATGCTTTCAAGAAACCAATGACAAAGTATTGAAATGCCTCAAGACTGTTGTTACATATCTACATGTCACTACTAAGGCATGCAGAAGATACTGTGAAGGTCAGATTTACACATGAACACTGGGTCAAACACAGAGTAGTACCTGTCGAAAACAAACCCTGCCAATAATGGAGATTGACATGCTGTTTGTAAACTATTGCAATGACTACCAAGCTATCGCAGTTCTGATTGCCTCTCTAGAAACGTATTTTCCGTACACAATATTAAATATGATGTAAGCCGGCTCCGTGGCTGAAGGCTTGCGAACGCGGTTCGTGAGCCGGGTACCAGGCGTTCGAAGCTCAGCTGCGACCAATTTGTGCAGCAGACCGTGTCGCGTTGTGTTATAACGCGCTGGTATGGGAGCCGGTCGTTCAGAAAGCAATAGCAAACTATTGAACGTAACACTTGCCTAGTACATTAACAACAGCTGAAAAATGCTGGTGTTGACTGCAACTTCCCCTAAGGGAAACGCAACTTTAAAAAAAAAAAGTTTTTAGAAGTGTAAAAACAGATCACCATTTGCCATTAAGTAAAATTAAGTTGAACTACAAGAGATCATATCTTTAATAAACATGGAAATCAATACAATGTAGGACACATCAAAACTCAAAAGAAACTAAGGGACAATTTACGGCCACAGTCACTAGTAAGCATCAGGTCATGCAGCAGGCTACAAGTATTTGGAACAAACATGTATATAAGTCCTTGGAAAGAAAAGGGAATGAACAAATAAAGCAGATACAACACTTTTTTCCCAGCATATCCTTTACAGGACATCACTGTCAACACCAGCATTTTACCACTGCTGTTGATTTCTTGGCAAGATTACTGTCAGTAGTTTGCCATTGATTTCTGAGCGGCCGGCTCGCTTATCTAGTAAGTCACCAGCGCGGCGAGAACTAACAATTCTTGTGCGCTGCGTTACCCTGCCTGGATAATCGGGATCACAGAGAAAGTCATTTAAATCCTAGGCCAGGGAGACCGGCAGATACAACACTTAATTAAATAGAAGAATAGAAAGGAAAAAAACAGAACATTTGCAACTATAACTACTAAATACACAGCCCACAAAATATAAAGGTTACAGATGAAAGACATTATTTAGATAGCCTAATAAGACAGACATAAGTATTAGTAACAGGAAACATCAGTTCAAGTCAAGAAACTTTTGAAAAGGCCAGACCTAATAGGCCCTCTGGATATTCAGTTTGTAAAATGGAGCTGCATATCAACTGTCAGAGAAAACATCTAAAGAAAAGGATGGAAAAGCTTCTGGTCCAAGAGGTATACAAGCAAAGTCTATTAAAGTCAATGTAAACACCTCAAAGGAATTACTGCACAAATTAGCAGTCTAAAAGACTGAAAAAATACCAGAAGACAGAAAAGAGGGATATCTAGTGAAGATGCCAAAGAAAAGGAACCTGCAATTGTGCAAAGATTATACATGAATAATGTTATTGTCAGTTCCGCGGAAAATATTAAGCAGGATCAATCAGGAAAGATTAAGAGATGCCACTGACAAACAAAGGAATAAGCAGGAAAATTTCCGCCCAAAAAGGCCCTGTACTGACCAGAAAACCATGTCACACCTCAGTTAATGCTGGTAAAGGATGAATGAGGGGCTGAGCAGTTCAGAGAAAAAAGCATGGTTTGCGGAAAGTTGTGATGCACAATGAATGAATTAAAGTGAGATAGTGCGTTGAATCAGCATGAGCCAGGTTGCCTAAACAGAAAGCATCACTAATGGAAGAGTGGAGCAAACTGACAGGAAAGAGATACAGTGGAACAACCCCAAATAAGTTTCCTGCATTAAGAGATTTTTCAAAGAGCCAATAATAATAATAGAATATCTTGTTCATCTACCAACCACATTCTAAGACTATGACAGTGAATAATAACAGAGCAAAACATTAAACTGAACCCACTATTCTATACTGGATTCATGGGCTATGTATGAAAAGGCCTTTGCCCGCACTGGGGGGAAATTAGGTTTTGATTACACGAGCAATTCTTTCAAAGGCCAAACAAAATCAGACATTACATTGAAACTTTTCCCAAATACATATTTAGAAAAAGAAAGCTCTTTATGAAAGCAATATAGAAGAAAAATGCATTTTTAGGACATAAGTAGTCCAAACATGATATGCTTACCTAGAAGAAGATTGCATCTTGTGCAAACGAAGATTGGCTATCTCCAGGCTTTCCTCCCAAGCCACCTAACCCAGGTCGACCTGAACCACTCTGGCGGAAATAATCACCCCCTGAGGCACCTCCTAAGTTAGCACCAGGCCGGTCGACACCCCGATAGAAGTCTCCAACTCCATTGCCATAAGCATTAGAACCAAGGGCTCGCCCACCAGCAGCACCTGGCACCTCTGGACGACCAGCAGACATCGGCTTCCTGCTGAAATCGATACAGACATTAAAGCTTTTGCTGTAATAAACAGGAATGTTCTCAAGGGGATTTACTGCCTAGTTGTCAAATTATTTGGAGAATATTATTTACTAATTAATTAAGTCAAACAGTCCAGACGGGTGTTAAAGTCATCAAACCATATTCCAGCAATGTCTCCTAGCCTTAGCAACTCTCTTCTGCTCAGCATAAGTCCTGTGTGCCCTAACGTCACTGCATGCATGTGAGATTAGTTTTACCAAGGACGTCCTCGTTTTCTCGTGCACCCCAAGTATTTTCACGACAGGTCTTCACATGTGACCAAGCCAAGACAACCTTTTTTGTTTGATGTCCAACTGTCACCTTCATTACATGGTTGTTTAATCAAATCTTGTTCGGTCTCCCTCCACACAGAAGCTAACATTGCCGAGAGCTTTTCACAAAGCACCCCCCCCCCCCCTCCCAAATTACCCTCGTAGTTTGGACAGTCAATCATATGATGTTCAATAGTTATCTTATTTTCTTCAGTGTCAATCAATTGTTCATTCAATCTCTTTTCTGTCAGATTGTTCTTTGCGCCCTATGACAACACACATCAAATGCTTCCATGTTTTGAGCCCACTTTCAGAGTCATATAAAGATACCTTTTCATGTCATGAAGTGTATTGGGCTCATATTTTTTTACCAATATGTGCGTGGTAAGTGAAAGGCCAGATATGCAATATTGATTCTAGAAATGTTTAAAAATGCCCTATGGTTACTATAAGTCTACATTATTTCAGCTTTACAAGTATCTTGTGCAATGTTAGGGCCTAAATAGGAAAACTGCACTTGTTCAAATGGTCTCTTCCTGAATAATAATTTGAATGTTTATTTGGTAATTACCATCACCATCTTACTATATTTGCAGTTACTGGGAGAGTAAGCCAATCTGATCACAACTAGCTACTTCCCCCTTACAGAGGAAAGGAAGCATACTCAAGAGATTCCTGTGATAGCATCATCATGTGTCATGCCAATAAGCATGGGCGGTCATGTTTTGCCATATTCACGATCAGTCGTAGATCAGCTACATGTTTTTGTCTTGACAATGCATGCCACGTGGCCGAGCCATCCAGATATTTATTTCTCTGTCTTCCCCTTGTTTTTTCCCCCTCAATTTTGTTGTCACCAAGTTCTCTAGAGTATTTTTTATCATAACATGTCAAAAAAAATTGTGACTGCCTACGTCTAATTTCTCTAGTCAGTGTATAGTTTTCAACTGATTGTTATAGGTTTTACTTATTGGTGGTAGCATTGACAAGCTGATGGTTGGGACCAGACTTGCAGATGAACACAAATGGAATGCCCTGCACAGAGCCACATTTAAAAAGAAAGGTAGATAAGACATAATTCCTGCATTGTGAGCTACAATGTATCAAAACAGAGCTATGTAAATTACTTTAATGTGTACTTAAAATGACAGCATTAAAATTACAATTAATGCAGAGGTGGAACTTTCAAAAGTGAAATGGAAACTTACATAGAATAGATCACTCTTCTTTGCTCACCCCAAAACCTCTGCATTTATGCTTAAATAAGGCAGCAGTCAAATCAAAGATTCTGTCACTTCGGTTTTTCACCGAAAGAAATGAGTTCTGATCATGTTCTGCCAGGTAGGACTTCAGCAGATGTGCAAATGTCATTAGACTAATACCACATGAGCATATATCTGCTCGTTGTGTATTTCTAGTGTTCTGTGTAGTCACACTGCTCCATGATGAAGGAGTTACTGATGCAGTTCATAACCCTGCATACTATGCTAAAAACACAGCTGCGGGGGATATGGCAGCAACCACCTGGCGTTAATTTCTCATGAAAATGGTGCAAGTGCCTGTCGTTCAGAATCAGAAAGCCATGGCTAACGTAAACTTGCCATGAAATCACGAACAGCTAAAAAATGCTGATGTTGACTGCAAGGTCCTGTAAATGATATGCAACTAACTTTACAAATTGCATCTGTACACATTACCATTTGTTTCTCTAAGTAGCAACAAGACAGGTTAGAGCAAACATCAATTATATGCATATATGAGAGAGAGAGAGAGAGAGAGAGAGAGAGAGAGAGAGAGAGAGAGAGAGAGAGAGAGAGAGAGAGAGAGAGAGAGAGAGAGAGAGAGAGAGAGAGAGAGAGAGAGAGAGAGAGAGAGAGAGAGAGAGGGGGGGGGGGGGGGGTGATTGCAAGCACTACCATTTTCCTTATGAACAATTTAACACACAATACCTATCATAATATTCTGGAGGTGGTCTTGACGGCAAAGATTCTCTGTCTCTAAAGTAGGGGTCAGTAGGTAAACCACGAGTACGATCATCTAGATAGGACCTTGGTGGGGCGAGCCTCTCTCTTGGATCCGGTGGGTAACGTTCTGACAGTCTATCTCTTGAAATCAAAGGGGGAAGGCGATCCCGTGAGCCTCCAGCTCGATCTCCCAGTGACCCCATACGAGAATAGTAAGCCTCTCTTTCCATGTAGTAGCGGTAATATGGATCATACCGGTCCAAAGCTGCTGGGGGCAATGGCGCATAGGGCATGCGATCGTAGTCACCCCGACCAGGTGGTCCATAAGGACGAGATCTGTTGCCTGCACCACCGAAGCTGCAATGAAAATGTCTGTGTCACACAAATGTTAATTTTCTTTGATTCACTAAACTATTTAATATGAATTTCATTTTAAAAGAAACTTTCCCGCAAGGGATTACCAAACTCTGAATTATAAATTAGCAACTGAATAAATCTCACCTCCTTTTCATAATCTTTGCCGACATTAATGCTAACAATCAACTAAGCGTGAAATAAGCATTAAATTACCACACACAAATTATTAAACTATTATAAACAGTTCAAAGACAGAACATTGGTACATACTGAGTGGAATTAAGAGCGAAGATCAACATTACAGACTGAATATGTTTACCTAGAGTATTAATACAGCAACTATATTTTCTTTCAATTACTACATCTGCTATATTTATATTAACTGATATGGCAAAACAGATAACACATCATGTCACTCTCGGTTAAAAATTATTTATGAGGAAGATTATTGGGGAAGTGGGGAAAGCATCGATTAAATTCATTCATTTAAATTACAGTAATTTATCGACAATGAATACGGCTGAAAGACTGCTTGATAATACCGATCTGGGTTTGTGTATAACATCGGTGGATGTCAATCGCAGACGGCATCGGCACGGCACAATCAGGATTCAGCGGTCAGGTGGACTGAAACGGTTTAGAAACTAACGCAAATAAAATTTTTCTCTAACCCTTTCTTGTCGAATTTCCCGCTGCCACCTTCTCTTTTCTTTCCGGTTGATAGCTGCAAAATTAAAAAAAAAAGAACATAGAATTGTGTTTATAAAAACACGAAGGAAAAAAAAAAGCGCCTTTGCAATGAAACCTGTCTTAAAAATCGCACCAACATACAGACACAGGAAAACGCAAATTCTTGTGGGAACATTGGAGAGAGAAAATAATTCACTTTTCGGGGTGAAACGAATCAAACAGGACAGGTTTCATTGGCGAAAAACATGTAAAGTATATCGAATCGAACCATGCAATAATTAACATGTCCAGATATCCAATATTAATATTCAAAAGCGGACTATGACGTTGTTATTTAAAACATATAAGTTACTGCCGCACATTGCTTTAATATCCTTACGGTTAGCGATTGCAACTTAAGAATATTACAGTTTATCATCTGAAAATCTAACAAGCGCTCTCGGGTTTTCTCAGCATTCTGAACGCAATTTTGGGGGGAATTTTTACGATAGTAAATTAAAGCCATTTTTAGTAAATCTGGGAAAGTGATAGAAAGACAATACCTCTACACGAATGTTGTTTCCATCAATGCTATGGCCATCCAGCTGTGCAATTGCCTTGTTGGCATCATCCTTATTGGTCATATGCTGCAATAAAAACAATATATTAAGAAATATGTAAGTAACATATAGGGGACAGAAGACATATGCATGCAAAAGAAGTTTTAAACCAGTGCATTAACAATAAATGGAGGAAGCTGTATGGCATACTAAGAATCCAACATCATCAAGTGCCCTGTGGATTGGCATGGGCGAACATGATTCGCCACATCTTACAATCACCAAGTGCATATATATATCAATGCTCCAAGACTAAGAACTAAATCCTTAAACAGACAAATGTCATTTTTAGAACATAGCCAATTGCCACTATGTGGGAAGAAAGAATGTGTTCAATGCTCAGGATTTTTGGACAAAATATAAAGAGGGGAAGGAGTGTGTGTGCGTGGATGTGTATTTAAAACTGGAAACCTGTTTCTAATGTAGTTTTAAAGCTGTTTTTTATATTAGCCGACATCTGACTAAGAAAACTAAAGCCACTGTAATAAATCAAACCCCATTTAAGATTCTGTCTCAGCAGTAGGAAGAAAAATAATTATCCATCTTCAGGAAACCAAAGAGACTGCGAAGATAATTTTATAACATTGTTTCCACAACAGCACAAACATGTGCAATACTAAAAATAGAATAAAGAAGTAGACTGGGATTGTTTAAAGTAGATAGTACCCGACAGTCCTGAAGCAAATTCATCAATTCCTGATTAAGTTTGTTGCATTTGGCATATTTTCATTTATTAAGTTATACTTGGTATTATCTGGCCACCTGAGTTGAAATTGGCAACTGGGAAGGGTTTAATTGTACTCTGAAGTAGTACGATATATGGTTGCACTCAATCAACCTCTTTATACACATCAATGAGAATATGCGATATAAACAAGGGATGACCAATAAATTGTGTGCTCGCAATTATAGTAATGCTCATCCATGTCCAACATAGCCAATATACATATATGCACATAAGAAAAAGATGAAGATAAGATAGCAGCCAAAATTATACTAGCTAGTCAGTAAGTTAGTCGACAGATCATCCTCATTGCACATTGAACCATTCAGTCACTAAGTGCTCGGATCCCCCCTCAGTAAATCCTGCAGCGTGTGGTGGCTCAAGACACCAGTTCTGTGCTGGTTTATTAATCTTTGGCTTCCTGCATAGTGCTCTTGTCTGGCCACATCTCATTTAATTTGCTATTCTCGCAGGAATATTGTTGTAGATTTCGCCATTTGGTTCTCGCAAACGTCTTACTTCTTGTAGAGCATTTTCAGTATACCAGCCTGGTCCATGACTCGTCCGCCCTCCACAGTAGCCTTACCTACAAGCCTGTCAGCCAGCTCATTTCAAAATATACTAAATTTGATTAAATTCCTGCTAAGAGAGAACACCTAATCTGTAAAAGGTGAGGCTGTTTTGTAAGAAAAGACAAATGGTTCTGGTAACTGGTGCAAGATTATTAAAGCAGCAACAAATGTCTGCTTTACCCATGGTATGGAATATTGAAATGGAAGATCTGGATCTGGTTAGGGAGCCTCCTTATGATTGAATGCCTGTAAGATGTTCCTGGAATTTGGCTATGAAATGAACTTTGATAAGAGTTTCAAATACACTAAATAAATCTTATACAACGGTATAGACATATTAAGACAAATAATTACTTACAACAAATCCAAAATTTTTAAGGATATCACATTCCACCACTTCTCCATATTTTTCAAACAATGGACGTAGCTGCTCAGCAGTGGTCTTGGAGCTCAGGTTGCCCAAGAAAATTTTCACCGTCATGGTGCTGGTGGTCCTGATTTATTCCTGAAAAATAAAACCAAAATACATTTACACATTTTTAATTACTGCCAATAAATTAAAATATTAACATCTCAGATATGAAATGGCCTTCGTTGAAGCACTGATCACTGATGGATTGGATCTTAATCTTTCAAGACTGGTTTCTCCTGAGTCATCATCATCCAGTGCCTTGACAGCTGGGGTGGGCGACCATGCCTCTCCACAAATTACGAGTGTGTTGACTCCCTTCCTTGACATGATGATGACACAAGTTCAAGACTCAAGAAATTCGTCTCACGCTGTCTCTTTCCGAAAATCTTTACGGTTGAGAGTCACGTTTCAGTTTTTGTCATCTCATAACGTGGCCCAAAAACAAATGATGACTGCCTCGATATAGTGAAAGTTGTCTTTGCGACTTACATGTCCAAAGTTGAAGTTTCGCATATTCTGACTTAATATCCATGTTATGGATTCTCAAATCAAATGTATCTTATAAATTTAAAATACAACCAAAACCAGTGTCACACAGATCAGGGCGCTAGTAATTTAATCACTAATTTAACTAATTTATAAATTTAGTATCCGAAGATTTAAATGCTCCGGTCGGTACGGGATGCCTGTTCAGAACAGTCTTTACTCTTTTTATATTTTTTTAAAATGAATTTTTGAGGCAAGCCGTGTTGACTTTGCAAAGTATACTGATTGCCTTTCAATTACATAACAATGTTACTAATCATACAATTTTCAAAATAACATAAACTAACCAAGTAAAATCAGCTTACCGTCGAGCCTTAGCTGCACGCCACAAATCAATGATTCAAAATGGCGATATAGGTCATGAGGCAGATTTTTTAAACAGTCAAATATTCACGTTTTGATATATTTATTATAAATGTCTCAACATTGTATACACTTGTTTTATCATATATTCTGATTCAAGTTGTATATTGTAAATTTTATATTAAAATTACCTTTTTTTACATTACGTAAACATGCCGTTCTTAACGGTGGATTGCTTATTTAATATATTGATTTTTGTTTTGTAAATGAAAAGGGAATATTAACTATTAAACAGTATATTACAATCAAGACTAGAGAAAACTGCCTCAGCTAAATTCTATGTTACTATATGATACAAAATAGCAAAACCAGGGTATAATATTTTATAAAGTACTTTAACTGCACATGCTTATTTGGCCAATTTATTAATTTGGCCAAACTTTTTTAAATGCTTATTTGGCCAATTTACTATGTCATTGTGATGCAGACGACAATATCATATTGCTTGAGATTTGCCAGATTGTAAACTTTTAATAATGAAGACATGAACAATAGATTGCACGAATTATGGCCTGGCATATCAGTATAACTTTCTTGTTTTTGTTTCAAAGAATATACTTCATAACATTCTGAACAAACCTATAGATACTTATTCCTTTTAATATAAATGTCGTAAGATGTAAATACTTGTATTAAAACAACAAATTCAGAGGCCAGCATTTAAAATTAATTGGGACAGCCGTGACTTGTCATGCTTCTTTCGTATGTTTTTATTCTGCTATAGAACACTATATACAACAACAAGAAAGAGACAAACAGCTTTCTTTGGTCCTGTGATGAGAAGAGAGGCATTGGAGAACATCGTGATAACTGGAAAGATCGAGGGGAAGAGAGGCAGAGGCAGACCAAGAGAAATGATGCTGGACGGATTGAGACGGTGGCATGGAGGAATATCATCAGCAGAGTTGATCCAGAACACCAAAGACCGAGATCTGTGGAGAGCCATGGACGCCTACGCCAGCCGACACGGCACTTGATGATGATGATTATAGATGCTTCTTCGTTTTCATATGATTAGAGATTAAAACAAGAATCGCTATTGCAAAGGTGCCTTTTGAAAGATGGAAACAAAATGACCAATAAAAAGATGTCAACTGCAATTTAAAAAACAAAAAACAAGAGTATTGAAGTGCGATGCAGAACCTGCACTTTTGTATGGATGTGAACCATGGACAATGAGAAAACAAGCTGAAAAACATCAAATGGCAGTGAAACTGTGCTTTCTGAGGAAAAAGCAAAGAATACCATGGACAGACAGAAAAATAAATGAACAAGTTCTACAAGAAACAAATGAAACCTGTACACTGATTAGAGAAATTATGTGTAAGCAGTTAAGATTTTTTGGGGCCCATCATGAATTAGAATTAAACAGGAGCACTTAGGGACAACTGGCATGATTGAGGGGGAAAGAACAAAAGTAAGACAGAGAAGTAAATATCTGGATGGTTTGGCTACATGGCGTAATCTAGACAAAAATACAGAACTGATCCACGATTCTGGTGATCGAGTGAGATGGCGAAACATTACCGTCCACCCATATCAGCATGGCACACGGTGATGGTGATGATAGATGCCACCATCTGCCAGCTGGGATGGGGGATAACACCACAACAGTGAGAGTCAAACGTCCTAAGAAACCCCCGGGAAGGTTAACCCGGTCAACAAATGCCCGCAGAAGTCGGATGTGTCGGCCTAACGGCGCAAGAACGCAGCTCTGCTGTAAACAGGCACAACGCAATCACATCCGAAAAAAAACTCCGGATGAAGGAAGAAGAAGAGGAAGAAGAAGATGCCACCATCTTGCAGAGAGGGGAAAAAAAAAAACATCATGAAGACCCAAATGATTCGATATGAACAACGCAATTAAATTTCAAGAATAAGTCACTGGGCGCAAAAACACCAGTTATAGATTATAGAAATCGCAATATTAATAAGATCATTGTGTTATATATATATATATATATATATATATATATATATATATATATATATATATATATATATATATATATATATATATATATATATATATATATATATATACACATACATACATATATATCATCATTCATTCATTGGCACCTTGCCGTCTTGACAGACGATAGTGTGTGCTTTAAAAAGGTATAATAACTTTTACCTATAACACAAAGCCTGGGCTAAAATATAGAGATCATGTGTTGCCCATGCAGCATGATCCCTCTCTCGGCCTGCCTAGTTCACTCCAGAGGAAAGGTAACACCTCTACATCTATGTCATGATATGGCTGGCAGGCGACGATCCCGATAGAGAAAACGACAGAAACAATTGGGGGAAGAAGTGACGGTCCTGGAATTTTAAAAAAGACAGCGCTCGTGACTTCAAACACTGGTCGTACGTAGGCCTATGGCACACGGAAGCGAAGCCCAACGGAAGAATTGGTTACCGGGAAAGTTCAAAGACAAAAGTCCGTATCGGACTTTGTGGAGAATCACCGGGGCACAGGAACATCGTTTATCTTCGAGAGTTCGGAGCTAAATCAAACAGTAATCACGTGGAAATACGGTGAAAAGAGTCTTTTGATCTAACGGAGAAACACGATGGAATTGGAGATCGTCTTTATTAAAGAGGGTGATCAGTACTGATGTACGGAGATCAATCAACGCGGAAAGAGAACAAAGGCTGAGGGTTAAGAACAAAACAAGTGACGTAGTCCAGCTAATAACTTTGGACTGAATTTATTGTTTTACAAGGCAGTTGAAGATTGCCTTTACAATAGGCGGGTGTGGAGTTAATTGAGTGCCGAAATTGAATATATATCACTAAGTCTAGGTTGTGTAAAGTCGACCCGCACTTTTCCTTTATGGAATTAAGTGGTATAATTCTAGGCAGGAATTAGTAAATAAGGTGATGATATAGATATATAGATGTAGAATAAAAAGCTAGCATAGGGATTTTCGTGTGTAAACGTAGTATAGAGAGTCGACAGCATTAGGCTGAAGAGTGATTTAAGTTGTGTAGAGTAAGGTGTCTGTACAGTCAGAAGGATAAGTCTATACTAGGATTTATGTGCTTTGCTTTAGCGTGTTTTTCTTTCACCTTGTATAGGGTAGAGTGCTGACTATTCTGTCTTATATAAGAGTATAACTCTAGTATGATCTAGGGAGATTACTTTCTGAATATAGCCAATTGCCTACATTCACATATCATAGGTCGGAGTTGCGTTTCTTTCACAAGCTGTTGTTTTACTCAACAGATTCCCTGCACTTGACATTGAAAGTGGTTACCAATCTGAACAGAAGTAATTGGTCAGAATAGGATGAAGTAATCAATGATATGAAGCTGTGAACAATGTTCAACATGAATGTCAGTTTAATGTGAATAAAAATGACCAACGAAACTAACTGCATCACTCTACGTGAGATGCTCAATGAAGTGATAACTGCAGTGGAAAGACTATATGTGCTTGAATCGGTGTTTCCCCTCTGCTGTGTGTCCACCGTGACGAGGTAGAGGGGCTTGTGCGTCCCAATGACCCCAAGAGCTATGCCGACGGTAGCACAGCTACTGGTAGGGCCACCCATGTCGGACAGGTCAAGGGAGAGGGACCAGACGAAGAGACACACAAACCTGCTGCCTTGTAGGTAGACTGGGGACAGTCAAAGGCTAGGGAAAGCACCCCAAATACATGCTTGTCGAAATCGGATGTACTGAGCCACAGGCTTGACAAAGCAGTGCAACGTGAAACCTGCTGCCTTGTAGGTAGACTGGGGACAGTCAAAGGCTAGGGAAAGCATCCCGAATAAATGCTTGTCGAAATCGGATGTACTGAGCCACAGGCTTGACAAAGCAGTGCAACGTAACTTAATTCATGATGTCACAAATCAAAATTAATCGATATGGTGCTAATCCCGTGAAGTCCCATCAGGCGGTGATAGTGCCGGGCCCCCTGCCTCGAGGGGGTCCACCCATGACTACTGGTGGTCACCTTCCCCTGTGCTGTGGAGTCAAGGCACAGAGGAGTAGGTTAAGAGCTATTGACCAAATACCCCGGACACTCAACATACTACAGTGGAATGCCGAAGGAGTTTACAAGAAGAAAGACTCCCTAACACAGCGTCTTCATAAAGATAGAATAGATGTGGCATGCATTCAAGAGACACACCTCAACGCCAATCACAAATTCTCAGTCAGAGGATATCAGGCCACACGTTTCGACCGCGAAGGACACAAAGGAGGAGTTCTAATACTTACACGAAATACAATACCTTGCAGCGAAGTATCTGTGATCTCTGACAACCAAACGGAAATTATAGGTGTTGATATAATAATAAAGGACGTGAAAATAAGAATCTACAATCTGTATAGCCCAGCAGATAAGGACCTTACACTCTCAAACATGAAAATAACTGACACAAACTGCATTATTGTCGGAGACTTTAATAGCCGTTCAGAAAGATGGGGATACCCAGATACTGACAAAAGAGGAGATGAATTGGAGGACTGGGAAATAGACTCAAATCTCCATCTACTCAACAAAGCGGATGACACACCGAGCTTCTACTCCAGAAGATGGCTTACCACTTCTACTCCAGACTTAGCTTTCTGCACAGGAGACATCCTCCACAAAATCGATCGCCATGTGCTGGACCAATTAGCAGGTAGTGACCACAGACCAATCAAGCTTGAAATGAATATGGAGTATGTTCCACAGGAGCAAAAGCCCTTGCCCCGCTGGAATTACAAACGAGCAGATTGGGACAGATTTGCCATACTAACAGACAAATATTGTGAAAACATAAATACACGATATGGCAACATAAAGCAAATGGTGGAAAGTCTAAACAGAGCGATAATACAGGCAGCCACTGAGTCCATTCCAAGAGGAGCGAGGAGAAATTACAAACCATACTGGACTGAAGAACTACAAAGTTTGGAGGACAAAGTTGAAGATGCCAGGAAGACAGCAGAGAGAGAACAAACAATTGAAGCAAACATCTCTCTCAAAGCCATCTCAGCAAAATATAAAAGAACAGTTAATCAAACAACAAGAGATTGTTGGAGGGAAAAAACAGAAAACCTGAATTTTGACAGGGATGGAAACAAACTATGGAAACTAGTGAAAGCCATGAACAATGAAGGACCTAGAAACAAACAAATAACAATTAAACAAGGAAATGCCTTGCTTACAGGCAAAAAGGCTGCAAATGCACTAATGGAACACTATGCAAATGCAAACCACATTGATATTACAACCGAACAGAAGAAAGCAATCAAAGACAAACAGATACATCATAGAAATACAGAGACAGCAGCAGAATATATGATGGCAAATCTAACAATGGAAGAAATGGAACAGGCAATGAATACCCTAAAAAAGAAGAAATCACCAGGAAAGGATGGAATCACAAATGAAATGCTAATAGGACTAGGCACCAAGGCAAAGAAGAAACTACTAGCAGTCCTAAATAACAGCTGGAAGAGAGGAATAGTCCCACAGGCATGGAAGGAAGCTATACTAATACCAGTCCCAAAGAAAGGAAAAGACCTGGAAGAACCAAATGGCTATCGACCTATCAGTCTACTTAGCTGTGTAGGAAAATTAATGGAACGCATTATCAATGGCAGGCTAACATGGCATCTGGAAGAAAACAAACTCTTAACACCACACCAAGCAGGATTCAGAAAATACAGATCCACTGAAGATCAAATAACCTATATAGCTCAGGAAATAGAGGATGCCTTCCAAGAGAAAAAGCACACACTAGCAGTCTGGATAGATTTAGAAAAAGCATTTGATAAAGTATGGAAGGAAGGACTGAAAGTAAAACTGCAAAACATGCATGTTTGTGGAAAAATGTATAAATGGATCAGCCACTACCTTGAGAACAGAACTGCCAGGACAAAAGTACAAGGACAAACAAGCAAAATGATGCTGCTGGAGCAAGGTGTCCCCCAAGGAGGAGTTCTTTCACCAACATTATTCCTAGCATATATAAATGACATCACAGAAAATTTTCCAGCCAGAGTACACACATCCTCCTTTGCAGATGACCTAGCCATATGGACATCTGAAGAATATATTAGTACAGCTAACAGCAGAATACAGCAAGCCTTATTAGCGCTAGAGGACTGGTCAAAATCATGGCTAGTGAAGATAAGTGAGGAGAAAACAACATGCACAGTGTTCTCCCTCTCAAATAAAACTCAGCAACCTAAGCTGGTATTGAATGGAAAAATATTGCGCCATGAAGAAAATCCAAACTATCTAGGAGTCACCTTTGATCGTCGCCTGACATGGAAGTCACAGGTTGAGAAAAATCGAACAAGAGCAAGGCAGAGAATGGCAATCATGAAAAAGCTTGCTGGTACAACGTGGGGAGCAGATGAGAAAGTTCTCAAGAAGTTATATACTGGACGGGTGAGGCCAGTACTGGAATATGGCATTGCAGCTTGGGCAACAGCAGCTAAGTCAAACTTTAACAAAATAAGTAGAGTCCAAAACCAAGGAATGCGAATCATAACTAGAAGCCTGAAGACAACGCCTATTAATGAACTAGAAAAGATCACTTGTTTACAACCAATGCAGGATAGAAGAGATAGCAGAGCCCAACAACAAGCAGAAAAATTTAGAAGATTGACAGACCACCCTATGTACAACAGATTTAATGGTTTTGGAAAGGGAAGACTGAAGCGTAGCAACTTTGTAGAAACTGCAAAACGAAGGATTAGGGCAGATCCTATACTTAACATATCAACAGTCAAGCCCATACACAATGCACACAAGTTCCCAGCTTGGAGACAGCAGCAACTGCCTGAGATGATAGAAAACATTCCTGGTATTGAGAAAAAGAACACTCAGCATGAAACCGAAAGAAGAGAAATAACCCTAAACTACATAAAAGAACATTACCCAAGCAGGAATTGGACCCATGCATATACAGATGGATCAGCCAAAAATTCAATAGAGAATGGAGGAGGAGGAATTCTCCTAAATTTAAAAAATGGAGTGAAAAAAACACATTCAATGGCAACTGGAAAATTTTCAAGTAACTTCAAAGCGGAGGTAGAGGCTTTGAAAACTGCAGCAGAAATGCTCCTGATGGAGGAAAATAAAGAGAAGCAAATAGCTATCTTCACAGATGCAAAGTCAGCTGTCTCAATACTGAAGAGCAATAACAGCACAGAACTAACTGACCTAAGAGCAGCACTCCATGGTCTATGCCAGAAATCCAAAAAAGTTGTAATACAGTGGATCCCATCACATTGCAGTATACCTGGAAACGAAGAGGCTGACAGACTGGCAAAAGAGGGCGGACGACTACCACAGCCTGACATAGACATAACCTATAATGAGGCAAAGAGGTTGATAAAAAGCACTTATAGAACCAAATGGGAATCTGAGCATCCAGGCCATCAGAAGGATGATGCATATTACAAACTCGACCGAAGAGAACAAGTAGCAATCTTCAGACTCCGCACAGGACATAACAGGCTGAAATACCACTTGTTCAATAAACTAAAGATAGGAGATACCGATGAATGTAATTGTAGAACTGGAAAAATGACAGCAAAACATTTGCTGCAGGATTGCCCAACGTATGCAGAACAGAGAAAGATATTTTGGCCCACACCTGCTTCATTTGAGGACAAGCTCTATGGAGATATCAACAAGCTCAAGTTGACCGCAGCTTACTTTAACTACATACAGGTTGACATTTAAAGGTGCATGAAGACCCAGAGGCATGAAATGGAATATTGCTTGGATAGCAAATCCATTATGTGGAAAGTCCAAATCGAAAGCTCGCTGTGTGGGCTTCATAAAAGGTGGAAAAGTGTCCTAGTGGACACGAAATGGAATATTGCTTGGATAGCAAATCCATTACGTGGAAAGTCCGAATCAAAAGCCCATTGTGTGGGCTTCATAAAAGGTGGAAAAGTGTCCTAGTGGCATGAAATGGAATATTGCTTGGATAGCAAATCCATTACGTGGAAAGTCCGAATCTAAAGCCCACTGTGTGGACTTCATAAAAGGTGGAAAAGTGTCCTAGTGGCACGAAATGGAATATTGCTTGGATAGCAAATCCATTACATGGAAAGTCCGAATCGAAAGCTCACTGTGTGGATGTCATCTGCAGACTGCATACTTCTGGTTTCCGGAAGAACAGCCCATGGTGAACGGAAGGCCCAATATACGGAAGTGAGGCTAAGCAGCCATGTGCAGGACGTGACGATTCCTTGGGTGAGCCCAGTACCAGAGCGCTATGTATCGGCTCTGCAAGTATGGAAGCCTCCTTGGATGGCGGGGAATGCCCATGGTCTGCCCCTGCCTTCCCTTGAGGGCTGACCAGGATCTTTGGCTGTTCTATATGGACCAGCTGGGATGGGGGATAACACCACAACAGTGAGAGTCAAACGTCCTAAGAAACCCCCGGGAAGGTTAACCCGGTCAACAAATGCCCGCAGAAGTCGGATGTGTCGGCCTAACGGCGCAAGAACGCAGCTCTGCTGTAAACAGGCACAACGCAATCACATCCGAAAAAAAACTCCGGATGAACGAAGAAGAAGAAGAAGAAGAATCGGTGTTTATCTTCTTTAATACCTGGAATATATTACCGACCGTTATATCGGGTGTGAAGAACTAAAGGACCCTAAGTAAGTGAAGCAAACATTGATGATCGGATATTCATTGAACAATAATAATTTCCCAATGAACGGATTTATACATGTGATGTGACTGACAAAAACTTACAAAAACAAATCCGTGGATACTATATTATTTACGAGTTTCCAGAACAGAGTGGGAAGAAAAATTATCATCAGTCAGAGAATGACGCAGCCCTTGGTGAGATATTTCCTGTTATGTGAATGGTTACGTTGAACGGCTGTATAATGAGGACAAACTCTGATGCTGATCCGATACTAGATTATGACACACATTTAAGATAGATCACATCACATATATTCACACAACTACATTGCACACTCAACTGACACTTTTCTGCAATAAATGTTTTATCATTTTGTTCGAAACCTGTGTTAGTGGAGGTATGTGCTGAAGGAACGTGAAAGGGGGTATTGTCTGTTGAAGAGAGAGAGAGAGAGAGAGAGAGAGAGAGAGAGAGAGAGAGAGAGAGAGAGAGAGAGAGAGAGAGAGAGAGAGAGAGAGAGAGAGAGAGAGAGAGAGAGAGAGAGAGAGAGTTAGTGATTGGCAGACTTTAAAAATAAAAGGGGGGTATGTAGACAAAGGTCCACCAGCAGAGGAAAACCTAGACAAGGATAATTAACAGGTGTGCTTGTTGGTTCCACCTTCCCCCCAGGGACGACTAGCTACAATCTATAGCTTGTGTGTGTGTGTGTTTGTGTGTGTGTGTGTTCGTGCGCGCGCGTGTGTGCGTGTGTGTAAAATAGAAATCGCAATAAAATAATTGTGTTATGGCACAATATGAGGTATCATGCCATGAAAATATATGAGCACACGAATGTATACTTTGCATAATAAAGAATGAATCAAAGGTCGCATTTCCGCCGAAGTCGGAGAGTGTCTGTCTGCACGGCGAGGCGCTACCAGTCTGCACACCAATAAGCCAGAAATGGGACAACGGATACTCACGCAAACCTCAGGTCCTGTATGACATCACACTGATATTGGACAACAGGATGCCTCCATCCGACATACAGGACTTCACGCTGGAGATCACAGCCAGCGAACACAAGCAAGCAAGAAAAGGTCGCATTGGAGCTTCACATCTAACTTATCGGCTAAACACCATTCATTCATTCATTCATTCAGTAGCATGTCCTTTGCAGAACCTCGCTCCGATAACAACCTTCCGGAAAACCTCTCGATCATAAGCAAGACGTCCCGCGTCTGATACACACATCTGGAGATCATCCGCCACATCCTGCACCCATCTTCTCTTTGGCCTTCCCTCTTCCTCTCATGCCTACCATGCACAACGTAAGAGGCGACTAAGGAGGATATGGTTCCGTCGCCCTGCTACTGAGTGACACTGTGAGCTGTGAGTTTCGCGTGGAATGCTTTTACACCTGTCCATGGTTGTTTGTAGCGTGAACTGCATGTTCGGAACAATGGCGGCCGACTGTTGCTGGATTGACTGGTTTGCTATTTCGGCTCACGAGTGCATTTTTCAGGAGACCCAGTCGCCGCTGGAGCTACGGAGTTTGTTCTTTGTGCGGCGCTTTCGGAGGGTCGTCCTGCGGAAAGAGACCGAGCCATATGGGATAAAACCCGGGTCAATGAAGTCTTTCTGGTGACTGCCGTTTCCATTGACGATGAACTGTATTTTTTGTGGAGGACTTTTGTGTTGGCATTCTGACGGCGGCATTATGCACAGTGTATCTGTGCGGGCTGTTGGCTTGCCGATACTCTTGTCTATTCCATTGTTCACAATGGGCAGTGAGGAGCATTTTGTGTGATATTCACTGGCACTGGATCGGAGCAATATGGGGACGTCCCGTTGCCGTGAAGTTGGAACTACGACTAACTAAATTTATATTCAAATGCATTTATATTTATGCGCTGTTCAGCTTGTTTACTAAGTGTCCAGGTCTCACGGGCGTATGATGCAATGTGAAAGATGCATGTTCTTAAAAATCTAATTTTTGTAGTTCTATCTGTCCCATTCCATAATTTATTCAGTTGTTTTAGTCTTTGAAGAGCAATTGATAGTCGTCGTTAAATTTCTTTCATTGTGTTACCGTTGTTGATAATCAATGACCCTAGATATTCGACATTTTCCACCACCTCCAACCTTTCCTCATTAACATATATTTCTTTCTCCATAGTGGTTTTATCTGTATGCATTAACATTGATTTTGCTATGTTAAGATGTAAGTTGTGATTTTCACTATTCAATAAACACCATAGTGTATGAAATACATATCACAGCTATTTCTGATCCTAAAGGACAGCCAATAAAATAAAAAATAAATAAATAAATAAAAGAAACGACTTGGTGTCAGCCACACAATTCAACAAAGTAATCAAAGAGAAAGGGAAGAAGAAGAAGAAGAAGAAGAAGAAGAAGAAGAAGAAGAAGAAGGAGAAGAAGAAGAAGACGATACGCTACAATACGATTGCCATGATCTAAATTGATTTTTATCGAAAGCAGGAGTTGTACAAAACTCTGGCATCCGTGAAGCATACAGAAGTTGGGTTACTAAACAAAGGTTTGATTTTAAATTAACGATTGAAAGCTTGTATATCAACACACTAATATTGTTTTAACGTTTAAATACATTTGATTTGTGAAAACTAACATAATCATATATCCCGAGGACACTATACTGCGAGCTCTGATAGCCATTTACTTCATCATTTGTTATGACATTTGATTGCTTGTTTTGTTTGGGTCTTGAAAGTGAAAGTTCCAAAATGTTGCAGCAGTTTCTGTTTTGCCCATGTTTTCGCTTGCTGACTTTATTGCAGCACGCTTTTTCTAGGTGTAGATGATGTAAATAAGTTAACTGTAAATTAACATCATGTAGTTGTATGTGTCACAATAATTCCCTCTACTTGACTGGAAAACTATTAATAATAATTAAATTAGTATATTATATTTATTATTTTTATCTAATGGCCGTCTGAACTCGGAATGCCTATCCCCAATAATTGACTTTTATCAACAGTAACGTCATTAACTCATTCTTTACCGGGAATATTACCTTACTAATATGACCTATAATTTATGTTATTACCTACTTGGCGTACTTTTCTAAGTTCCTAGACAATTATGACGATAACCTACTAAATCGACGTTGCTACTTTAAATCTATCTATGCCAGGATGTATTAAATGATTCCATACGTAATTATTTGAACCATGGCCGGACTTCCTTATTAAACATGAAAATTCAGCACACACATTTTTTTAAAGTGTTCGCATGCTTTGAACTCAAGCGTAGTCCATACACACTATTCATAGTAGCAATGGACTGAATTTTGCTTGTGGATTAGCTTTCCTGGTTTTCTCTATTAACAGCATCCCTCGCCATCAGGCGAACCCACTCCGACTTCAGAGGTACTTGTAATTTACATCCCCAAGTCAAGGATGACAGGTCAACATTTTAGTCCAGCTGTAGGATGTAGGTGTTGAACCGCTTACCTCAGTATCAGCACAACAGATGTTTAAGAACATGCATTGTTACCCATTCGGCCATGCTGACCTGCAGCACACACATATTTTCATCATCATCACCCCGTGCCTTACCGGCTGGGGTGGCGTTAATGTCCCTCCACAAAATACGACCTCCGACGGCATGGATCAATTCGTGTCTTGATCCCTTCTGTGCCATGCCACAAGACTGTCAAGAATTTTCTCACGTTGTCTTCCGCTATCTCTCTTTCCGCAAACCTTTCCGGTTGTCACAACATGTTCCAGTTTTTGTCTTCTCATAACATGGCCTCTTTCTGATGTTTGTGATAAGTTGTCTTTGCGACTCAGCTTCCCTTAGAAATTTCCTGATTGCTCATTTTGGTTGTCCAATTAATTTTCAGCATTCTTCTATAAACCACATCTCCAAGGCCTCCAGCGATATTTTTGCCTGTTTACTAATTGTCCAGGATTCGTAGCCGTATGTTAAAACTGGTCCTATGTAACATGCAAGAACTTTTTTTTTTAAAAACTTTCAAGGACAGTGACTTATTGCACAAAAAGTTCTTCATTTGATAGAATGCAGTTTTTGCTTGTCCTATTCTGTCCTTTATCTCTGTGATGCATCTTCCATTTGATTTTATCCATATGCCTAGATATCTGAATTTCTGCACTTGCCCCAAAATAACGTCCTGTTCTTTATTTACACATTTAGGCACCATCGGTTTCTTTGATATCACCATAACTTCTCACTTTCTATTATTCAAACTAAGGCCCATTTTTTCACACTTTCTACAACCAATGTATCTATTATTTCCTGTAGACCCTTCTGACTTGTTGCTATCCAGTCGGTGTCATCAGCATAACACAAGTTATTTATATTATGTCCACCAACACCTCTGAAGTCGGAGTGGGTTCACCTGATGGCGAGGGACACTGTTAATAGGGAAAGCTAACTCACATGCAAAATTCAAGCCAGCACTACTAGAAGAAGTGTGTATGGACTACACTTGAGTTAAAAGTGAGCGAGTGCCAAAAAGAAAAGTCCACGAACCAGGATCCCTGACATATTTTCAGGATAAAATCAGGAGACAATACACAACCTTGTCTGGCGCCCTTCTTTATACAATGAAATGTTCTTACAGTGTTGTTGATTCTTACGGCTTCTGGTTGTTACCAATATATGTTCTTTATTATTCACAGATCTTTGTCGTCAATGTTCAGTTGCTTTAGTAATTTTATTATTGCATCATGTTTTACATTGTGAAATGCTGTTGTGTAGTCTATGAAGCATAATTTACATTTGCTATAATACTGTCCATGAGCAACTTGCCGATCATGTTTTACATTGTCAAATGCTGTTGTTTAGTCTATGAAGCATAATTTACATTTGCTATAATACTGTCCATGAGCAACTTGCCGATCATGTTGTACATTGTCAAATGCTGTTGTGTAGTCTATGAAGCATAATTTACATTTGCTATAATACTGTCCATGAGCAACTTGGGCCTTTAAAGGAAGAAATGAATAGTAACACTATAAATAATCTATCATGTATATCACAGAAGGCGATTAAGGAGGATTGACATGGTGCTCGGGGGGGGGGGGGGGGGGGGGGGGGGTGTATTTTTGCGCACGTAAAAATTCCCTTGACAGTTGGAAATCGAAAAAGAGTAGCCTAACGGCGCTGCCCGGGCAAAATTTTGAGGTAAAAATCTACCCAAAGTATTTCGGGATCCTCACCGGTGCTACGGAGTTTGTGCACTGAGCTGAGTTTCTCCAAACTCAGGTTTGAGTTAGGAGTAGAACGGAGCACTTATGGGTTACACCCGTGTGCTGTGATGTTGATCTATCGACTAAACTAAACTAAACTAAACTGACATGGTGCTGGGTACCCCAACTTGTAGAGCTTGAAAGCTACAGAGATGTGGTTCCTAGCACGATTGTTGTGAATACCTTGTACTGCCAGAGAAACTAACAGTGATTGCCTGGAAGAGGGTAATGAAAGCAGAACATCTTTTACAACTATAAGAAAGAGACAAACAGCTTTCTTTGGTCATATGATGAGAAGGGAGGCATTTAAAAACATCTTGACGACTGGAAAGACCAGTGGGAAAAGAGGCCGAGAAAGAGACATAATCCTGGATTGACTGAGATGGTGACATGAAGGAATACTGTCAGCAGAGGTGATTCAGAACACCAAGGATCAAGCTCTATAAAGAGGCATGAATGCCCAGGCCAGATGGTAGGTCATATGATGAATTTTTTTTTCCTGCTCACTCGCTTTGAACTCAAGCGTAGTCCATACACACTATTTATAGTAGTGATTGGCTGAATTTTGCGTGTGGATTAGCTTTCCCTATTAACAGTGTCCCTCACCGTCAGGCAAACCCACTGCGACTTCAGAGGCACTTGTAATTTACGTCCTAAAGTCAAGGACGACAGGTCAACATTTTAGTCCAGCTGTCCGGTGTAGGGGTTGAACCGTTTACCTCAGGATCAGTACACCGGATGTTTAAGAACACACGTTCTAACCCATTCGACCATGCTGACCTGCTGATGATGAAATTAGATTATAGTGTTGATTGCTTGTTTTCACTAATGCCCTGTGTGAAGTCTAATTTCTGACTTTTCGTGCATTGCATCAGCTTTCTTTTGGCTTGCATGCTGTGATTTCCACTTGATTCTGGAGCTGCTTCTTATAAATCTCATTGCCTCATCATGGGCTGTGTCTTTATCAGGCACCTTCTTTAACTCAATTGTTTTTACTTACTTCTTTGCTAGGTATGTTACAAAATAAGACGAATCCGTAAGTAATTGATGGACACATTTATTGTTATGTTATGTCAAACGACATCACTGCACATTGGGTATACCCATGCATGCTCAGTTCTCTGATGCAACAGCCATGCCAAAGTATTTCACACATTTATTGACAAATGTCTGCTGTTTTAAATGTTATATTCTTTGTGACATAATCAAGTATCTATAACCGAGAAATATATATTATTGTAAAAGGTCTGCTTTGAGTTTTTTTGGCCTAACTGGCATCACTTAAACTGTCTGATAAATATGATATGCAACACACTTGTTCATTGTCTTTTTATCTTCTACAGAGCCCAAGACTCTATCTCTATAATTGTTGCTTAGCAGGACAGACTGCAGCACTTGTTGGGTTCTGGAGAATTGTGAGATAGCTATCACATATCAGCAATGGTATCACTATCGTGTAGAGGAGTAAAAGAACAATTTTCAGAGCACTGCTCACATTTTCCTAGAGAAAGTGTTTTCCAGAATCAAACTACAGAGTATTCAAATGATAGATCCAAATTCCGGGACTTCTGTGGTGATTGTGCAAATGTGGGGACAGCAATTAAAATATTCCACAAGACCAAGGGAACAAAAGGGAGACAAGAGAAACGTTATAAACCATTTAAATCTTCACTGTCTTTATGGAAAAATTCACCATCAGAAGATTCATGCTTTGAAACATCTCAAGTTCCAAGATACCAAATGTTCTTTACATCAACCAAAAATCAGCCTTCAGAGTTGTCAAAACGACCACCTTCTTCAGCTAACTCCTGTTTCATTGTTAAAATAAGTGAGATGAACGAATTCTTTAAACTTACTGGTAATACTGTTTGTGTCACTATATTTTGTTTTCGTGTTATCTTAAGGTGTTTTAGAGATTAATGTTGCTATAAATAGTTAGAAAAAAGGTCATTCCATGGCTAGAATTGTCAGACTGGGATGAAATACTTAGCACTTTATGTAAACTTCTTCTTCTTTCATTCGCTCCTTTATGTAAACTATACTATAACCTTCAAGGGTTGGGGAACAGTTCCTTTCCTCACTGGCTTTTCTTTTGCCAATCCAGAGCAGTGTAAAGTATCTGTTTCATGGCTGTGGGTGGCTGGTGGTTCCTCAGCCAGATTGTGGACTGACCAGGGTTGTTAATGAATTAGTTTAGTTGCTTACATCTTCAACAGTTTTTTTTTAGAATTCTTCTCCCCCTCTCCCCACCCTCACACATGAACACATGTATGCGTGCAACCCTCATTCTCCCCCCCCCCCCCCCCCCCCCCCCATACACACACACATAGGGGCAGTCTTTGACTCTGTTAATCTTGTGATAGTCTCTTCTTCTGCATTTCATCTCCCAGTGAAACGTAGTCCAGCTCACACCAAGCCCTTTGTAGACTTGTTTATGGTTGTTTAGATTCTGCAACTGATGTTTTCTATGGAATGTGGTAACCAGTCTGATGCCAACCCTCCTCAATTGCCTCATATGACATCTGTCACAGGTTACAGTGATGCTGTTATTTGCTTCCCCAATGGACCTAGGTAACTCCCGGGGTGAAATTGTGGCAGCACTAATGTTTTTAAAATTTTAACATTGTGAGGCCTCCTTCAGTATTCAGGTCATTTGGTAATGCTGTACATGCATACAGTAGGTGCATTTTTTATAGTCGCAAGAGTGCTACACTGATATTGCCATGAACACGATTGGGTCAGGGTTTGACGTCAACGTTCATCATCCTGTAAAGTGAGGCAAAGACTGGTCGCCTATCCCTCTGTGCATTCAGGCTTCTGGTCCCCAACATGGCAGATAGGCATTTAAACCATTAAGGCCTCTGAAGTGTTTACGCTTGTGGCTACGGTTTGCATTCACATTTTCCTCATGTTGGACTGGTAGTGTAAGGTTCCGTTGCCCTGCTACTGAGTGAGTTCGTGGCGCAATACTGTGACCTGTGAATTTCATGTGGAATGCTTTTACATCTGTCCATAGTTGTTTGTAGTCTGCACTGCATATTCGGAACGATTGCGGCCGGATATTGCTGAATCGACTGCCTTTTTGGTTCACGAGTTCATTTTCTCAGGAGACTCCTGGGAATCATCGCTGGAGCTACGGAGTTCGTGCTTTGAGTGGCGCTTTCGGTGGGTCTCCCTGCGGAAAGAGACCGAGCCAAATGCGATAAAACCCGGGTCAATGAAGTCTTTCTAGTGACTGCCGTTTCCATTGACGATGAACTGTATTTTTTGTGGAGGACTTTTGTGTTGGCATTCTGACGGCGGCATTATGCACAGTGTATCTGTGCGGGCTGTTGGCTTGCCGATACTCTTGTCTATTCCATTGTTCACAATGGGCAGTGAGGAGCATTTTGTGTGATATTCACTGGCACTGGATCGGAGCAATATGGGGACGTCCCGTTGCCGTGAAGTTGGAACCACGACTAACTAACTAACTAACTAACTAACTAACTAACTAACTAACTAACTAACTAACTAACTAACTAACTAGCTAGCTAGCTAACTAACTAACTAACTAACTAACTAACTAACTAACTAAACTAACTAAACTAACTAACTAACTAACTAACTATTCAGGCTTACAAAATGTGAGGGTCCTAGCACATCACAGACCCATAACAGGTTTACGCTTTTGAACTTGTTATTTTTTTTATTATATCAGCATTACTGTCACTCGAAGAAGTACATCATTTTCTCCAGGCAACGTGGGAGTCCTATAACTTCTGTTTCAGTTCTGCACTGTTTGGTCACATCTGGCAATGCAGATCTCTGAAAGTTGGGCAGTCTTGAAGGATGTGTTCAGGGATCTGAGCTCCAGTTCCACATGGACATTTCTCTGTGTGGGAGATTTTGAGATTGTGAAGATGACCAAGTAGTTTTCAGTCTTAGATGAAAGATTGTAGGTTACTTTTCTGTTGGAGTTGATGGATTGAGTCAGGTTTGTTATCTATGCCTGTAATTTCCTTCCACTGAGGTGTATTGATTGCAGGTGATAGTGTGGGCTTCTTTATTTTTGTCTAATAAAAATGTGTTCTAGGTAGGCTCTATAATAACTTAATTGCCTAGGGATGATTCCTGATTTATTCATTTAAAAAGCTGCTAATGCCTGAAATGTGTCCTGACTTTGCCGTATAAAAACATTATAAAATGACTCCTGGCCGCTCTTTTGTCTTCTGGGAGTATACATACCCAGAGCGGAAGAGGCTCACGTAGCAGGAAATACTCTTGATGGAAACACATAGGGGAGGAGAATCTACAACCATGGTCAGACTGCGAGAACAGCAAATTAAAAGAGGTGTGGCCAAACAAGAACACTATGCAGGAAGCCAAAGAAGATTGATAAACCAGCACAGAACTGGTGTCGTTAGCCACTATACGCTGCAGGATTTGCTGAGGAGGGGATCCGGGAACTTATGGACTGAATGGTTCGATGTGTAATGAGGATGATCTGTCGACTTACTAACTAGATAAAGCAGAGCCTGTGGAATAACTAAAAAGAAGAAGCCAGGAAGATTGAAATGACATAGACCAGAATAGAAATTAAAGTAAAGCAACAGTTGCAGCCTTGTTCTCCCTATGTAACATTAAGACATTGTGATGATTAAAAGATACCCCTCAGTGTTTATTTTTACTCTTGTACTCTGCAGTGTAGATGGACATTGTGGTCTTGTGTTGAAATTGGGTTCATTTCAGAAACACACACATATGCAACAAAACATAAATGGTTAACTATTTTGTGCTGAATTTGTAATTACTATGCTGCAGATGACGCTGTGATACAAGATTTCCTTCGATCAGATAGCTGCAAGAGAATGGCCGACAAGGTGACAAGTAAACTGTTGTGTATTTTCTTATCTTAGCAGATTATAATCTGAGCATTTATAGATTTTGAAAACACATTCTCATTGACACCATCACCTGAAGGAACAGCTGATTTATACAGGCTTCTTGAAAGAATACCAGTGATGCCCTCATCCTTCTGAAGATATACAGTGGAACCTCGCTTAACGAGCATAATTCGTTCCAGAATCTTACTCATAATGCGAAACACTTGTTAAGCGAAACAGTTTTTCCCATACAAATTAATGTAAAATACGACAGTGTGTTCCATGCCGAAAAATTACTCAAAATATTTTGTATAACGTTTATTCAAAGAAAATTATTTATACATTGTTAAGGAGCGTGATTCATCTTCCTCTTCTATCGTGGAATGAACGGACCTGGAATGAGAATTCGATGTGTAGAAAACAAAAAAACATTGAAATAATTAATTTACAATTTATAATACATACCTAATTCTTTTTTACTAGAAAGCTGTCTAGAGAAATTTGTTTTTGCCGACGCTTCAGAATTTGATGGAAATGCGACACAGCATTATCATTAAATAAATTAGTAGCTCTTATAGCCACTACCTTATTAGGGTGATGGTTCTCAATGTACGATGCAACAGTTTCCCATTCTTTCAGCATTTCTCTTATTGCGCCAGAAGATTGTTGGTTTGCTGTTACCTTCTCCTCCTCCTCGGACAAACTCTCCTCCACAACCTCTTGCTGTGAAACACAATTTAATTCCATAAGCTCTTCAATGGTCAGCTCTTGTCTATGCTCTTCCACAAGCTCATCGATATCTTTGTTATCCACCTCCAGTCCCATGATCTTGGCCAAAGACGCAATCTCGTTGGCTACAGGCTCCACAGGTACTGTCTCAAACCTCTCAAAGTCACATTTAACGACACTCTCCGGCCAAAGCTTCTTCCAAGCTGAAGTGAGGGTTCTCTTGGTAACCCCTTCCCACGTCTTTTCGCTGTTGCAGGCGCACAATCCGGGACTTCCCCTCCCCTTGTCACTCATTATGTGAAACGTCACTCGTTCAGCGAATCATTTTTTTTATAATTTATTTTGCTCCTTATTCGAATTACTCGTTATCTTCTTCTTCTGCGTTTATCTGGAGTTTTTATTTTCCGGACGTGATTGCATTGTGCCTGTTTACAGCAGAGCTGTGTTCTTGTGCCGTTAGACAGACACATCCAACTTCTGCGGGCATTTGTTGACCGGGTTAACCTTCCTGGGGAATTACTCGCTATGAGAGGTGCTCGTTAAGCGAGGTTCCACTGTGCTGGGTTAATGATTATTTTTATACCATCATCAAGTGCCTTGGAAGTTACAGTAGCACTCTAGCTAGCACACTTGCCCACTGGTCTGGTGGCCATGTGTTTGAGTTCCCCTCAAGGCTGGGATTTTTTAAAACTGCATCTCGACTAGTAAACTTGCCTGCTAGCCTGGTGGTCGTGTGTTTGAATCCCCCACAAGGCTGGAATTTTTTTGAAAACTTGACCTGGGCTTGCAGGTCAACACAGCCTGGAATGGGCCCTAGGAAATGTTCTATGAAGTCAAGGCAGACAGTGTGATATTTACATCACCCACAGAGTGCTGAATGATCTATGGAAATATGGGGCTAGCACCATATACCCAATATGGTCCCGGGGTGGGTAAAAGGGACCATTACTTGTTACTTTATTTAGTGCCTTGCCTGCTGGTGTGGATGATCATGTGTTTCCACTTCTTGCAATCTCTAATATAATTTATTTATATGTATGCTGATAGTTTACCATGCCACAATGGAAGGCTGTCATTTTTTTTTTTGCACTCGCTCGCTTTGAACTCAAGTGTAGTCCATACTTCTAGTAGTGCTGGACTGAAAATGTGGATTAGCTTTCCCTATTAACAGTGTCCCTCGTCATCAGGCGAACCCACTGCGACTTCAGAGGTACTTGTAATTTACGTCCCCAAGTCAAGGACGATAGATCAACATTTTATTTAAACTGTCCAGTGTAGGGGTTGAAGCCCTTACCTCGGCATCAGCACACCGGATGTTTAAGAACATGCGTTCTTATCCATTCGGCCATACTGACCTACTAGGCTGTCAATAATCTTCTCTTATTGTCTTCCTCTATCTCAGTTTTCATAAATATTTCCAGTTGTTATAGTATGTTCCAGTGCTTCTCATAATGTGGCTAAAAAATATCAGCTGTCTCTTTCTAATGTTTGTGATACATTGCCTTTCCCTTTTAGCCTCTTTCAAAACATTTTTTTAAATTTTGTATAAATTGAAATGTTACTGAAACATCTGATGTTGATGTCTTATAAAAGAATGAAAAATGAAAGAAAATCTAATTAAAAGGCAGTCTGGATTTCTACTTGATGAGACCTTAAGCTATATAAAGCTTAGAAGTTTTTATGAACAAATTATGTAAATGTTTTGTTTAAAATAGTTTTAAAATACATTTATTTATAAATTAGTAATGTTATTCTACTAAAAAAAATTTTTTGGTAAATTCAGACAAAATGATATCAGAACAACTGAAGTCATTTTCTTTGTTTCTTTCCGGAAAGCAAATTTATTAATTATGTTCTGAAGTGATATTCAGAAATGTGTGGGTCTCTGCAGGTTGTGCAGAGCTAAGCCATAGCATGTTTAGCTATAACTAAGTGTGACTGTGCATTGCTGCTTTGGGCATACAATAATTTTAGATTGTGGTTTAAACACACAACTGTCTGACAGCAGTCTCACTGACACAGTGGTTTAACTTCCTGCTACTTTGGTCATACAACAATTTTAAATTGTGGTTAAACACAACAGTCTGACAGCAGTCTCACTGAAACAGTGGTTTAACTTCCTGCTGCTTTAGTCATACAACAATTTTAGATTGTGGTTAAACACACAACTGTCTGATAGCAGTCTCACTGATACAGTGGTTCAACTTCCTGCTGCTTTAATCATACAGCGCTGCTGGATTGAAATGCTATTTGTCCATAAAATCCTTGGACAGTTTTTAAATCCATAAATGCCGGGAAGGTTAACCCGGTCAACAAATGCCCGCAGAAGTCGGATGTGTCGGCCTAACGGCGCAAGAACGCAGCTCTGCTGTAAACAGGCACAACGCAATCACATCCGAAAAAAAAACTCTGGATGAACGAAGAAGAAGAAATCCATAAATTTTAATGAAAATATGTTATAAATGTACAATTAACATCACTTTAAAGCTGAATTATTAACTTTTTAAAAGATGATAATAATTTTTATGAAAATGGAAACAAGTTTTCCAGTCTTGTTAACTGATTTAAAATGTTGTTAAACTCAAGTTCACAAAAGCAGTTAGAAGACAGTTTCCTGTCCTTTATGAGTAGAAGGTTAAATATTAATCCAATAATTCAGCTTTTTAACATTGTTTATTGTAAGCATATGAAATTGATATCTATATCTATAAAAGAGACTGTATGTTTGTTTGTTTGTGGGTTTGTGGATTTGGATGCGTTCGATAACGGTACATCCGATTGAGATGAAATTTTCTACACGTCTTCCTTTCATTCCTGTGCAACCGACTATAATAATTTCTGAATGTAAAATCTTCTACTTATTTAATAACATTTACTTTTCCATTTTCATTATATAATGTCTATATAGGAGGGGCACTTCACTCTAGAAAAGTTATTTCAAGGGGCATAACTTTTAATAACATTTCTAAATACTTTATAGTCATATTGTTGGACTTTCCTGCACTATTGTTACACTCTTTGTCTATAGTTATTTTTAGGCATATGAGTTATATTAAATAATGATATAATCTTTAAGGTATTTTTACAGTTGGCATAAAAATAATGCATTATGCATAACATTTTAACCCATCTTTTTCTACAGTTTTCATTGAATGGTGTGTGGAAGGACATTTTTTTAAGTTACTGTGCGCCAGGAGCTGGGCGAAACCATGCCGGGTCATATAGATAGACAGATAGTCGGGAACGGAAGCTTATTTGACTACTTATATGAATTAGATGACATGCTCCCCACCAGGGACTGGGTGAATCCGGGCCGGGTCAGACAGACAGATAGACAGACAGACAGTCGGGAACGGGAGAGCTTATATGACTACGTATATGAATTAAATTAGATGCTCCCCACCAGGGACTGGTTGAAGCCGGGCCGGGACAGAGAGACAAACAGATAGTCGGGAACGGGAGAGCTTATATGACTACGTATATGAATTAAATTAGATGCTCCCCACCAGGGACTGGGTGAAGCCGGGCCCGGTCAGACAGACAGACAGACAGATAGTCGGGAACGGGAGAGCTTATATGACTATTTATATGAATTAAATGAGATGCTCCCCACCAGGGACTGGGTGAAGCCGGGTCAGCCAGCCAGACAGACAAACAAGCAGACAGACTGACTGATAGATAGATAGATCCCCTCCAGGGCCTGGGCGAAGCCGGGCCGGGTCAGCTAGTATCTATATATTTGGAGCCGGTCTCCCTGGCCTAGGAGTTAGCGACTTTATCCGTAATCCTGTATACTCTCGTGAGTAACGTGACGTGCTTGAGAATCGGTGGCAGTTCTAGCTGCGTCGGTAACTTACAGTGTATATTAACCGGTCGCTCAGAAAGCAATGGTAAACTACTGAGCGTAATCTTGCCAAGAAATCAACAATCAGCTGAAAGATGCTGATGTTGACAGCGATGCCCTGTAAAGGATATGCAAAAAAAATATACATTTGGAATTTAAAATAGTACGAGGATTTTATGGACACTGAAGAATAGCATATTCCTTTACAAAGGTACATTGTGTTTATGCTTTTACTACTGCAGCAATGTGCTATATTTGGTGACATGTATCCGTTTACTTTAATAGTTTGGATGCTCTGCACTGTTTTTAAGCCAAAGAAGAATTCACTATGTCACAATGACACTTCAATAACAGAATGGGACGCAGAGGTGTTTCCAAGGCACCAGGGCCGGTTATATACTGGCCAAGACCTATTGACGCGTCCTCGTCGAGCGTCCTGGGCAACAGGTCCCTTCGGGGTCCTGGCTGAAGTCAATAGGATCGCCGATTCCTCCGAAGTCGGAGAGTGTCTGCCTGTATGGCGAGGAACCACCAGTCTGCACACCAATAAGCCAGACATGGGACAACGGATACTCACGCAAAACTCAGGTCCTGTATGACATCACACTGATGTTGGACAACAGGATGCCTTCATCCGACATACAGGACTTCGCGTTGGAGCTCAAGCCAACGAACGCAAGCAAGCAAGCAATAACAGAATTAAATGCTTCAGGTTAACTTTTTAAGTGCCATGGGATGAGTAGTCATTAGTCGCGGTTCCAACTTCACGCAACGGTAATCGTCTTAAGCGACTTCCCATATCTGCCATGGTTAGATTGCCGAAATATTGTCATTGCAAAATGCTGTCTCAGTTAAAATATCAATACAGTATTTATCCCTAAGTAACCTCCTTACCAACCAGAGAGATGAATGGAGACGGATTGTATCTGCAGCAAAGAACCTCAATGGCTCGGAACGCTGAAGAAGAAGAAGAAGAAGAAGAACCTCCTTTACTTAGACATGTAATACAAAATGTCTGCTACCATTTTAACAACTTTTAGGTGATAACCGTGACACACTCATACTTCCCATTTTCTGCCATCCATTTTTGTTTCGTCCAAACCTGATTTTTGTTTGGCACTGAATCTCTTAAGCAAAACTGCATCTGAATATTGGTATCTAATTGTTGCAAATAAATTATATGTATTTTTTTCTCTGTAGTATCTCATTGCCATGGTATTTGCATACTTCAAGAGGGCTAATTTCACCATAAGAGACTACACCCGAATGAATTTCTTTATTGGATTGTAAGTTGTGTTGCATACATCATTGTCATGTAGCAAATCATGTAGAAAGTCACTATCATCACAGTCCACCAAACACATCTCAATCTTTTACTAATGCCCCTGCCCCATGTGTCCTATGTCCATCTTTATTCTGGTCGACTTCATCCTTTTCTTCCATGAACCATGCCTTCACTTTTCTTTCCAAACCACAGTATCATGTAATATGGTCAAAGTAATCCAGTTTTATTTACTTACATTCAATAGATATTTTGGTTATACATGTTTGAAATTTGCTATGTTAGCAGATGTCAGTCTGGTCTCAGCGGTACAATCTGAGTGTATAATAAAAAGGCTAATTTATTTAGAAGTATTTACAGCAATATGTTAGCTTTAATATTCATATATGTAATTGTATATTTTCCTCTTCTACCCTTGGTGTAACCTAAAAAGTTATTGCACCGGGTTTTATCCCATATGGCTCAGTCTCTTTCCGCAGCATGGAAAGAGTCGCACAAAGCATGAACTCTGTAGCTCCAGCGTCAACCCTCAGAGTCTAAAAAAATTCACTCATGAACTGAAGAACACAGCCCCATTCTTGACCTAGCATGTCTAAAGGCCTAACACTATTCACCCTGACAGGAACATCTGTAATTGAGTTAACACAGAGACCTCAACGTTAGAGTCTTTTGTAACTGATTCAAAACCGTTGTTGTTTGCTCAGTGTTGCCAGTCAGGACCATATAGTCATGTCAGTCCTAGAGTGGTATTGAAGGTGACTGATCAGACCAGTCTGAGCCAGGATATGCCTGTTAGAATGATGACAGAGGAGTCAGATGAGAAAACCCCGGGAAGGTTAACCCGGTCAACAAATGCCCGCAGAAGTTGGATGTGTCGGCCTAACGGCGCAAGAACGCAGCTCTGCTGTAAACAGGCACAACGCAATCACGTCCGAAAAAAACTCCGGATGAACGAAGAAGAAGAAGAAGAAGATGAGAAAACAATATGTTTTACAAATAAATTGAATTTAGTGAGAGAGATTTGCACATCGGCTTTATATAATATCCCAATTTCATTGTAGCCAGTGGCAAGGTATTCAGACTCAAAGCTATTGGTGGCGTGTAATGGGTACATCAGGTTGTTCTTCTATTGCTCCTTCCTTAACTAAACGATCAGCTCTCTCGTTTCCGGGTACTCCACAGTGAGATGGTATCCACAACCTTACACTGGTTTCCAAGTTAAGAAAGTAGTGCCCGTAGCACTGGCAATTTCCCAGACAAGAGCGCCTCAAGTACTGATTTTGCATCTGTCAATAACGCCACAGGTTGTGTACCATGGTTGATATTTAGTAATGTCTCTGTTACTGTCTTGATTGCCTGGATTTCTGCATCATAGTTATGGCAGTACTTTCCTGTTGGTACTCTGGTCGTTGGTACTCTGGCTGTGTCCCTAAGTATTGTTTGGGTAGTCTATGTACACTCCCACTCCTCCATTTTGAACAGCATTTTGTGCTGACCCATCTGTTGAGACTTTTCTCCTGACCCAGTACCAAACTGCCATCCCCATGTGGATTGTGTTGCTGAGATGTCTTTTTCCTCTCCAAACTCAGAAAATAATGGCATATGCAAGCCTGATACAGGAATTTCACATCTGTAGAGAATGCATATTAAGATGTGGACAAGTCATTTGTCGGCACAGCATATACACACTGGCTAAGTAAGATTAGGCCTAGGTTGGTCATGTTCCCTCCACATGCTTCATGAATTTCATTGATGGAGGACTCCGACCCAGTGCCAAGAGGGATTCATTTGTTGAGGATTTCTTTATTTGTCATTTTGTCTGTCTGTGACATCTACTGCATGTTTATATATGTCCTTAATGAGAATAGAATTCTTTTTACCAAAGGGCTTGTTCATAGTTCGTGATTATGCACCATATAACATTGTAGGGTATACAGAAGTAAAGTAAAGGACCTTGTTACATGCCTGAAGGAACATATGCACCATATAACATTGTAGGGTATACAGAAGTAAAGTTAAGGACCTTGTTACATGCCTGAAGGAACATATGCACCATATAACATTGTAGGGTATACAGAAGTAAAGTAAAGGACCTTGTTACATGCCTGAAGGAACATATGCACCATATAACATTGTAGGGTATACAGAAGTCAAGTAAAGGACCTTGTTACATGCCTGAAGGAACATATGCACCATATAACATTGTAGGGTATACAGAAGTAAAGTAAAGGACCTTGTTACATGCCTGAAGGAACATATGCACCATATAACATTGTAGGGTATACAGAAGTCAAGTAAAGGACCTTGTTACATGCCTGAAGGAACATATGCACCATATAACATTGTAGGGTATACAGAAGTAAAGTAAAGGACCTTGTTACATGCCTGAAGGAACATATGCACCATATAACATTGTTGGGTATAAAGAAGTAAAGTAAAGGACCTTGTTACATGCCTGAAGGAACATATACACCATATAACATTGTAGGGTATACAGAAGTCAAGTAAAGGACCTTGTTACATGCCTGAAGGAACATATGCACCATATAACATTGTAGGGTATACAGAAGTAAAGTAAAGGACCTTGTTACATGCCTGAAGGAACATATGCACCATATAACATTGTAGGGTATACAGAAGTCAAGTAAAGGACCTTGTTACATGCCTGAAGGAACATATGCACCATATAACATTGTAGGGTATACAGAAGTAAAAGTAAAGGACCTTGTTACATGCCTGAAGGAACATATGCACCATATAACATTGTAGGGTATACAGAAGTAAAGTAAAGGACCTTGTTACATGCCTGAAGGAACATATGCACCATATAACATTGTAGGGTATACAGAAGTAAAGTAAAGGACCTTGTTACATGCCTGAAGGAACATATGCACCATATAACATTGTAGGGTATACAGAAGTAAAGTAAAGGACCTTGTTACATGCCTGAAGGAACATATGCACCATATAACATTGTAGGGTATACAGAAGTAAAGTAAAGGACCTTGTTACATGCCTGAAGGAACATATGCACCATATAACATTGTAGGGTATACAGAAGTAAAAGTAAAGGACCTTGTTACATGCCTGAAGGAACATATGCACCATATAACATTGTAGGGTATAAAGAAGTCAAGTAAAGGACCTTGTTACATGCCTGAAGGAACATATGCACCATATAACATTGTAGGGTATACAGAAGTCAAGTAAAGGACCTTGTTACATGCCTGAAGGAACATATGCACCATATAACATTGTAGGGTATACAGAAGTCAAGTAAAGGACCTTGTTACATGCCTGAAGGAACATATGCACCATATAACATTGTAGGGTATACAGAAGTCAAGTAAAGGATCTTGTTACATGCCTGAAGGAACATATGCACCATATAACATTGTAGGGTATACAGAAGTCAAGTAAAGGACCTTGTTACATGCCTGAAGGAACATATGCACCTTATAACATTGTAGGGTATACAGAAGTCAAGTAAAGGACCTTGTTACATGCCTGAAGGAACATCAGGCATATGGTGCTAGCCCCATATTTTGATAGGGCAATTGACACTCAGTGAGTGATGTAGTCAGTATCATGCTTTCTGCCTTTACTTCCCAGGTCGGGCATAAGTGGCACCTGACAACTCTCAGTTTTAACTAGTAACAGCTGTTTGCTTGTGATGGTATTTTACATGTTGCTGTTTAGGGATTAGAACAGCTAAAATCAGAATACTAAGAGCCTGCATATTTCATATATATATATATATATATATATATATATATATATATATATATATATATATATATATATATATAGTAGGCCTCTTTCAGTCCTGAAGGACTATAGCACCACTGGTGACTGTATAGTCCAATGCGAGAGTGACAATCCCTGTCACAGTTTCCACATCTGTAAGACGAGGCAAGTCCCGCAGTAAGTGACTGTGTTTTAAGCCTGTGCCGCCTATCCTCAGTTTGTTGGATCAGATTTCGCTCAAAGAGCACCAGTCCATTTCGTACATCTCTTCTCCAGGAGCATCTGTCTGTTGCAACTCTTTCCCACGTGTCTGGATCTATTCCAAGGGTTTTCATATCTTGTTTACACACATCCCTTTATCGCATTTGGGGTCTTCCGGTTGGCCTCTTTCCTGTCAGACAACACCTTATTGACTGGGGGCTGCCCAGCTTAGGCGGGTGGTAGCTGTCTAGTGAGATACGATTATCTCTCCCACCGTCAGAAGTAGCCCCTGGCGCCTTGCTCTATGCCAGTCGAGCATTAAGACTTATAACCTGCACATGCTGCTTCCCGTGTTGTGTCACCGCTTTACGCGGTGCTGAAGTGACCTCTTCAGGGCACAAGCCTGGGCAATGGAAATCGGAGAACCAGCTGTTGCCCAGTAGCAAGTTGCCCCTCTCCACGTCGCTGATGTTGACCAAGGGAAAGGCAGTAGCCAATGCAACCTGGCATTGGTGCCGTCGCAGGAGTTTATATATATATATGCATGCACGCGCTTGCGCACACACACACACACACACACACACACACACACACACACACACACACACACACACACACACACACACACACACACACACACACACACACACACACACACACACACACACACACACACACACACACACACACACACACACACACACACACACACACACACACACACACACACACACACACACACACACACACACACACACACACACACACACACACACACACACACACACACACACACACACACACACACACACACACACACACACACACACACACACACACACACACACACACACACACACACACGAGGAGACTTAAAATGAAAACCTTAAAAGTGTGATGGAAATTAAAATAATCATGTTATTGTCTTGTAACCCGTCAATATTGTTGTTAAGGATGTCAAGAGTGTTAAGCATATGGCTGACATCACGGTGCAGATGAACACTGTGATGTCACAAGGACAATTTAAAGATGGCCGCCCCACTGTAGACATGCACCAAAGAGGAGCAGCATTTTGTTATCCGTGTTTTGATCAGTGAAGGGGTGAAACCTATAGAGATTCATCGGCGAATGAAGGTCCAGTATGGGGATGCATGCCTGTGGGTCCAGCAAGTGTATGAGTGGAGTAGAAGTTTCAAAATGGCGGGACATTTGTGACAGACTTTTCGGTCCA
Organism: Cepaea nemoralis; assembly: GCA_014155875.1. Taxonomy (NCBI): domain Eukaryota; kingdom Metazoa; phylum Mollusca; class Gastropoda; order Stylommatophora; family Helicidae; genus Cepaea; species Cepaea nemoralis. The sequence goes on along the minus strand of JACEFZ010006518.1, from coordinate 588,926 downwards.
ATGAAGAGGTACAGCTGATGGTGCATGAGTGGTTACACATGCGACCAAGAGAATTTTTGTCTACAGGAATCCAAGCACCTTATCGGCGCTGGAGGACTTGCATTGAACGCAATGGTGACTACATCGAAATATGATACATTTGTTCTTTATTTTTTTTTCCCCCAGAGTATATTATCTCTCTCTCTCTCTCTCTCTCTCTCTCTCTTCTCTCTCTCTCTCTCTCTCTCTCTCTCTCTCTCTCTCTCTCTCTCTCTCTCTCTCTCTCTCTTTCTCACACACACCATTCAAGGTTTTCATTTGAAGCCCCTTCATTATATCATGAATGTTTACTATGTATAATACATTTTAACTGCCGCAGGTACCTTGCCAGTGATGTCGAAGAGGATGAGGAAGAGATCAAGTATGAAATTTTCCCCTGGGTGCTAGGGGCTAACTGGAAGAATAAGTACCCAAGCTTCCTGAAACTGAGAGACTCATTGCTGCGAAAAATAGACTACAAAGCCATTATAAGCAGACGTTGTTGTGATGAGGTTGGTGTAGTTACACGAACCATGGTTCATGCTTATACATTGTAGGTCAGAATGGCTGAATGGATAAGAGTGTTTGTTCTTAAACATCCGATGTGCTGATACCAAGGTAGCGGGTTTGACCCCTACACTGGTCAGTTGAACTAAAGTGTTGACTTCTTGTCTTTGACTTGGGGGTGTAAATTACAAGTACCTCTGAAGTCGGACGGCGAGGGACACTGGTAATAAGGAAAGATCATCCACATGCAAAGATGAATCCTGTGCACTCCCTAGTAGTAGCATGTATATGGACTATGCTTGAGTTCAAAGCAAGCGCGAGAAAAAAATTCTTATACAAACAAATTGGAATAAACACAAACATGCAACTTAAGAGTATCACTGCTTTTTTATTAGGAAAAAGAATGAACATTTCTTTAGCCAAATTACTTCCAAAATTAACATCTGTACTTTTATCACTGGTTAGAGCTACCAATAAATTTTTTTTTAATGAATAGAATTATATTATTGCTGAAAACTATACTTCACAACTATTTCACATAACCTATACGAGAAACCTAGCTGCCATACTCCTCACCCAATCTATATCTACATCTCGTGTATGGACGTGGGGATGTGTCGGTGGGTGGGGGGAGATTGTGTGGGTGGAGGATGTGTGAAAGTGAGAGATGTGTGGGTAGGTGTGTGATATGTGGGTTGGCAGGGATATGTGTGTGTAGGTGGGGATGTGTGGTTGGAGGATGTGTGTTTGACTGGGTGGTTGGGGGTCTGTGCATGTGAGGTGGAGGATATGTGGGTGAGTGAGTGTTTATGGGTTATGCGATGAGTGGAAGATGTGTATGTGGGTGTGAGATGTGTGGGTAGGGATGGTTGAATGGGTAGGCATGTATGTGTGCCTGGGGGTGTGTGTGGTTGGGTGGGGGATGTGTGGGTGGATGGTTAGGGTATGTGTCTCATAACATGGTAATATGCATTGTTTATGTTGACAACATTCATTTGACAATGTTTTTTTTCCCTATGTGAATGTATTATGCATTATTGATGAACGAAAGATGAGTGATTGGAAGGGCCGAATGTAAGACGGGCCTGTGTGCCCAATTTGTTACCCTTTGAAAATAAAGTCTGTTCGTTCTCTGTAATATTATACTACTATTAAAATCATGTGTATATGCACATCATTACTAACCTATATTGGTTGCATCATGCCCAACCAATACTGGTGCAAACTCCTGTATCGTGGGATTTGGGATATTGCTCCTTAGGTTCATTCTTGGTCCATCATCATATTTTAACTTTCTCTACTTTTCGTAACCTCTTCTGAATTCCTCCTCATCTTCATGCACCACTACCACCACAAACCCCACTCTTTATCTCATTCTATACTTTCAACACTCTTTATCTCATTCTATACATTCAACACTCTTTATCTCATTCTATATCTTTATCTCATTCTATATAGCCCTTCAACACTCTTGATCTCATTCTATATAGTTCTTCAAAATACTTTGGGAAGGTTTTAAAGAAGATAGTCGCTGTTAAGCTGCAGGATTTCTTGGAAAGGGGGAAGCTTCTTCCAAGAGGCCTGGGGAGTTACAGGCCAGGAAAAGATACCTGGTCAAATGCAGCTACTTTTGCCTTTGACGTTTATGAGGGGTTCCAGAGTAGACAGGAAACGATGGCGGCAGCGCTTGATCTCGAGGATGCGTACAATAGAGTTCACTATAATATTTTGATGACCGCACTGATGGAGAAGGGGGTCAATCCCTGGTTGGTGAACTGGATAGCAGCCATCCTGCATTCTTGTCGGGTTGCTCTTCGTCTGGGTGCATGGACCTCAGAGCCACATATTTTAACCCCGGGACTGCCACAGGGATCTGCAATCTCACCGGTGCTCTTTAACGTGTATACAAGCAAGATTGCAAACCTAGAAGCACCAGGGGTTGGAAGAATACTAACATTTGCAGATGATGTTCTTGCATATAGGCAGGGGAGAGATAGGGAGCAAACAGTCCAGGAGCTGCAGGTGACAGGAGACAAAGTGATTGGTTGGTGCACTGAAATGAGTGCTGTCATCCACCCAGAAAAGGCAGCTGTTTTGTGGTGCTCTCTGGACAACAGGATTGTGAGAGATGATGTCCCAAGCCTCACGATAAAAAGATAGGTGCAATGCAAACCAGAGGAGAACCCTTTGACCCAATTGTGAGAGATGATGTCCCAAGCCTCACGATAGATGGCAGAAGCGTCAACAGAGAGAACAAACTGAAGTATCTGGGAATCACATTTGACAGGAGTCTATCCTTCAAGGACCATGTGGAGACGGTTGTGACAAGATCTCAAAAGGGACTAAATGCACTTAAAACTATGGCTGCAATGGACACAGAGCAGAGAATGCTCTTCACACTATACCAGCACTTGATCCTCTCAGTGATTGATTATGGACTAGGACTGCTCACTGTCTCAAAGAGTCAGCTGGTGAAATTAGAGTGCATACAGAACGAAGCTATGCGGGTCATTCTGGGATGCACCAGAGACACCCCAGTAGTGTGTATGCGTTACATTCTTGGTTTGCCGACTGTTGCTGGTAGGCATAAGGTGATGCACGCGAAGGCATACCTCAGAGTAGTTGCTGACACAGATCACCCATTGCATGAGGCGCTAGACGAAGTTAAGGGTCAGCGACTAATAAGAGGGAAATCATGGATGGCTCAGGCGGAGGATACGATCAGACAGGTGTGCCCCTTGGAGAACATTAGGCGTGGAGAGTAGTGGGTCAGAGTGCCAGCGGAGCAGTCAGACTTGTGCAGAGTTATAATTACATTAAGCCGGGAGTGCAAGGAGTGACCAGCAGGGGCCACGGAAGTGGAAATCCAACAACTAATTCAGGACAATGCTCACTCGGGTGATGTGATTATCTACACAGATGGTTCGGTGTCAAGAGATGAGAGAAGTGGCTGGGGGTTCATAGCCAAAGCTAATGGTCAACGTTTGGTGCAGGAGAGCCTGGCATATGATACCACAACATCCAGCTTAAGAATGGAGGTGGAGGCAGTCACTGCGGCTCTCCGCTGGATGGAGAATACGACACACACACACATCGTGATTGTAACTGACTCAGAAAGCATGCTGTCGAGGTGAGGACGGGCAGTCTTCGTGCGGTGTGGCTTGCTTCGCTTCGGAGGTCATGGGTGACAAGCATCGCCTGGATCTTTTCTCCGGGGCATGCCGGTGTGCTGGGAAATGAACAGGCGGACAGATTGGCTGGCTCTGCAGAACTTGGTGGAGTATTGATACATGACATGGCAGACGTGGTTGCGGCCTTGTGGGAGCACGTGTACACCTCGGAGGAGCAAATGGATCACCATGATCTGGCAAGAATGAGACAGCGAGGAGTGACGAGGGGATCTGGCCAACGCTCAACGCTCAGAGGAAAGGTGAGACGGACATATAATCAGATTGCTACTGGTACTATTGGTGTTGGAACTCTTCGCTGGCTGCTGAGGATGGGGACGGAGCGCTTATGGGAATGCCCCGAATGCTGTGATGTTGGTTCCTAAATCAATCAATCAATCAATCTTTATCCCATTCTATATAGCCCTTCAACACTTATCTCATTCTGTATAGCCCTTCAACACTCTTTATCTCATTCTATAAAACCCTTTAACACTCTTTATCTCATGCCATGTAGCCCTTCAACACTATCTCATTCTATATAGCTCAGAAACACTCTTTATCTCATTATATATAGGCCTTCAACACACTTTATCTCATTCAATGTAGCCCATCAACACTCTGTCCAATTATATATAGCCCTTCAACACTCTTTATCTCATTGTATATAACTCTTCAGTACTAAGTGATTATGTTTTCTGTAAACTGCAGCAGGCTGATGATGACAAAAATGTAAAGTGGAGTGACCACCTTAGTAACATAAATTAACACATAGTAAATAAAAGCCAGACCACGTTGCGCTGGGTTTTAACGTGTTGGTATGGGAGCCGGTCGTTCAGAATGCAATGGCAAACTACTGAACGTAAACTTGCCAAGATATCAACAAAAGCAGTAAAATACTGGTGTTGACAGCGATGTCCTGTAAATAGGATATGCAAAAAAAAAAAAAAAGCCAACTTGAAACTTCTCTGTTCATGTTCAACATTTGTTTCAGATAATGGCAATTCAGCCAGACAATATGTTATGGAAACGTGAGCGACCGCTCCATCATGGTGGAGCCATACGAAACTACATGAAGGACCCCAATGATGATGGGTTTCCCCGTGGGCCACAAGCTAGTCCACGCTATTGCCCAGAATGTGATGCGACGGACAGCCAGTACGATTCAGCTAGCCCAGCCAGCACATCCTGGTTCATATCATCTCAGGATTCCTCTCCAGCAAACCAAGGCGGTAGGCAGAATTCTTCTGATTATAGTTTTCCTTTTCAAATGATAGGTTAGTGTCGTGTTTGAGAGAAGGAGCAGAGAACAATTTCATTTGAGTAAGTCAGATTTTTCTGACAATTGTCAGTTCTTCTTTTGTTTCTTTACACTTTCCCTGTTGTGTCTCTCATCTTCAGTTTAAAAAGACTTTTCTGGATACTGTATTTGTCTTGGCTGCATACAGCATGTTTTTCTTGCCTTTGCTACTCCTTTAGTTGTATTTTTGGCTCTTCCTTTGTTGAGGAATCTGACTCATCCTTTATTGCATGGTTGGCTCTTCTTTTGTTATGAGATTGGCCTCTTCCATTGTTGCGGGATCTGCCTTTTCCTATTTTTTGTGTGGGTTTGGCTCTTCCTTTGTTGCAGGATCTGCCTCTTCATATGTTGCAGGATCTGCCTCTTCTTATGTTGCAGGATCTGCCTCTTCTTATGTTGCAGGATCTGCCTCTTCTTATGTTGCAGGATCTGCCTCTTCTTATGTTGCAGGATCTGCCTCTTATATTGCAGATTCTGCCTCTTCCGTTGTTGGTAGGTTTGCCTCTTCCTTTATTGCTGGCTAATCTCTTCCTGTGTTGTTGGGTTTGCCTCTTCCTTTGTTGCAGGATCTGCCTCTTATGTAGCATTATCTGCCTCTTCCTTTGTTGGTGGGTTTGCCTCTTTTTATGTTGCATTATCTGCCTCTTCTTATGTTGCATTATCTGCCTCTTCCTTTGTTGGTGGGTTTGCCTCTTCCTTTATTGCAGGATCTGCCTCTTCTTATGTTGCATTATCTACCTTTTCCTTTGTTGGTGGGTTTGCCTCTTCCTTTTTTGTAGGATCTGCCTCTTCTTATGTTGCAGTATCTGCCTCTTCCTTTGTTGGTGGGTTTGCCTCTTCCTTAGTTGATGGGCTTGCTTCTTCCTTAGTTGCTGGGTTGGCCACTTCCATTATTAAGGGATCTTCCTTTTCCATTGTTGTGGGATTTGCCTCTTGTTATTGTTGGATCTGCCGCTGTCTTTGTTGCAGTATTTGCCTCTTTTATTACTCTGGGATTTGCCTTTTCTTTTGTTATGGGGTTTGCCTCTTCCTTTGTTGGGGGGAGAGGGGTGGGGGTGTCCTGCCTACCTCCTCCTTTGTTTCAGCCACTATAATGTCTGTGCTCTTTGTGGTATGCTATTTATGGATAGTTTTGTTACATGATGGAAGCACCCAAATTGTTGTTTTTCAATGAAGTCCTTGGCTACCATTGTTCCCATCAGCTTCCTGATATCACAGTTTCTGATATTGTTTCATTTAATCACTTGACATTTCTTCACAGTAATTTCATCTCTTGCTGTTCTTACTTTGAACAAGGATTTGCAGAGCATGTACCTGTGTCTGAGTCAGTGCCAACACGCAACATCCACTGAAGCAGTAGGTTTGACTAAATGGTTCAGTGTGCAATGAGGATAATCATCAACTCACTAACTGTTCATATTCAGCTCTGGAACTAGTAGCATCATGTTGGTAGGACGGTTTGCTTGCTTGCTTGTGTTCGTTGGCCTGAGCTCCAACGCGAAGTCCTGTATGTCGGATGAAGGCATCCTGTTGTCCAACATCAGTGTGATCAGTGATCCATTGTCCCATGTCTGGCTTATTGGTGTGCAGACTGGTGGTTCCTCGCCATACAGGCAGACACTCTCCGACTTCGGAGGAATCGGCGATCCTATTGACTTCAGCCAGGACCCCGAAGGGACCTGTTGCCCAGGATGCTCGACGAGGACACGTCAATAGGTCTTGGTCAGTATATAACCCGGCCCTGGTGCCTTGGAAACACCTCTGCATCCCGGTAGGCTGGTTTATTTGTATAGGGCTTTTATGATATCTATATTTCATTACAAATATCTGAAATTATCACTGTAATTACCTCATTCTACAGCATTACATGAGCACTTGGTTACCAAGTCCTGCACAAAGGTGTGAGCTGTTTGCTTCATGTGGAGAATTAGCTAAGGGAAATAACATTCTCCATTTGTCCATTTGAATGAAGCTGAATTTCTAACCAAAACAACAAAGCTTTGAAACTTGTTATATGAGCACTTATTGAAGCTGTAAAACGTCACAAGAGTAAGAGAAAGACATGTAAACAGAATAATTATTAATACTTGGTATCAAACATGAAGATTGAAATAGTGACCTGTGTTTAATTTGACTAAAGAAGGAATTGACAAAACCATCACCCACAAAAGAGAGAAACTGAGTCAAATATTTCTTGGCCACTTCACTGAGAGAACTGCCACGTATCTTCTTAGCCTTTTGGCTAAGATCAAAGTGTAGTATCTGAAGAGCAAACAGAAATGTGATTACATAGAATATAGAATAGCGAGAAGACATGTGAGTAGAATAGTAACGAGGGAAAAATAAAAAGACTGGGAAGAGTATGGAGAAACCCTAAATAAAAACTACAAGGAGGCAACTAGAAACTTCTACAAAAAGATAGGTGCAATGCAAACCAGAGGAGAACCCTTTGACCCAACTGAAATAATTAACAGCGAAAATGGAGAACCAATAAGTGAACAAAAACAAATCCTAATAAGATGGAAGCAGTATTTCGAACAACTTCTCAACATCCCATCAGATGTCACAGGAATTCAAGAGACCTACACAGATGTCACCGAAGAACTAGAACCAGACATACTAAAAGAAGAAATTATAGAAGCCATCAGATTAAACACCGGGACAGGATGAAATATCAAATGAACTAATTAAAGCAGCAAGAGAAGTAGGAACAGCTTGGCTACATAGACTATTCAACCATGTTTGGGTAGAACAACAGACACCACGAGACTGGGGAAACTGCCATAATTATCCCAATTTGGAAAAACAAAGGCAGCAAAAGAGACTGCACACAATACAGAGGCATTTCACTGTTGAGCCATACTGGGAAAATATTTTGCAAAATTCTTGAAAAAAGATTACGAACTACTTTAGAGCCCCAGCTAAGCGAAACACAACTTGGATTTAGGAAAAACAAAGGATGCACAGATGCCATTTTTGCTCTTAGACAACTTATAGAAAAATCAATCAAATTCAATAAAACACTCTACTTAGCCTTTGTCGACCAAGAAAAGGCATTCGACAGAGTAGATAGAAACAAACTGTGAGAAATCCTTAAACAATATGGAGTGAGTACACATCTAACAAACCTATGTAGAAGTTTATACAACAACAGTGAATGCATAGTGAGAGCAACTGGAGGACACTCAGAACCCTTCACCATAAGATCTGGAGTACGACAAGGTTGTGTCCTGTCCCCTCTCTTGTTCATAACATATATAGACAACATCTGTAAAGAAACCAGCCAAGCAGAGACAGCAAGAATACCGCATGACGAGAACACAGAAGAAGAACCATCTGCAAATCTAACCATTAGAGAACTCCTGTTTGCGGACGACCAAGCACTAATAGCAAAATCAGAAGCTGAATTACAAGACCACATGAATAGTCTAAACGAAATGTGTAGGGAACATAACATGAAAATTAGCACAAGCAAAACAGAGGTAATGACTATAACTAAAGAAGAACAAACAAAAACAATTCACCTAAACGAACATCCCTTGAAACAAGTAAAGAGTTTCAAGTACCTAGGGAGTATAATATCATCAAATGGCAGATCAGAAGACGAGATCGAAAATAGGTGCAATAAGGCAAATCAACTCATTGGACAAATGGCACCAATACTAAAGAACAAATACGTATCAATAACTACTAAGAAAGCACTTTACAACACAATCTTCCTACCAACTCTATGCTACCAATGCCAAACCTGGACAATGACAGAAAAAGAGAAAAGAAAAATCACAACAACAGAAATGAGGTTCCTGAGAAGAATACTCAACGTATCAAGAAGAGATAAGATCAGAAATGAAGAAATCAGGACTAAAGTGGGGGTTAAAGCAGCACTAGATTTTATTAGAAAGCAGCAAGTCAAATGGTTTGGCCATGCAAGTAGGCTACCAGTCAACAGCATGCCACAACAAGCAATGATGTACAGACCAGATGGAAACAAAGGAAGAGGCCGACCATGTAAACGTTGGAATAGCAGAATCCATGGGAATATCGATATATGAAGCCCATAATCGGGCACTCTCACGAAGTTTATACTTCACCTCGACACCGCAAGGTACAAGAGGAACATGATGAGATGAGATGAGATAATGTTTATACAAACTACCCTGACTTGTGTGTTTCATGTGGCAAAAACTGCGCAAACTGTAAAGCAGAGACTATTGCATTAGGAACATTAGCGCTTAGTGTAATCTAATCATCATACTGAACGGTAATCTTTTCAAAATCAATGTCTTGTTAGTGCCATTTGAAATCATTGTTAGCATTGATTTTCAAAGGAAATTATTGTATCCTCTTTTCAGAATTGGAAAATAATTTGTCTGAGGAAAATAATGAAGAGGTATGGCCATCGGTGGAGGAGTGACCTTCATTTCGTAGATAATCTTGACCAGGAGACAGAACAAGTGTCTGCTTTGATGACTGTGTATTTCTATCCTTCCTAACATTTGCACATTTCTCACATTTTGTGTGAAGTAGAGAATAGATCATATTTGTAAAGAATATGTGAAGTAAATGTTTTACATGTTAATGACATTTCGCTAGCCAGCTGTCTCACATTTAAATTTATTTTGCTTGCTTGTCATATCAGTATCATCGTCATCAAGTGCCTTGTTGTCTGGCATGGACGATGATGCTCTCCACACCTTGCGATCTTCAACTGCATGTATAAGTTCATGTGCTGACGCCCTTCCGTACCATGACGCAAGACTAACAAGAATTTTCTCTTGTTGTCTTCATTTATCTTTCCACAAATCTTTCCAGTTGTTATATACATCTGTTTATTCCAGTGATATTTTTGAATTCTTGATGTATGTAACTACATCATTCAAACCCATTGAATTCCTATATCATTTGGCAAGCACAATAAATTCTTGATATATCCTTACATCAACCACACCCAATTAATGCTTGCTATAGTTAATATTCAAAATGACATTAACATGTACAATACAAACATTTGTAATAGCAGCACATAGCTAAAGCTGAATTTCATGAATGATGAACACTTATAATTGCACATATACTTCTCTCTACTTAATTAAGAAATCCAGGTCTTCATCTAAACACAAATTGACATTCTGTTGCTTGAATGGAACAGCTGTCTGTTGTTTGGTTTTAAATTACTTTTGAAATTGAAATGTGAGATAGCATAATGGTAAAATTTGTGCTTCATTTCTTAGACAGGAAAGCCACTGTGATATGTTCGTATAACATCTATATTATTTTGTTGATTAGTGGAAATAAATGCATTTCACTTAAGTTTACAATTTGATGTGTTCTGTTGCAAATTCCATCTAACATCAGAAAACACCAGAGGTAGCAAACACTACAATGTAAGCATTACATGTTAAACATAGGCAGCGCTAGATGATATCAAAGCATTGGTGAATCAGCCATGTGCACATGTGGATTGCGAAGCAGACGGCAGATCACATACTCCAAGACTGCCCAAAATACAACATATATAGGCGAACCTTCTGGCCTGGAGACAAAACAGTGAAAAATAAGCTCTATGGACCACTGAGTGAACTAAAAAAGACAGCGAAGTTCATAAAATAGACAACATTGCAGTTATAGATACATTTCAAGCGAACAAAAGAAGAAGAAGAAGACTGCAAAGCAGGGTTTACTGATCCATTGTGAAAGGATAATATAACGCCATATACGAGCTCCCATGTGGACAGAAGGACGATTTATTGCCATACCAGGGCCATCATGTTATTTGTTTTGGTCGTGTATCTTCCGCAGTTTCAATGCTCAGTGAATGGACTTTTACATTACAATATTTATTCATTTTATTGTGTACCACGTTTGGTCCAAACATACTTTTAGTTTGGCATCTGAATCAGTTAAACAAAATATCTTCTCCTTCTGCCATGTATTACCTGGAGGAGCATAGACTCTCTGTCTACCAGCTTACAAACCATCCTATCCTTTCCTGTTTCTTTCAGCATGTCTTCCCCATATTTTTCAACTCTGTCGTTAATTCTCGTCTCTGTGTGTTCTAGGTTCCTTCTATGTAATTGGCCCTATAGGTTATAGACGTGAGCCTTTCTGGTTATACTTTTATTTGGTTTTCTCATTGGATGTCCTACCCAGCAAGTGTCTGTTCCTCACCGCTTGGCTCACTGGTGTGTGTTTAGTTCTCTCCATGAGCTGTACATTGGTGATTCTGTTATACCATGTTAGTCCTTCTTCTCAGGACAAGCATCAGTTGTTGTAGTTTATTAGTAATTGTGTTAGTTGCTCTCTCTCTGTTTCTGATCCATACAGAAGTACTGATTTACAGCAATATTTAAAGCAAATTTAAATACAAATTAAATTAAATACAAATTTAAAACAAAACAAAATGGGAGTCACCGTGGCGAAGTGGTCAAGCCGTCTGACTCGGGCTCTGAAGGTTATGGGTTCAATTCCGGTCCACGTTCTTCGGTTCATGGGTGCAGTTTTTCTGTGACTCCTGAGGGTCATCGCTGGAGCTACGTAGTTTGTGCTTCGTGCGATGCTTTCCTCGCTGCAGAAAGAGACTGAGCCATATGGGATAAAAGCTGCTGCAATGAAGTCTACTTTTAAGCGACTTTTTTTTTGAAGCAATATATCACAAGAACATACAGTTCATAAATAGGGAAGAACTCTTCTCAACTAAAGTACTAATAATTTTAAGCCACTTATTGAGAAGGTGTCAATATAAAAGTAGAAATTATAATTAATTTAGTTTGTCCCACAGTTTCTTGCCATGGGTCTGTGATGTGAAATTGTCATCACATGCCTGAATGCATGGAGGAAAAAGTGGCAATTCTTTCCCTCACTTAGCAGACCATGAGCCCAGGCACCGACCTCTTTTCCCACGGTGCTTATGCCATTGTCAGCGCAGCTCCATATCAACATTATTAACACACCAGGCAAAAGTAGAAATAGCAAGAAAATATAACCTACTTCTTATAGCAAGGGCATAATTCTACTCTTTTCTATGAAAAAGATGATGATTATAACATTGCAGTCAATAATCCAACAATGTTCATACAAAACATAAATCACTACACATGGGACATCAACAATGTGAGGATGCAAGATACATTGACTTCTACAAAGTTCACACGGCTGACCACAGTTAGTAAGAATATAGTATAGACACCTTTGTGATGCTTTAACGTTTATTAATACAACTGAAAGTTAGGTATTGCTTCATTGTCCTACTACAAGGATTACTGACTCCTCTTTTCAAGCCTATATGTGCCACATTAATATACTTGCGAGTAAATCCGTGATCATTTAGTGTTAATGGTTTTACAAGGGCGAGTCAATAAGTAAGTCACACAGTTCTGTGGGATGGCAAGTAAATGTAGTTAGTGTTTTCTACAGGTGTCATTGGGTGACAGCAACATCAAACTATATATTTCCGTTCGTCAGGTGGCGCTAGGTGTCATGCGCAGCGCATAAACAAAATGGCGAGTGTACTTACGGAGTGTACAACCAACGAGCAACGCGCTGTTGTGTATTTTTTGTGGGCAAAAGGACTGCCCGCAAAGGACATTCATAAGGAAATGCTTCCTGTTTATGCTGACAAATGTTTGTCCCGTAAAGCGGTGCATAGCTGGGTAGGAACATTTTCTCAAGGACGCTCTAAGATTGTTGATGAAATCTGATCTGGTTGTGGTGATGAAATCCGATCTGGTCGTCCTGTTGAGATTGCAACAGAAGCATCCGTGCAGCGGGTGGAGATGATTAGATGTGACAGGCGAGTAACGATAGACTGTAGCATCTGCAATAGGGTCCTCACATGATTCAGCATACAGCATAATGCATGATCGATGCTTCATGATGCAATTCGAAGAAAACATCCAGGACTGCTGACTAAAGGAGTGTTACTTCTTCATGACAATGCCAGACCATATACGGCTCGATTAACTCAGGAGAAAATTAACTAACTAAGGTGGGAAGTTCTGGAACATCCTTCTTACAGCCCCGACTTAGCCCCTAGCGATTTCCACCTTTTTGGTCCACTGAAAACCCACCTTGGCGGGAGACATTTCGCGAATGACGCTGAAGTTGAATGTGAAGTGAAAACGTGGTTTAGAAAACAGAGCATGCAGTTCTGTGCAGCCGGTTTGGGAGGACTGATAAAACGATGGGATACGTGCATCAATATTGGTGGAAAATATGTTGAGAAATAAACGGATAATGTCTGTATAAAAATAAACTGGTTTCAAGTTGTTATCATATTTAATTATTTTTCTACAGCCATTTGTGACTTAATTATTGACTTGCCCTCGTATATCTACTACTTGATCTATTCATGCCGTTGAAGCCCCAGCCACTTTTCTCCCTCCCTCCACTGCTCAATCTTGGTTCCCACTTTTACCTACATCCCCTCCCACAATCGTAGCTTCTTCCCCTCGTGTCTTATGTTCTCTGTGGCGGAATGTTGCTTATGCAGCTCGCGTCTTCTAGATTGTTCCAGACCAGCAATGCGCTCTGGAACCTGTTATCTTTCTTACAAGGTTGATAGGAGGATGTTTGAGAATCAACTTGTGACTGTGTTTCCCACGTACAGAAGATATGTGTTGCTACTGGCCGAGTGTGATAGACAGTTTGAAACTCCTGTACTCCCCTACCCAATTTTAGGTTTTGTTATTAGTGCTTCGACCTGACCCCAGAATAATGGCGGATGAGGGTACTCAACGATCTGTGTCCGGTCCCCTCTGTTACAGATCCTTACCTATCCCATCTTGAGACTTTGCGGAATAAAGTCTTGAATTTTTAAAAAATCTTGTTTCTGCGCACTTATATATCAATCTGGCACTTGCAATATCGTGATTGTTACATAATTTTAAGGAAAATTGGTTTTATTTTCGCATGCAAAAAACCCTAATTGTTATTACAAAATCTTCATAGAGCATTAAACCTCAATTTCGGCCATCACACAACAAAATTTATTTTGTAATTATTTTTCAAAGTAATCAACTTCATGAAGAAATAAATCATGGTTAATCAACAAACATTAAACATCATAATGAAATCCATCATATATGTATTATGTCAATTGAAACAAGAAAAAAAGTGTTGAGGGGCTACATAGAGCCTGTTCTTTTGTATGGATGTGAAACTTGTACAATGAGCAGCAAGATCAGTCCCCCGTTTGGCGTTCGTTGTCTCGGATGGCTGTGTGAGGTGCACCAAATTGGGATCTTCCCTGCTAACGCAAGTTAGCGAGGCAGGTGTTTCGAGAATGTAACCGCTTCGTGCAGCCAGGGTCGTGGTTTGAGCGGGCAAAAGAGCAAAATTTGTACGACCGTTCGACAAAGTCTCGATAAGCGCCCACTCTCTCTCTCTCTCTCTCTCTCTCTCTCTCTCTCTCTCTCTCTCTCTCTCTCTCTCTCTCTCTCTCTCTCTCTCTCGATCAGTAGTGGGCCTGCAGTCAGTAAGCTGGTATAGCTTTCCGGTCAGTCCTACCGGCGTAGCTTGAAAACTCGTTGGTAAGCGTCCAGTGGTTTTGCATGTATCACCGGGTACCGGGAGGGCGCGCTTTAGCGATGCTACTCTTGGTCTACGTGTGCGTGAATAATCCGTCTGTCCGATAGATATCTGGTTGATCCCACTGTCCCTCCTAGGTGAACCTGCGGAAGGATTCAGTCTGTCCGATAGATTATTGCGAAGCAGAATTCGCCAGGCTCAAGGCTACCATCTGTTTTTAAGAGCTAATAAATGCAGGGATAACTGGCCTGTGGCACCTAACGTCCACTGCACCTGTGTCCGTCTCCAGTCTTGACATATCTTGCCACTGGAATCAGACGGGTGCAGGCGAGAGGGTGAGGTAGACGAAGTTGCGCAGCTCTTCCTCACTATAATCCAATTCATTGCGCAAGTCATTCTTCATCCAAATTGTCCTTCATTCTTGATGGACAAAACTAAGTGGATGTAATGAATGGTCTTCATCATTCCTGATGGACGAACATCACAAGGAGCAGTCAAGCTGAAAACATCTGATGGCTGCAGAAATGTGGTTTCTGAGGAATATGCAAAGATACCATGGACAGACAGAAAAACCAATGACCAAGTACTACAGGAGACAAATGGCAATCGTAAATTGATTAGAGAAATTAGACGTAGACAGTCAACATTTTTTGGACATGTTATGAGAAGAAATGGATTGGAGAACTTGGTGACAACTGGCAAGATCCAAGGGGAAGACCGAGAAGTAAATACCTGGATGGCTTGGCCACATGGCATGGTCGAGACAGGAACACTGAGCTGATCAACGACTCTGGTGATCGAGTGAAATGGCGAGCCATGGCCGCCCACGCTTTCCGGCATGGCACATTATATATATATGGGGTGATAATATATTATTCATGGTCAGTAGCTATTTATCACCTTCCTTTAGATTCAGTCAACTCCTCTAAACATGTATGTTATTAGTGAACACACACTCTTATTATAACTGTTCATTTATTTCTTCATTGTGAGCTATAACTTGAGATGTGTTCACAAACTGCGATATCATCCCCGAAGCTGTATCACGTGTTCTCATAATTAGAAATAACCGTGTCATTTCTGTGAATATCATCAACCTGCTAGTTTAAACACCATTACCTCACCCCGCTGTTAGGCGAAATTCTCACTGGGGGAAATCACGTTGAATGGAAACAATTGGGTCGTCATCAACTGCGTGTATGCGTGCATGTTTGTGTGTATATGTGTGCGGGTGTCTATGTTGACGTCTGTCTGTGTGTGCCCGCATGTGCGTGTGTGACTTTGTGTTGGCTTGTGTGGGTGTGTCTGTGGGAGTGCATTATGTCTGTAGGTGGGTATGGGTACGTGTTTGCACATTCGAGAGGGCTGAATGTAAGACGGGCATACGTGTTCAATTTACGCCCCCTTTCGTTGTCAGCACGATGGGAATTGCTCTTGTTGTGATCTACCATGAAACCCGTGGAAGATTATTTATTCTTCAAAACTATTAAAACCGTTATATGGGAGTGCAATCGCAATCCTTACAATCTTTGTACATCGCAAGGTTGGTTATGTTAGTATGTGGGGTAACCTATGCAAACAAGTGAATCGGTACAAATATCTCAGAACAGTCATAACATCTGATTGGAGATACCTTGACGAGATTAGAACAAAAAAAAAAGTCGCTTAAAAGTCGACAGGGTCGACTTCATTGCTCCGGGTTTTTATCCCATATGGCTCGGTCTCTTTCCGCAGCACGGAAAGCGTCGCACAAAGCACGAACTCCGTAGCTTTTAGCGACGACCCATGGGAGTCTCCGAAACATTTAACTCGTAAACCGAAGGACACGGCCCGGAATCGAACCCACAACCTTCGGCTCACGAGTCAAACGTCAAACGGCTTGACCACTTCGCCACAGAGACTAGAACAAGAATCGCCATGACGAGAGTAACCCTTTGCAAGATGGAAAACATACTGATCAATAAAAGGTTGTCATTTGCAACGAGAAAAAGCGCTGAAGTTCTACATAGAACCTGTATTTTTGCATGGATGTGAAGCGTGGGCAATGAGCAATCAAGCTGAAAAACATCAGATGACTGTGGAAATGTGGTTTCTGGGGAAAATGCAAATACCGTGGGCAGACATAGAAACTAATGACCAAGGTCCTACAAGAAACAAATGAAAACCGTAAACTCATTAGAGAAATTAGACGTAGACAGTCCCAGTTGTTTGGCCACGTTATGAGAAGAAATAAATTGGTGACAACTGGCAAGATTGAGGGGAAAAGAACACGGGGAAGGCAGAGAAGTAAATACCTGAATGGCTTGGCCATATGGTATAGTCGAGACAAGAACACGGAGCTGATCCAGGACTCTGGTGATCATGTGAGATGGCGAAACATGACCGCCCACGCTTATTGGCAGTTTGGTTTTTCCTTGTGCGCATTTCATCTTCAGTGTGTTCAGTGTGCTCATTTATTTTACTGTGTTTAGTTCGGACCTTTCCTTTTACGTCTGATGTAACTTCTCATTTTATTGATGTGTCGTCACTGCATTTACTTTTATGTTTAGTGTTTTCAGCTGCTACTGTTTCTATCCCTTTGCGTTTAAGTTCCCTTTATGTCGTGTCTAATTCTGGCGTTTGTAATTCCATCTTTGTCTTGTTATCCTTAAAATGTGAAGAAGTAGAGTTTACTCTCTTTGTAACCTTTTCTCTTATCTGTTCTAATTTTATTTTAAATATTGCTAAATTCCTCTTACAGGTGACACCCTCACCATCTGACGATTCAGTTTCTGTCGACATTGTTTAGTACGTTTGTGGTCTCTTTTTTTTTTTTTTTTTTATATCGAAAGACAATTGATTCCTCTTCATCATTCATATCAGAGCTATCTACTATCTTCCGACACAACTACAAGATCGGGTTTGCTCTTTATCTTCTTAACTCGTTGTGTTTCTAATCGACGTTTCGGCGCCAACACTGTATTTGTATAAAGAGGATCACTTGTACTTGATGGTTGATGTTCTTCTTTTAACGAGCAATGTTTATCTGGTTCCACTTACACACATTTCTTCCGCTTGGTTAGTTATGAAGAGAACCGGTCACGCCACCTCATATGTCGTGGCGTAATACATGTGCAGGCTTAACAATTCAGATTCCTACAGTAGCATCTGCTGTGGGACTACCCTTTACCCATCTAATTAATTGTCATTTGAACATTGTAATAAGTATAAACATCTGTGATATTGCGAACCAGGTGAGCAGGTATGTGATTGTTTACCCGGTGTGTCGTCAGGTATGCAGTAAACACGAGATAACATTAGTCATTACTGTCAGGTACAAGGCAGATATTTATTCTACTTCGGATGGAGACCGGATATATTTACCTGAGGCTTATATTTTGATCCCTATCGGATCAAGTGACGGCTTAGGGGATAGTGAGGCTCGCAGTTGTAAAATTTCCCGTCATACCCAGTCAAGAGCATCATCGAATTACTCCCAAATGTGGACCACCAAAGCAAATCCCAAAACTTGGCTGGCAAGACTGCCTGACTGAGATTCTGGGTGTCTAGTTGGTCATGCGTCGAAGTACTCTTGTTCCTGCAGCAAGGCTGTGGCGTCATTTGGAGGTGACAGATTCGAATCCCGGTCGGTTACTATAGCTTTCAGTTTGTATGTTGTCTTTAGCCTCTACTTCTAAATCTATGAGTATCATACAATTCAATGTTGCATATCCCTTACAGGACGTTGCAGTCAACAAAAGCATTTTTCAGCTGCTGTTGATGTACTAGGCAAGTTTTATGTTCAGTAGTTTGCCATTGCTTTCTGAACCATACAATACCCGGGAAGGTTAACCCGGTCAACAAATGCCCGCAGAAGTCGGATGTGTCGGCCTGACGGCGCAAGAACGCAGCTCTGCTGTAAACAGGCACAACGCAGTCACATCCGAAAAAAAAAATCCGGATGAACGCAGAAGAAGAAAGAAGAAGAACCATAGGCCTACAATACATGTACGTTTATTTACGAACTGGTGGGGAGAATCTGGGCCACTTGAGCGACTTTGAAACTCCTTGAGACCCTTGAAGACCTTAAGTGAACCGTCCCACTTGTGACCCAAGCCAGAATCATCATCATCATCATCATCATCATCATCATCATCATCATCATCATCATCATCATCATCACCACCACCATCATCATGTGCCATGCCGGTAAGCGTGGGCGGTCATGTTTTGCCATCTCACGCGATCACATGAATCGTGGATCAACTCAGTGCTCTTGTCTCGACCATGCCACATGGTAAAGCCATCCAAGTATTTACTTCTCTGCCCTCCCCTTGTCCTCTTCCCCTCGATCTTGCCAGTTGTCGCCAAGTTCTCCAATTTATTTCTTCTCATAACGTGATCAAACAACTGGACTGTTTACGCATAATTTCTCTAATGATTTTACGGTTTTCATTTGTTTCTTGCAGAACTTGGTCATTGGTTTTTCTGTCTGTACATGGCATTCTTTGCATTCTCCTCATAAACCACATTTCCACAGCCATAAGATGTTTTTCAGCTTGTCTGCTCATTGTCCACGCTTCACAGCCAGAATAGAGGCACGGCAAACGTTGATCTCTAAAGAAGAATTGGTGGAGGTTGCGTCTCCGTCAACCTACACAACATTCCGTCCCAATTAGAAATCCCCATCCACCACTGGTTGCTAGTTAAACACGGCTTAATAAGACAATGTTGCGAGGATTTGACCTTAAGTCGTGGAGAATGGGAGTGGCTTATTTACATTTGCTTACTGCAGCTTTGTGTTGGAAATATCCCACTGATTAACTTTTAATTGTTTTAATTAAGATTTTTTTTAAAAACTTGATTAACTATTACGTAACCATTAATTGTTTTTATTCATTTTTCGTACCAGTTAAGGACAGTCAGTATACATTTGTATGTCAGCTGCCAATGCGACACGTTGAACAAAGACTAGATTATATCTGCGATTAATTAATGCTTCATCATAATCAAGTGCCTTACCAAATGCCTTAGTCTGTCACGCCACCCTTATGGATAGGAAGTCTCTGTGGCGAAGTGGTAGCCTCGCGTTGCGAACGTTGTGTCTACGTCGTCAGGTTCACGAGTGGAATTTTCTCGGAGACTCCTGGGTGTTGTCGTTGGAGCTACGAAGTTCAATGCTTTCGGCAGGCTGCACTGCGGAAGGAGGCCGAGCCATATGGAATAAAAACATATACAATGAAGTCGACCCCCCTTTAAAACCTTTTTTTTTTAATTTTAAAAGTTTTGGATAAATTCTGCTGATGATATTCCTTCATGCACACGCCGTTTTATCTGTAGAAAACATTTCATGTTCCTCATATGTGTTTCTCTTAATAACCAGCCTTCTTCGTTTTTGTAGGATGGAGCTATTTGTGTTCCTTTCCGTAAACAAAGAAAAATTAATACTTTTGTATATTTTTATTTAAAAGGTGGATTTGTGCTTTCCCGCTGATTTGTTAAATATTCAAATTTCTAACCCAGTTGTTGCTACAGGAATTATGAATGCTGGTCACTAGAAACGTGCATGCTTTTAGTATTCTGACTTTGTTGTTATATCCGCTCCAAGTCATCAAGGTGTTTTAAAATTATTGATGTAGTCTTTGTAGGCCGGTCTCCCTGGCCTAGGCGTTAGCAACTTTCTCCGTAATCACGTATACTCTCGTGAGTAACGTGACGTGGGCGAGAATCGGTAGTGGTTCTCTCCGCGTCGGTAACTTACGGGGTATGTGAGCCGGTTGCCCAGAAAGCAATGGCAAACTACTGAGCGTAATCTTGCCAAGAAATCAACAATCAGCTGAAAGATGCCGACAGCGATGTCCTGTAAAGGATATGCGAAAAAAAAGTCTTAGTAGAACATTGTTTGTTCTTTCTTTGGTTGAGTTGGGCTCGGGGAGATCTCTCTGGCGAAGCGGCCAAGCCGCATATCTTGTGTTGTGAAGTTCGAGGGCTCATTTTCGGCCCGCATTGTTCAGACAAGAATTTTTTTTTCCCGGATACCACCCGGGAACATTGCTGGAGTACGGCATTTGTGCTTTAAGATAAGATTTATCTCGGTGACCTTATTGGAGCCGCGCCTATCGGTAGCCCGTGTGTTGGAATGAATG
Source organism: Cepaea nemoralis (assembly GCA_014155875.1). Taxonomy (NCBI): domain Eukaryota; kingdom Metazoa; phylum Mollusca; class Gastropoda; order Stylommatophora; family Helicidae; genus Cepaea; species Cepaea nemoralis. Next base: position 568,284 of record JACEFZ010006518.1, on the reverse strand, counting down.
TGTGCCACTTAATTGGTAACAAGTTTCTCCTATCTTGGACATGTAATAACAGATGATGGCAGAAGTTCTTCTTTTTTCGTTTGCTTGAAATATGTCTATATCTGCAATGTTGTCTCTTGTATGCATTTAACTGTCTTTTTTTTTAGTTCACTCAGCGGTCCATAGAGTTTATCTTCTACTGTCGTCTCTGTAGGCCAAAAAGTTTGCCTAGACATGTTGTAATGTGGGCAGTTTTGGATGGCAGAAGTGAAATAGAAATCAAAAAGAGAATAGGAATGGCCAAAAATGCTTTCAACTGCATGACATCAGTGTTAACATCTAGAGAGATCAACAACACGTTAAAAATGAGAACTGTCAAATGTTACATATATTTAACACTATTGTATGGCGCGGAAGCGTGGACATTGAACAAGCAACTAGAAAGTCAAATAGATGCCCTGGGGATGTGGATATAGAGAAGAATATGTCGTATTCCATGGAAACAGAAACGATCAAATACAGATGTTCTAGAATGAAAACAGAGTTGATGAAAGAAATAAAAAGAGGCAAGTGAAATATTTCGGCCACATTGAAAGATATAACACTCTTATAAAGAACCATGCTGGAGGACAAGGTTGAAGGCAAGCGAGCAAGAGGTAGACAATGATACAAGTGGGAAGATAGCATCAAGAGATGGACGAACATTAGTCTGACAGAATGTACAGTCAAGACGAGAGACAGACAGTGTTGGAGATCCATTGCAGCCAACTTTCATTGAGGAGACGGCAACTGACTGATTGACTTAATTGGTATGAGGTCCGTCTGCTCTTCGAAAAAAAAACAAAAAACCTTTTCATTACTTCAACCTGCTCCTTCAGCAATTATTATAATTGATGTGTGCTTGGGGTACGTTTTTTTTGGTTTTTGCATATCCATTTTAAGGACATCGCTGTCAACACCAGCACTTTACTGCTGTTGTTGATGTCTTGGCAAGTTTACGTTCAGTAGTTTGCCATTGCTTTCTGAACAACCGGCTCGCATACCAACACGTTAAAACCCAGCGTAACGCGGTCTGCTGCCAAATCTGTCACAGCTGTGTTTCGGGCGCTTACGAATCTCGTCCATTATCCCTTAGCCACGGAGACCGGCTGTATATGGTATACAAAGAGTTAATTTATATACCAGTCACGTTTGTGGTGCCATGGGTCCCTCCACCCCCAGGATATGGTTATTTACCGAAACGAACCAACCACGATGGCACAACAATGAAGTCACATGACAACCGGGCGGTGGGCTGACAACACGACCGTTGGTACAAGCCTAGGCCACTGACAGGCCTTGCCCATTCTGAACTCATTCATCCTGAGATCTGCCGCAGACTTCAACATTCCTGCTCGAAAATGAAGTTCTCATACAGTTGTATTGTGCTCTTCTTATTAGCCATCATTGCAGCGTCGCAAGCTAGAGATGACAAAGTTGTAAATTTTCAGGTTAACGGTAACGATTTTTGCAAGTTGACTTTCAAGGACTGCGGTAAGTTGAAAATCAAAAGTGATTAAAATTAAAAAAAGTTTTAAAGGTTTTTACACTTTAAGTTGTTTTGAAACTTGTTTGCCATTGTAAACACTTAGTAGTACAACAGTGACAACTTGGTAACTGATAACTGTATCATATTTTACAAGCGAACATTTACTACAATTAAAATCCTATAGGAAATTGAATCAGTTCAGACAGACACCAAAAGAGCTTTTTGTTTTGTGTGTGTCTAACTAATGAAGTATGTCAAAGTGAAGTGTCGCCACAGTGGATTACAAATATTGTGTCGACCCGGTAGGTATGTGGGAGTAGCTACCAGTTTGCCTGCTGTCCCGTGATCATGTGTTCGAATCCCTTTCAAGTTGGGAAAATTATTACAAAATTACGTGGTCTCAGGTCCACCAGGTCTAACAAAAGTTCAAGGAAGTATTTTAGGGAACTACCAGGAAGTATTCTGGGGAACTACCTGGAAGTATTCTAGGGGTTAAAGATGGCTGGCCACACCACCTATTGAGTGCAGATTGGAGCATAAAAATCTGGGGTTAGCACCATATACTTACATCCAATACATCTCAAGTGTTGAAAAAGATAAGTTATATTGTGAGCCCAAAAATTAAAATTAAACATTGGTGGCAAAGACCTGCAAATAATAAAGACCATATGTTGGTATCAGACAGCAGGTGGCAAAGACCTGCAAATATTAATAAAGACCATTTGTTGGTATCAGACAGCAGGTGGCAAAGACCTGCAAATAATAAAGACCATATGTTGGTATCAGACAGCAGCTATTATAAGAATCATCGACCATTTAGATCAGCAGTTTGGTGGTTCCAGCTGGTTTGATGCAAACAGAAAGAGTTCATGTTAAATATAAAATTATCGTGGTGATAACAGATGCTCCACACTCGAACAATACCTGTGACCAGGTGTTTTAAACAGTTCAGCTAAAGTGTTATTCATTTATTCACTTCATATGATATTTAACTCTGCAGTATTTAGTGAAATATGCCAGGCAATAAATTATACAACACATGTTTAGTGGCATCTGTGTTTACATGACAGAATGATGATGCCCTGGGAAGGTTAACCTGGTCAACAAATGCCCGCAGAAGTCGGATGTGTCGGCCTAACGGCGCAAGAACACAGCTCTGCTGTAAACAGGCACAACGCAATCACATCCGGAAAAAAACTCCGGATGAACGCAGCAGAAGAAGAAGAATAATGATGAAAATCCCATGAACAGCCAAACTGAATCATCTAAATGTTTTGAAAAAGGCTAAGACACAAAAGATATCGCAGACAGAAAGAGCCAGTCAAAAATTTTTGGCCACATTATGAGAAGAGAAAAACTAGAACATGCCATAACTAGAAAGATTTGTGGCAAGAGAGATACGGGAAGACATCGAGTGAATGTTATTGACAGCCTTGTGTCATGACACAGAACAGTGTAAAAGCATGAATTGATATATGCTATTGGAGATCTCAACATGTGGAGAGGCATAATCTACGCTGTTGGAGATCTCAACATGTTGAGAGGCATGATCACCCATGCCAGTTGGCAACACATTTGATGGTGATGATAATAAGACAAATGTCAAACTATTAAAATACGAAAATCATGCACTTTTTGTACTTCTCCATGTACCAGAACCCTGAATGGCAGTGTGGACGATTGTCAGAAATTGTTCATCAACACTAATATCACACTCCGGACATGTCCATATGTGTTCCGTCTCCCTCAGACGATGTTGAAGTGTATGGATATGTATAGTTCCAGTGGCCAGTTGGTTACACATGCCTCTGCTGCATCCTCTACTATCAACCTTCCTGCTAGTTCTGAACTGGATTCCTGATCCCAACAGTCATAGCCACTGTGTTTTCTCCTGCAACAGTGAACATTTATACAGAGTATGACATATTTTGTAGTCATGTTAGCTTAGTACCAAGATGTTCGCCTGCTGACCCAATCGTTATGGTAGCTTAGTACCAAGATGTTCACCTGCTGACCCAATGGTTATGGTGGCATAGTACCAAGATGTTCACCTGCTGACCCAATGGTTATGGTAGCTTAGTACCAAGATGTTCACCTGCTGACCCAATGGTTATGTTAGCTTAGTACCAAGATGTTCGCCTGCTGATCCAATGGTTATGGTGGCATAGTACCAAGATGTTCGCCTGCTGACCCAATGGTTATGTTAGCTTAGTACCAGGATGTTCGCCTGCTGACCCAATGGTTATGGTAGCTTAGTACCAAGATGTTCGCCTGCTGACCCAATGGTTATGTTAGCTTAGTACCAAGATGTTCGCCTGCTGACCCAATAGTTATGGTAACTTAGTACCAAGATGTTCACCTGCTGACCCAATAGTTATGGTAACTTAGTACCAAGATGTTCACCTGCTGACCCAATAGTTATGGTAACTTAGTACCAAGATTTTCACCTGCTGACCCAATAGTTATGGTAACTTAGTACCAAGATTTTCACCTGCTGACCCAATAGTTATGGTAACTTAGTACCAAGATGTTCACCTGCTGACCCAATAGTTATGGTAACTTAGTACCAAGATGTTCACCTGCTGACCCAATAGTTATGGTAACTTAGTACCAAGATGTTCATCTGCTGACCCAATGGTTATGGTAGCTTAGTACCAAGATGTTCACCTGCTGACCCAATAGTTATGGTAACTTAGTACCAAGATGTTCACCTGCTGACCCAATAGTTATGGTAACTTAGTACCAAGATTTTCACCTGCTGACCCAATAGTTATGGTAACTTAGTACCAAGATGTTCACCTGCTGACCCAATAGTTATGGTAACTTAGTACCAAGATGTTCACCTGCTGACCCAATAGTTATGGTAACTTAGTACCAAGATGTTCACCTGCTGACCCAATAGTTATGGTAACTTAGTACCAAGATGTTCACCTGCTGACCCAATGGTTATGGTAGCTTAGTACCAAGATGTTCACCTGCTGACCCAATAGTTATGGTAGCTTAGTACCAAGATGTTCACCTGCTGACCCAATGGTTATGGTAGCTTAGTACCAAGATGTTCACCTGCTGACCCAATGGTTATGGTAGCTTAGTACCAAGATGTTAGCCTGCTGACCCAGTGGTTATGGTGGCATAGTACCAAGATGTTCACCTGATGACCCAATGGTTATGGTAGCTTAGTGCCAAGATGTTCACCTGCTGACCCAATGGTTATGGTAGCTTAGTACCAAGATGTTCACCTGCTGACCCAATGGTTATGGTAGCTTGGTACCAAGATGTTCACCTGCTGACCCAATGGTTATGGTAGCTTAGTGCCAAGATGTTCACCTGCTGACCCAGTGGTTATGGTAGCTTAGTACCAAGATGTTCACCTGCTGACCCAGTGGTTATGGTTGCTTAGTACCAAGATGTTCACCTGCTGACCCAGTGGTTATGGTAGCTTAGTACCAAGATGTTCACCTGCTGACCCAATGGTTATGGTAGCTTAGTACCAAGATGTTCGCCTGCTGACCCAATGGTTATGGTAGCTTAGTACCAAGATGTTCACCTGCTGACCCAATAGTTATGATAGCTTAGTACCAAGATGTTCACCTGCTGACCCAGCGGTCATGGGTTCAAACCCTTACTTGGGCAGACTTTTAAAAGAGACCTGGGCTCCCAGGTTAAGTTTGCCTACAGGTAAAAAAGTTAAAGTTTGTTGCAGATCATTTACAGGCCGTCACAGTCAACCCAAGCATTTTTCGGACTATTTTCGATGTCTGGCAAGTTTACGTTCAGTAGTTTGCCATTACTTTCTGAACAACCGGCACTCATACCATTTTATACAAACTAATGCAAGGCGGTCTGCTGCCAAATTGCCTGCAGCTGTGTTTTGAACGCGGTATACAGGATTACAAACTGCGTCCACAACCCCTTCACCGTGGAGCCTACGGTGGGTACCAGGAAATGTCTTGGGAAGTAAAAGCGTCCGGTGGGATACTGTCCACATCAGCCACTGAGTGCCGCTTTATATAAAAACATGTGGGTCTGGTATCGTATGTCCAGTGTGCCTTAAGGCGTTTAAGTGGGTCCTTGTTTTATCACATATAATATATTTAGGGGTGCGGTTATTGTACACAGCGTGCAGCCAGGGCTAGAATTAAACTGTAAGAAACAGAAATTATGATGATCCTCAAGAAGCAAGAAACACCACAATGCAACATCCAAGAAATTGTAAAACAGGTGAATGTGTGAACAGTTCTGACATCAGAGAGAATGAAATGTTTCATAGAACCTATACTGTTATAAGCTTGTGAATCATGGACAATATTCAGACAAGCTGTGAAACATCTCATGGCAGCTGAAATGATGTCTCTGAGGAAATTGCAAAGAATACCATGGAAGGACATAGGAAAATGAATGAGACAGTTCTTCAGGAAACAAATACCATAAATTGATTAGAAAAAATTAGAAATATACATTCAAGATTTTTCTGGGTATGTTATGATGAGAAATCTATTTGAAAATTTAGCGACAACTGGCAAACTTGACGGAGAAAAAGGAAAGTGAAGACAAAGAGACAAATACATGGATGGCCTGACCATGTGACATAATCAGGACAAGATGTGAACTAAGACTGGTGATTATGTAAGATAGTGAGCCTTAACCCATGCACACTGGCAATGCCTGGATAGTAGAGTCAGTTCAACTCTTGTGGGTGTGATGAATGCATGTGTCAACCTTCTATGCCAGCAAAACCCAGACTGAACTTCCCAAGCATTGACTGGGAGTCAGTTGTGATGACTCTCTTGTTGAATGGAGTTTCAGGAAGCCATCTTAGAGCTGCAATAACTGCCTCTGCTTCCACTTTGTTCCTGTTTGTTGTGTTTGAATATGCACCACTCTGGTACGCATACACAACAGGAGATTGACACCTGGGAATCACGACTCAAATGAGCCTACCCCCTAAAAGTGTAAAAAAGATAAAGAGGCTGAAACAAACATGGAAACACAGCACTTCTGATGATCAGAAACCTCCTTTAAGCTTGCTTCATTGTGGCGTTTATACAATTATTCCTCATTATAAGCATGTGAGCATGCATTGGAATGTGTATGTCAGGTGATCTTGTTTCTGGAATTATATTTTCATGCTTCTGTATATGTTGCTCTTGATTAAATAATATTCTTGTTTGTTCATAGGTTCCACTCTTGGTAAAGTAATTAATGTCTCATTTAACGGTACATGCACCAGCCAAGGCTTTGCTATTCTCAAGAAGGGCACATCAGTTGAGATTGACTTCCAGTTTCAGGCCTGTGAGTTTGGAACAAATGTTATTGTAGTGTCCGTTTTATTCCTGCATAATCAGAGCATGAATTCAGACCTGATTCAACTGATCGTGTGAGATGTGAACAATGACTGCCCTTGGTTATTGACATGGCACAGGATGATGATGATTGTATTCCATTTTATTCCCCTTTGTTATGTCTTGCAGTTGAGTCTATGATGAGGTATGCTGTAATTGAAAGCAAACATCCCTGTCTGACCCTAATGTTGGTCGCATAAAGTTGTTACATTGTTGTATTTAAAAGTGTTAGAATCACACACCTATTTAAGTGTTCGGAATATCTAGGGCCAAGATCTGTGGAAATGTATTAATAATGCCTGTGTCAGTTCACAGGGCATATGATTTAATGATTTAGTTAGCTATGTAGACCAAGATGGGAGAACAGATAAAGATGCTAAAATAAGAATACATTAGGCAAGAGGAACTTTCATAGCACTAGGACATTTCTGGAAGTCAAAAGAATATTTAACTCTAAAATTAAATGAGTACTCTTGTATGGATTAGAAACTTGGAGAATCACTAAAACAGTTACTAATAGATTATAAACATTCATTAACCAGTTCCCTAGCAGAATGACTAAAACAGTTACTAATAAGCTACAAGTGAAACCAGTTACTGTGAAGAACGACTAAAACAGTTACTAATAAGCTATAAACATTCACTTACTTGTTCCTGTGAAGAATGACTAAAACAGTTACTGATAAATTATAAACCAGTGCATGTGAAGAATAGGACTAAAGTGGCCTGATGGAAACACTCATTCGGAGCCTAAGAAGACAACAGATTCCAGCAAATCAGGGGATGAGGAAAAGATCCTGGCACTGGATAGGACACAGATTCAGGAAAACTGATAAAACTATAACTAGAAAGTTATGGAACCCATCTGGCAAATGAAATAGAGGGGGATCTAAAACTACATGGAGAAGAGAACCAGGGACAGAGATGATTAATATGGATAGGACATCAAGGGAGCTGCATGCTGTATCAAAAGACAGGACGTCTTGATCGTTTATTGCTGTTTATTAATTATACTGTTGGCACTTTCCGTTGTTTTTCTGGACTTTCCTGCCTTTGTTTTTGATGTCATTTATTTCTTTGTCAATATGCCTTGCTGGTGGTAAATGAATTAAGTTGTTTGCTTTTGCTTTATTACATACCTGAAGAATATTAATTTTCTTGATGATATGTTGAACATTTTTGTGCTCCTGATTGTTTCCTGTTTCAAGTCAACCATGTTACTGGTACCGTAAATGTGGCAAAAGAGATAAATGCATGCAACACATCATAGCTTGACTACTTGAGTCAGGGACAGCAAGCCAGATCTTGCCAAGAGACTCTACTCCAACTTCAAGTAAGGGTATTGGACACAGGGGGACATCACTGCAGTCTGGCCGAGACAACAAGTGGGGATTCCTGGAAACAGTCTGCATTCTTGTCGGAAGAGTAGATATCAATGAGGGAAGGCAAAATGGTGGCAACAAATATCACAATAAAGCCTGATGTGTCAGATGAAAGACACAGCAGCAATTAAATGGACAACACCACCAATGTTCTTTTCAAGATGCGCGGAGAATAAGAAGAAAAGGATATTTTGTGTACTCACATTAGTATCATGTGCATTCTGTTGCTGAATGTACAGTGGATTGCTAAGTTAATTTAACAGTAATATACTGCTTCTGTTCATGTTATGATTCTGCAGGAAACTGCATTCTAAAACATGAGCTTATTATTTTCAGATAACTCAGAGACTGTTCTGAACTCCGTTGTTCATGGCAAGATTTCTGGTTCTCCTTGGATTCCTTTTCCCTTTGGTAACCCAGACGCATGTAAGAACTCCGGATTGAATTGCCCTATCCCAGCCAATAAAACTTTGGACTACAAACCCATCCTCAGTGTCTTGCAAGCTTATCCAGCAGTGAGTCTTGTCATGTGATTTTGTATGGAAACTATGGTGTATTATAATTTACTTCTCGCTTAGATCCTGCAGCTTGTCTAGTTCCAGACTGTTTTGATGTCATGTTTCCTCTGGAGTAAACTAGGTAAATGTAGGTCAGCATGGCAGAATGGATAATAACGCATGTTCTTAAACATCCGGTGTGCTGATGCCGAGGTAACGGGGTTCAACCCCTACACCGGACAGTTGGACTAAAATGTTGACCTATTGTCCTTGACTTGATAACATAAATGACAAGTACCTCTGAAGTCAGAGTGGGTTCGCCTCATGGCGAGGGACACTGTTAATAGGGAAAGCTAATCCACACACAAAATTCGGTCCAGGACTATTAGAGGTAGTGTGTATGGATTATGCTTGAGTTAAAAGTGAGCGAGCACCAAAAAAAAAAAAAAAAACTAGGCAAGTTGAGAGAGGGATCATTTAAGAGTGGGATCATTTTAAGAGTGGGATCATGTATCATGGGCAACACATGGTCTCTACAATTCAGCCTAGGTTTTGTGCTATGGAGAGGTATAACTCTGGTCTTAGTTGAGGCGGCCAGGTGCCAGCCAAGAACTGAGGTTCAGTCACAAGTCTACGGCTTGGCCGAGAGGTTTAAGATGCTCACACTTCCTATGCGCTGACAGCAGGGTAGAGAGTTATTTCCACACACCGGTCAGTTGACCTTACATACTGACTCATTCAGAAAGCAGTGGCAAACTACTGAACATAAAATTGCCTATAAAATCAACACAGGGTTGATTGCAACATCCTGCAACATTTCAAGTCAAAAACTAGGTTAGACAGATTTTAAACAGAAAGCTAGTTTCATAGCAGATACAGCCATTGCTTTCACTTATTCTAGGCAATGATATCAGGTGAGGTGGCCAGTTCATGTCCTCATCGCTTTTCCTGCTAAGTTTTCAGAATTATCTGGGAATGAAAGGCAATGAGGAAGAGAACTGGCAGCATGACCAAGACTACGTGTAGGCATAACACTTCACACCCCAACACCAGGTCTCTGGACTGTCTTTACCTTTATATCTGCACTCGGATTGTCTTTACCTTTATACATTCAGAAATGGTAATTAATGTGGATGTTTGTCCATCACGAATGATGAGGACCATCCATTCATTGCATCTTTGATTTGATGAAGAACGAATGACTTGCGCTTTTGTTTGGATTATAGTGAGGAAGTGGTTGCGCAACTCCTTCAACCTCACTCTCTCATCTGCGTCCATCTGGTTCCAGTGGCGAGCATGGCAAGACGATTGGAGACGGACACAGATGCAGTGGGCGTTAGGCTGCCACAGGCCAGTTATCCCTGTATATATAAATAATTATATTGTATACATAATTATATATATAATTAATTAATTATATAATTAATGTATACATGACATGAAAGCTGTCACAATAATGTAAATGTACTTTTTTTAACCTCACCAGGTGAATGTGTTTGTCAAGTGGGAACTTCAGAATGCAAAGAGCGCTGATGTTTTCTGCATAGTATTGCCAGCAACAATCACAAACTAACAACTGCAGCAGCCATATGTATTCTGTTTCTGACCATGCCTTATTTGATCTACTTTTTAAATGCACGTTGATCTGTATATAAATCATTGTTCAGTCAGGGATTAGTCACTCTATTGAGTATTACAGATAAACATTTGAATAAATTATTTCTACAAAGAGAGGCATAATAACTTCAGAATTACATTTGTAAACAAAGGAAGTAGCAAAGAGAACACAGGAGAAACACTGTTGTCACAGATTACATGATTGTAGGGGAGTGGTAAAAGATGTAGTCTGTTTACATTCCATGTGGTCTGGTGCCACACTGGGGGCATAATGGTTTGCCAGAGCTTGCCATGATCTCAGCCACACAGGGAATATCATCATGTGCTCTGTCAAATGGCATAGGCGCTCATGTCCTTACATATATTCTAGTCCTGGGGTTTTCTGGATCAGTTTTACAGCTAACATTCCTCCATGTCTTAGACCATCCAGCATTATTTCTCTCCGTCTACCTCTGCTTTTACAATTGTTGATCTTTCCGGTCGTCACAATATTCTCCAGTGCCTCTCTTCTCTTTATATAACCCAAGAACACTGTTGCTTTTGTATAGTTGGTTATTTATGATGTTCTACTTTCATGAATCTTGTCCAGGCAATCTTTGACTCTGGCCACCCAAAGCATTTATAACATTTGTCTAAGGAACCACATCTCTGCGGCCTTCAAACTCTTCCTAATTTGTTCACTCAGATTTCAAGATTCAGTACCATACAACGAAACATGTTCTGTATAACATTTCAGCACTCTCTTTCTGACATTCAATGATAGTGACCTATTACATAAGATACTTTTCAGCTTCTAAAATGCAGCTTTTGCTTGGTCTATTCTGCTATTCATCTCTGATATACATCTTCTATCTGATGTTATGTGATAATATGGTAAGTATTATGTTACCACCTATACCTCCCCGGACCTGTGATACCTATTTTACAAAACTAGGTTAACCCCATGGCTGCGCTGGACGGACAAAACTCCACTCTGCCACTACTTGAGTCTGAATTCAAGCCCACTATATTGGTAGATTTGTACACCAACCCCAACACATACTTGACGTACATAATGGAGACATCATCTTTGATTTCAGCATAGCAACTGTTGATATTATAACATCACTTTCAGAAATTCATTTTATGTAACATTTGCACTTCATTTATTTCATTAGCGTATACACTGTTAAACCAAGGTTAATTATGATTTTACATATCGTTCAGATAATTTACTTGTGTTCAAAATGAAGGGAAAAGCAGATCTGTCATATTTGCTTTCTTCGGATAATGTGGCATTTAAACTAGCACATACTGATTCTAGGTTTCTCATGTTTATGTTTTGATACTCTACCTGTATTTGTTGTGATACCATTTGTTTCAGGATGATTAAAGAACAAATATTGTAAAGACAAGACAAAGTACCAAAGAATGTGACTCTGTGTAAAGACCAGACAGAGACTCAGAGAATGTAGCTATGTACAGACAAAACAGAGACTCAGAGAATGTAGCTGTGTACAGACAAAACAGAGACTCAGAGAATGTCAGTAGCTGTGTGTAAAGACAAGACAGAGACTCAGAGAATGTAGCTGTGTGTAAAGACAAGACAGAGACTCAGAGAATGTAGCTGTGTACAGACAAAACAGAGATTCAGAGAATGTAGCTATGTGTAAAGACAAGACAGACTAAAAAAATGTGACCATGTGTAAAGACAAGACACAGAAATCAGTTTTGGAATACATACAATGACAAGTTATGTTACATCTTGGACAAACCCCAGGCTGCATGGGACATGTCATTTGTGTCCATTAAAACAAGTTTGGAGTCAAGCCACGACATCACTTTGGTAATCACTATTGAAGGAAGTTCACCACTCCACCTCAAAAACTTCATAATTCACACTTATTTGCAGCTGTATTCCATCCATCCTTTATGTGCGGTGCCGATAAGCGTGGGCGGTCAAGTTTCGCCATCTCCCTCGATCACCAGATTCGTAGATCAGCTCTGTATTTCTGTCTCGACCATGCCAAATGGCCAAACCATCCAGGTATTTACGTCTCGGTCTTCCCCTTGGTCTCTTCCCTTTCATCTTGCCAGTTGTCATCAAGCTCTGCAATTCATTTCTTCTCATAACATGCCCAAAAATGTTGACTTTCTACGTCTAATGTCTCTAATCTAATCGCTTTACGATCTTCATTCGTTTCTTGAAGGACTTGTTCATTGGTTTTTCTATCTGTCCATGGTATTCTTTGCATTTTCCTTAGAAACCACATTTCCACAGCCATCAGATGTTTTTCAGCTTGTCTGCTCATTGTCCACGCTTCAAATCCATACAAAAGTATAGGTTCTATGTAGCACTTCAACACTATTTTTCCCATTTCAGTTGATATCTTTTTAGTCAGTATGTTTTTAATCTTACAAAAGGCTACCTTCGCAATGGCAATTCTTGTTCTAATCTCTTCAAGGCATCTCCTATCAGATGTTATGATTGTTCCGAGATAACTGTACCGATTCAGTATTATCTTTGTTTATAAAAAAAAAAAGAAAACAAAGAACAGGCATATGTAGTTTGTGGCTGTGTTCAACCCTCCTTTTCCCAGTTTATGAAGGGATTACGAACACAATTCCTAATCCCGCATTCAGGAAATGTGGAAGCAGACCATCGTTGGTTTGTTTTTATAACATGTTATGAGTGCCAGTCATTAAGAAAGCAGTGCCAAACTACTGAGCGTAACTTGCCAATAAATCACAAACAGGACCACCACAACCCCCCCCCCCCCCCCCCCCCCCCCAACTGTTTTTGTGTAATAAAAGTTTCCATGATTATTCAAGCTGTCAGTGAACTCTTTCATTAACAAGCAACTCTTCCTCTCCTGCCTGTTATCTACCATTGGAGTATAGGTCCTCAACTCTCACCAAGCCCTCCTATCCTTTACTACCACCTGCAGCTCCCTCCATGTCCTTGGCACATTACTCATCTCTGTCTTTTATCCTCTTTTCATTTCTAAAATTCCAAGTGACAATTCTGGAGGTTGTCCTCAGTGTAAGGAAGCAGCTTGATAATCCAGACTCCATGTGGCTTTCTCCGCTTCACGCCTCCTTTCAGCTGGTTGGCTCTTATGTTTAGACTTGTCCATGATTGGTTGAATTTTGCAGCAAAAGTTTTCTATTGGATGAGGTAGCCAGTCTCACCCAACCCTCCTTAGTCACCTCTTATGACCTTGTGGTCACCAACAGTGTTGTTATTCTTTGCATCCTAAAAGTGCCTTAGTAACACATGGATGCCAAACAACTGTCTATATGTTTATTGAATACTACAGACGTGAATGTAGTTTTCTTAACCTGTTTTGTCACATCCTGTCATTACATTAGCCTGCTCAATCCAAACTGTTACTGGAATTCTTTGTGTTTAATAGTTTTCATTATGACGTCCGTACCTAACATATACTGGTAGTTTTCCTGGTTGCCAGAGCACTCGTCTCATAGTGTAAAGGCTAGGAATTGCTTTGAGCCCCCTTGAGGATTGAACACATGTCCTATGTTGTGTGAGGGGGCCATCATTATCCCTTGACCAGCTGTTCTCAATTCCTTCTGTGTCAAAGTCATGAATCTCCTCAAGAACCAAAAGTTTCACTTTCAAGTGGCAACTCTTTATCGTGGAAAGAGGTAGAGAAACAATTGCCTGGGACAAAAAAGAGTTAACAGTAACAAATGCCTAGTCACAGAAATAGTTAGTAACAAATACCTGGGACAAAAAAGTTACAGTAACAAATGTCAGGTGACAGAAAGAGTTACAGTAGCAATTGCCTGGGACAGAAAAGGACAGTAACAACTACCCTGTGACAGAAAGAGTTACAGTAACAACTACCTGGCAATAAAAAGAGTTACATTAACAACTGCCTTATACAGAGTTACTCTGAATCTTCTCACTCATTTGTATTTTGACGTGTATTTCGTGATCTCATGTATTTTCTGATCTGCAGCTGTTGTTATATAAACATTATGTTGTCTATAAAGTGCTCCATATTTCTAGACTTTGTTACTCATATGATTGCTATTTTAAGTATTTTCGCTTTGATATCAAATACATGCATTTAGTTGCAAATTTAATTGCTTTTTCACAGAAGACAAAATAATAATCCTCTTTCTAGCAGCTTCTTTGACCGCAGTTTGATGTATTCTATAACGTTGAATTTTGATTACTCTCATGGTTCAGTTTCATTCACTTGATAAATATGTCATCTTTAACCTGGCTGAAAGTTGAACTATATTTTCATTAAAAAACTAAAATCAACTGAGCGTGTTGTTAACTTAATTTTGATAGTTGCTGCTTTGATGTACAAAATCAATGAAGTGTGTTGTTAACTTATCTTAGACATCAGGTTGGTTTGACAAGCAAGGAGTCCTTCAGAACGGTGCAATGCCCCCCCCCCCCCCCATTTAACCTGTACACTGAAAATATAATGAGAAATGTCAGAGATGATATAACAAAGGAGCAATTTGATGCCCTAAATATTGGTGGTCATGAAATACCAGAGATTCGGTATGCTGATGGTACAGTATTACTATTCACATCACAGAATGATATAGAAAAACTAATAACCTAAACTCAGAAGAATAGTGCAAATCACAACTTATATTTTAACATAACAAAAACAAAAATAATGCATACAGATAAAACTAATATGGGGAAAGAAATATATGTTAATGAGGAAACATTGGAAGTGGTGGAACATTTTGAATATCTTTAGTCATTGATTACCAACACATGGTGACACAATGAAAGAAATTAAATGAAAAATATCTAGTGCTCTTCAGACTAAAACCACTGAATAAATTGTGAGTGGGACAGATAGAACTACAAACATTAGATTTTTAAGAGCATGCATCTTTCCCATTGCAACATACGCCTGTGAGACCTGGACAAATACTAAACAAACTGAACAGCGCATAAATGCCTTTGAATATAAACGTTATAGACATTTTCTAAGAATATCTTGGATACAGAAAAGAACAAATGCATCCATACAACACGATCTGAATATTGAAGAAGGTTGGCTACTAAAGACGGTAAACCAGAGAACATTGAAATAGTTTGGTTACTTGAAACGCCATGAAAGTCTGGAGACAATAATAATGGAGGGGTATATGCCCGGGAAGAGAGGGAGAGGAAGGCCAAAGAAAAGCAGGGTGTGGCAGATAATCTCTAGATGGGTGTATCAGATGCAGGACATCTTGCTTATGACCGAGAAGTTTCCTGGAAGGTTGTTTATGGGAGCGAGGTTCTGCAAAGGACATGCTACTAAATGAAGATAGCTGCTGTTTGTTTGACAAAATCAACTAATTGTGTTAACTTATTTGAAAACTGTCTCCAGTTCTTGTCTCAGTGTGTTTTAAGGTCCCTGAATTTCATTTGCCCTGTGGGTTCCAGAAAAAGCAGCTTCTATTTATATTATTATTATCAGGTTTTCTCAATGTGTGTCGTGTCCTATACCATGCCAGTCCTTTCTTCATCTCTTGATATGTTGAAATCTTGTCTATTTCTCTCCCTTATCTCAGTGTTACTGCACTAGTTAATGCATGTTTGTAATATATTACTCTTTGTCACTTTCCATGTGTGTGATGGTGTCAGATTTTACTGAGCTACCATATGACAGTAGATGATACTACCTGCTTTCTGTTAGCGTTGAATGTTGGGCGACGTTCACCACACCCGACACGCCACATCGTGCCAACGACTCTGTGCGGAGGAGCACAACTGAGGCGTGTACAAGTCTTAACCTGGTGCGAGGAAGTGCGACCGAAAGACTATATGTCAGGCAGGGCAGACCAGGCCCTAAGCCTTGGTCGGCAACTAGTCTAAGATGGAAGCACCAACAGGCGAACAATTAGAGCATTGCTTTGCTGATCCGGCAGCTGGTCTTATTTCAGATGTTTTGGTGTTACCTTTCCTCTGGAGTAAACTACGTAGGCTAAAAGAGAGATCATTCTGCATGGGCAATACATGGTCTCTACAATTCAGCTCAGGTTTTATGCTATGGAGAGATGCAACTGTACTATGGCTTGTAGTTATTATGCCTTATTGTGCTGTATAGCACAATGCAACAGTATAATACGGTTCAAATGTTCTCAAAATGCTTGTCGTACTTGGCAAAATTATCTAAGGAAGTGTGACAGGTGAAAATAATGCTCGTGTTATCAGTTCAAGCAACACCCCTTTCTAGAGAACTGCACTGACATGGCAATAGGCGTGACGGTCAGTCTTTTACGGTTACGCCACAACTGAAGGCAGGAAATATTTGTCAACCTGGATAATATGGTGGTCAAGATAAGAAGGCGTGGCAGTAAAGGCATGACATGTACATTCACCAAACTGAATGGCAAACTCGTGTAACTAATGACAAACAGAATATGACCAAAGCGTATAACTACTCTACTGACTAACATAATACTCTGTGACCAAGGCGCGTGTAACTACTCTACCGACAAACATAATATATAGAAATACTGTTAGCACTAAAGGAATATCGGAGTCTCAGTGGCACAGTGGTTTGCATGCTTCCCTGCTGGTCGGGTGGCTATGGGTTCGAACTGACATGATTATTGACATCATCAGTCAAATGACGTTTGGTCTACAAAAAATAGGAATAGCACCATATAACCGATAAACTTCTCAATGTGTGAAAAGGGCCCCTTACTTTTGTTTGCTAAAGGAAGAAGAATTAGATGATGGAGGCTACTGATAGAAGGATGATTGATCACTTTAGAAGAGGTATCTGCATGGTGGAATGGATACACAATGACAGCAACAACTATCATCAGGTGATCACTTTAGAACAGATAGTCGAATGGATACACAGTGACAGCAACTATCATCAGGTGATGATCACACTTAGAAGAGAGTTCAGAGAATGGTGTTACGGTAGGGCAGACTTTGAAATTAAATTTGTGAGAGATTTTCATCATGGGTTGATGAGTGTGCAGTATGCTGCCCCCCATTCCCCCCCCCCCCCCAAAAAAAAAAACAGGATTAAGTTTCCCGGCTAATAAGAGGCAGAATCATTACAAGGTAGAACAAAGCACATTCAATAACCACTAGTATGAGAATGGAGATAAGGCTACCAACATGGTACTGAAATGACTCCTATACTTCATTTCATCATCATCCAGAGGCTTATTCTTTGAACCTGTGAAGACCCCCCCCCCCCCCCCCCCCCCCCAAGACTTTCTCCATAAATCTTTGCTCTATAAAGAGATGCTCTGCCTACAGTCACATAACCAACCACTACTAGTCGGCTGGCTGCTAGCTCAAACCATCACAAGCTTCAATTACAAAGGCGATGATTGTCTCTGACTCTCCAACCCTGCAGTCCCAGCATTCACTTCTGCTGGAAAAGACCGCACGCCTATGGGTATGTCTCGTATACAGTGACGTTGATTTTCATCAGAAATCGTATATAAACAATATTATCAAGGAGTGTTCCTCCTTGATAGATCCACATTTCTCTACCTGTGTTCCCTGGAACCTGGGGTTCCATGAGATGTCTTTAAGAATTTGATGACAGACAGTGATACCAAAACAGAACAACTTCTCTGAAATGAACACATCTCCATAACAATATTGCCCTTTATTTAGGTGCTGAATAGTTAATGAAAATGTAGGTCCAGCAACATACGCCCAAAGCATCTTAAAGGGTGTGAAAGGCTGTTGTGGTTATGTGAAGTGTTAGGATCATGACATTTTTTGGGCCCTACTGCACAAGGAAATAAGTGGCCATCTTTTCCCTCCCAAACATCAAAAGCTGACATTGAACCCTCGTCAAACCATGTTCACGCCATTGTCAGCATTAAAGCATAACAATAAAACCAACGCGCCAGCTAATATATCTAAAGAAGCAAATACACAAACTCTGGAATACATTTTCATGTAGAGTTTTTCATGTAGTAGTATCGGCATGTGTTTGTTGTTTGTGCTCTCACGAAGGTCTTGGCCGCTACGTCCAGGTTGTCACTTGTGATCATGTCCTAGTGAAGCTTCTACTTCTTATTTTTTGGTGATTCAAACTCTGGAATAAACAGTCAAACACACTGTACATCCCTCACTTCACGTAACACACACAAAAAGAGTCAAAACACACACTGTACATCCCTCACTTCATGTAACACACACAAAAACAGTCAAACACACACTGTACATCCCTCACTTCATGTAACACACACAAAAACAGAAGAAGAAAACCACTCCAGATTCCTCATGTATATTTTTCCTCCCCTTGTTCCATACTTTTTTGGTTTATTTTATCAATGGCAATTATTATTGCAAATAACTAACTCTACTACAATAATGTTGAAGGCACATAACAACAGAAAGAAAAACAAACTCAGTGCTAAGAAAACAAACATGATCAGTTGGCAGTTCCTGAACATTTCCACTAGAACATCTTCCCATGAGCATCAACAGTTGAAAGCTTTAGTGCTTGTCCAGCATGTTGATGTTCTGTGTTTAGAAAAATAATACATGATTGTATCAATCGCTCTCACGTGAATTTGATCCAATTTTCTAATCTGAATGAGTGATAATTAACATTGTAAGCCAGAGTTGTCTGATGATAATATCACCTAATATGTAATCTGAATTACTCATAACTTGATTTTCTATAATTAAATTGATCCTACAGTCTTTCCAAAAGTCCTTTTATTAAATTATTTGCATCTTGATAGTTTTTCCCCAAGCTCTGCCTAAGCTTCCATACCTTGATGATCATTCCTCTTATAACCAACAACCTAACCTGATAGTTAACTAAATAGAACTATCACCACTACATCCAAGTAGATTAGATATTACATTCTAAACTTGGACAACACTGTGATATCAAGTCAAGAGCATAATAAAACTTGATGATCTTACCTCGTATAACCTACACGTGCTGGTTAACTATATAGAACTATCACCAATAAATCCAAGTAGATTAGATATTAGGATCTAAACTTGGACAACACTGCAATATCAAGTCAGAGAATGACAAAACTTCTACAACGAGAACAGAAAATTGTCTAGGCAACAAAAAGGCCATTTTAAATCGCACAATGAAGCAACTTGGATTTAAAAAGCAAAACCTCAACC
The DNA here is from genome assembly GCA_014155875.1 of Cepaea nemoralis. Classification (NCBI taxonomy): domain Eukaryota; kingdom Metazoa; phylum Mollusca; class Gastropoda; order Stylommatophora; family Helicidae; genus Cepaea; species Cepaea nemoralis. The sequence continues at coordinate 548,836 of JACEFZ010006518.1, read as the reverse complement.
ACAACTGCCAAGTCTATGAAAATCAGCGAAACGAAAAGAACATAGACTTAACTAAAAAGCCTAAAAATGAACCAAGGCTTTAAAAGAAATAAACTGATGTTAACAATGATACTGGTTGTAATGCCTCAATGTTGACTCCATGTTTGGTTACATCTTATCGTGTGTTGATTCTACGTTAGGTTACCTCCTTCTCGTAACAATCTCTTATGATTGGTGTAAACCAAATGCACATTATATTTCATAATATATATTTAATAATTGCATATAGGACTATGTTCTGCAACAAACCATGACAAAAAATTTATACATAATACATATTTACACAACTGCTGAAAAGCATGTCTCCTTGTCCATAGGGAATAATGCATGCAAGAGTACTAGACCTGTCAAGTATTATTACTGTTGTTACAAATATACTTTTTTACAAGAGTTATTGGACATGTCAAGTGTTGTAACTCTGATTTAAAATATACTTTTATGCAAGAGTTATTGGACATATCAAATGTTGTTACAGATTTGTAAAATACACTTCTGCCTCCGTCTCGCTACATGCAATGATAAAATTAAACATGACGAAAGCAATTACATGTTTACAGGACAATATACGGCTATATACATGTCAAAGAATGTATCGCATAAAGTGAACAAGCTGGCTGTATTAACCAGTCATCACTGACACAAAGACAGGCCAATAAATGGTATTTGAATCACATATGAAGCTTGATAACATGCTTTAAAATTGCAGACTTGCTGACAAATGGTTCAACAAATATAACACAAGAACAGAAAGACAGCATGACAAAAAACATTTTCACGAACAGCACACTGTGCATTAAATGAACACCTAGGGTCACACACACTTCAAATGCAAGACAAAAGAAGAAAATCATGCAATAAAGCTAGATAGATATTCTCCACCAAACAAATAAATGTATGTATGTATGCTACCTTGAAATGTTCTAAACAACTAACTTACAAATACATTTTACATGAAATCAAATTTGTAGACACCCTAACTAAAACAATGCCATGAAAACAAAGTAGTAACATCTTTAAACCAAATCATAAAACAAAATCAAATATTTTAAAAAGTGAAACTTACATAAAATTAAAATAGTAAACACTGACAATGCACATGAAACCAAATTGTATACTGAAGATTACATTAAAACCAAAGTATTCAAGTGTATACCAAAAACTGACATAAAACAAAGTAGGAAATTTCTTATTCTATTTGGAGACTTTTTATTAAAGGTAATTGTATACAAATGTGATCTAAATAACATCTGCCATGTTTAACCGAGGGTCTCCGTTGCCAAGCCACCCGCCCCATGCTCTGAAGGATGTGGGTTATTTTCGGAGAGCATCTTTAAGACCACCAGCGTAATCTTCTTGGAGACCCCTTAGGGGTTACCGCTGGAGCTATGAAGGTCAAGCTTTGTGTGATGCTCTCACCAGGCTTGTCATTCTGAGACTGAGCCAGATGGATTACACCCCAGTGCAATGAAATCAATCTTCTCATCTTTAACCCTTTTAAACATTTCCAATAATTGAGGCAATACCTGCTTCAGAGTCAGCTTTAAAATCCTGCCCAGAATCTCGTACTGATCACCAAATTAACACACATGACTATTTCTTCATGTCCATATAGCCATATGTATGTGTCATAAATGTATGCTGATGTTTATTCCCACAAAATAATTTAATGGATGATGTGGATGATCAGGTGTCTGCTGGTGTGGGTTGGGTAAGAGAGAATAGTTTTTGTGAAGACTTGAAAAACATCATGGCAATAGATGAGTACATCCGGATGTCACTGTATAAAATGCTGGTTGTGAAATATTATCTGTTTGTAGATGACATGGGTGAGAAATATTAATGAAAATTACAAATATGAGTGACAAAAATTACCTAAAATTACAAGCATGTGCAAAAAAATATTACCTAAAATTACAGACATGGGTGAGAAATGTTATCTAAAATTACAGACATGGGTGAGAAACATTATGTAACTTTACAAACAAAGAAGAGAAATGTTATCTAAAACTACAGAAATGTCCAATAAACATTACCTATTATACAGAGAAGTGTGAGAAACATCTAAAGTTACAAACATGAAAACAAAACCTTTCCTAAAATTACAGACATGGCTGAGAAACATTGTCTAAAATTACAGACATGGCTGAGAAACATTGTCTAAAATTACAAACATGGCTGAGAAACACTGTCTAAAATTATGTCATGGAAGTGAAAGTTTCTGAGTTTCTGACAGCATAAAAACTAAAATATCGCCAATGATACATGGCAAGAAATGAACTGTTAGACAAACATAAAGCTATAATATACTATGCAGAGTTAACAGTTAAAGAAAACACAAAATTTCAACAGAAACTGGCCTTGATAACAAACATTTGCTGCAATAAAAACACAATAAATTATTCCTGCCCAAATTTAACATTGACAATAAGTTACAACTCAGTGACATTTGTCTTTCCAAAAAAAAATACAACTGGAAAAAAACAAACATGTGGGCTTATATTAAAATAAGATAATATATAATCAATTTTAGCAGTACAAGGTGGGAAGTATGTAGTCTATAGTATGAGAAAGTTAGATATTCTAACCAGGGTCTACGTAATGGAGAAATTCTAATCAAAGTTCCCTCTATCATTAGACTGTTCAAAGCAGGATGGTCTTTCCTCAAGTTGTATCATTAAATTGTTCACATCATTAGACTTTTTAAAAAATGTTTTCCTCACGATCTACCTACAAAGTTCATACTTTGATGATCTTTCCTCAAGTTCTGTAATAAGACTTTATATACTGATGGTTCTATCATTAAGTAGACTGTTGAAATATTGATGGTCTTACCGCAAGGTATATCATTACATTGTTCATATCTTGATGGTCTTTCCTCAAGTTGTGTCAATACATTGTTCATATACAGATGGTCTTTCCTCAAGTTGTATCATTACATTGTTCATATACAGATGGTCTTTCCTCAAGTTGTATCATTACATTGTTCAAATATTGATTAAAAAAATTCTGTAATTGTTCAAACTTGATAATCCTTCCATTATTATCAACAGCTTTGAATTGACTTTACAAGGGTGAGCTGTTAATCAGGGCACTCTTGTCTCAGTCATGACTTGAACTCCTTCTACCCAAACCAACACAATGGTGGACACTAAAGGCACCCTGGCCAAGAACAAATATGAGGCAAGGGAACTGGTGAAGGATTGATCTGCGAGGAGCATGCTACACAATCCCGACCCAAGCCAGCTGCAACATGACCCAACTCTGCCCTTGTTACTACACAAACTCACTACTTCCCATTTTCATTTGGTTCAATCCTACAGTTTGTTTGGCACAGAATCTGTTCATAATCTTAATTTAAAGACAACATGAACATTAACATTTCTCAACAAGTAACAATATCACATGACCAGAGGCATTAGACAGAACTAAGCCAAACAGGACTAATCAGAAGTAACAATTGGATACCAACAATAACAACAAGGGTCTCATGAACTGGAATAACAACTGGCCAGCTTACACAATCAAGCAACAGTAACAGACTAAACAAAATTAACTAGCAACATATTAAGTTAAAAGCTAGCTGCATGCCCCTTTTTTTTACAGGACATCACAGTCAACCTCAGCATTTCTGGCTCTATGTGATTTACTAGGAAAGATTATATTCAGTAGTTTGCCATTGCTTTCTGAACAACCGACGCTCATACAGTTATATGAAAACCAGCGCATGGTGGTCTGCTTCCAAATCATCTGCAGCTGTGTTTCGAACACGGTTTGTGGGATTGCAAATCGCGCTCGCAATCCATGCACCACAAGGCTGACTACATATTAAGTGGAAGCTTAATTAATCTAATAATAAATAGTCAAATAGAAAATAAACTAACCAACGTGTGAAGGACAGGACATCATTTAGCAAATAAAACTATAAAGTAACAGAAACAACATCAGAAACAAATGCAATACAATAACGACAGTGGAAGATAAACTCTATGGACCACTGAGTGAACTAAAAAAGACTGTTAAATTCATTCAAGAGACAACATTGGAGTTATAGACATATTTCAAGCGAACAAAAGAAGAAGAGGAAGAACAGGACATGGTAATACATGACAATAATTTCCAATGGGGAAATGTAAAAAAAGAAAAGAAAAGGAAAACTAAAAATAGGCAGGATAAAATTTCAGTCTTATGTACTGAAAGCACTTTTCTGTGCAATATGACTGAAAAATCATTAACATCATCAAGTTCTCTGCAGAGTGGCATGTCATCACATCTTGCGATCTCCAACAGCATGTTCTGACACCTTTCCATGCTATAACAAAAGGATTCTGTCATGGATCTTCTTTCACTGCCTTCCTCTATCTCTTTTTCTCAGATCTGTTTAGTTGTCACAAAATGTCCCAGTTTTCTCTTCTGATGTGATCCAAAAGTGACTCATTCTGATGTTTGTTATTTTTATGTTTTAGACTATTTCAAAATATTTAGATTACTAATTTTGATATTCCACGGAGTTCTCAGCTGTATTCTGTAAAACCATGACACTGAAGGTCTCAAAGATCCTGTTTGCTTGTTTACTAAACTCATGAATTCACAGCCATTTGGTAAAAAAAAAAAAAAAACACGTCACAAATAATCTCAAATAAAGATTTATTTGTTTACAAAGGCTAATGAAGAAGACAATCAGACACAGAGACAAAAGTAGCATGTATTAAAAGCAGTGATTGCCAAATGACTGGTTCAAAGTTCATTAAGAAACACAAGACACAATGACTGCCTGTATCTTCAGGAGTTTCCGGCCTGTTGTGGTACAAACCCCCAACTAGGCTAATGAGTTTTCAGTTTCCTGGGTAATCCATTCATTAAAACAATCCTGTCAGTTGTCAGAAGGATTCAAAACAATCAAAGTTACTAGAGTACAAATCTGCCCAAGACACTGGATTTGTAGAAGATAATGTTGTCAGAAAGGTTAGATTTTTGTGACAAATAGTTGACATGTTATAAATTTCATCTGAATTCATGATGGGGAAAAAATAAAAACACACAGAGCAGAAAGAAAGGTTCATCAAATCTATTCATGGACGGCTGTTAGTACAATGCTGATTTAACTGTTAAGTTAGCAAAAATGTGGGAACTAAATACCACTGGAGTATGTACATTAACAATCACAAACATCAATAGAATAGGTCATAAATCAGTTTTGTTTCGAATGCATGCCTTGAGTATGTTTCTAACTATTTGTAATTCTTGTTTCTTTTTTCTAATGCATGCCTTCAGGTTTTAACTGTCTGTAATTGTTTCTTATTTCTAATGCATGCCTTCAGGTTTTAACTGTCTGTAATTCTTGTTTCTTATTTCTAATGCATGCCTTCAGTTTGTAACTGTCTGTAATTCTCGTTTCTTATTTCTAATGCATGCCTTCAGTTTGTAACTGTCTGTAATTCTTGTAGCTTATGCATGCTTTCAGTTTTTAACTTTGTAATTCTCTCTTTTTATTTCAAATGCATGCCTTCAGTATCTGTTTTTGTTTGTAATTCTTGTTTCTTTATTCTAATGCATGCCTTCAGTTTGTAACTGTCTGTAATTCTTGTAGCTTATGCATGCTTTCAGTTTTTAACTTTGTAATTCTCTCTTTTTATTTCAAATGCATGCCTTCAGTATCTGTTTTTGTTTGTAATTCTTGTTTCTTTATTCTAATGCATGCCTTTAGTTTTAATTGTCTGTAATTCTTGTTCCTTATTTCTCTATTGCATGCCTTCAGTTTTCAACTGTCTGTAATTCTTGTTTCTTATTTTGAATACAAACCTTCAGTATCTGTTTCTAACTATTTGCAATTTTTGTTTTTTATTTCTAATGCATGCCTTCAGAAGATATAATATTGAACTGTCTACACAGAGATGTCAAAGGTGAAACTAGGAGATACAATGTATCTAGGGTCAATATTTACTTCAGATGAGAGAACGGACAGAAAAATTAACACACATTGTGTGAAGGCAAATCAGATAGTGGGACAACAATCACCACTTCTGTCACATAGAAAGATGCCTATAAGTACTAAAGCAAATCTCATCAGAACTATATTCTGGCAGACATTATGCTACCAATGTCAAACATTACTTGCTTACTGCAAGTAACGAGCACAAAATCATTACAGCAGAGATGAGACGCCTTAAAAGAACTGCAGAAGTAACTGTGAGAGATAGAATTAGGAATGAGGATTCATTCTGAAACCAGTCATACAGTTCATTAAGAATAACAGATTAAATGGTTTGGGCACCTCACGATAATGCCCTGGTACCATCTGCCACAAAGAGCCACACTGAAGAAATATAATGAATACAGAGCAAAGGGAAGACCATATAAAAGATGGAGGGATGGTATCAAGAACAACCATAATGAAATGAATACCAACTACCAACTTACAAACAGCATTAGAAAGAACACTTCACTGAGGTAATTGGAGGAAGAGTAGAAGAAGAGGAAGAAGAAGAAGAAGAAGAAGAAGAAGAAGAAGAAGAAGAAGAAGAAGAAGAAGAAGAAGAAGAAGAAGAAGGGGAAGAAGAAGAAGCTGTGATCAAAATCTTTCTTATAACGTAAACTCTGTAAATACATACACACTCTCATACAAGTTGTAATATTATCGTTTATGACAATAAAACTATCTGAAGGTAGCAAATGACAAAGAAAACTGAAGTGGTATTTCAACATATTAAGGTTATAAAATGTAAATGCACATTTTTATACTCTTAAAACAAAAATCACTTGTAATATGTCTGCCATGATGTTGGTCTAGACTCACTTCCTGTCTATATATTACCTCCCTTTACTCACTTCCTGTCTATATATTACCTCCCTTTGCTGTCTGATACCCCCAACTCTTCTATTCCTTGGAAGTACCAACAACGCCTACACAACTGCAACACCGATGCAGCAATCATTTCCATGATCCGACAACAAATCAGACAAATATTTTATGAGATTGCACATCAGAGTAATATGAATATAATAAGATCTAACTTAAGCTTACGAAATGGATACATTAAAAATGAACGAATCGCATACAATACTCAGAATTTACATAATGTAAAAATCTATCATGCAAAAAATATGTAGGTGTTATGTCAAAGATTAAATACGTGATCAATAGTAATTTCCCCCCAGGCAATGGGTTGGAATCTGGTAACCATAAAATACCTAAAACCTGTGGAGGGAACATGACCAACCAAGACCAAACCTCAGCCAGTCTGCATGTGCTGAGGGAATAATAGCCTGGTTACATCCTAATACAGTGCAAACTGCTGACGGCGATCTCGGATGTAGCAAATTTCTATTGTGAAGAACAATTTGTTTATCCCCGACAATTTTTCTTCTTTGTCTCTTATAAGAGGAATTTCTGATAAGAAGAACTATTTCTTGGGTCTTAGGTGAGTTTGCCTGATCAGGTATGCACTGTATACCTGTCTGTAGATGTGACGTTACAGTGCTGGTCTTCTTGCCCACCCCAATGGCTTCTTCTTCAACCAAATACTGTGAAGATGGTACCCAAGGCACCTTCGCTAGGAGGAAAGTCTCCACGCTAACCTCACTCTTAAAAAAAGCATGCTCTTCTTCAGGCTCAGGTTACCTCAAAGCCATTGCATTAGACTTAAGAGTTAAAACTCTGTCTTCCATAGGATTAACAAACAACAACAAAATAACAATAATAATTATGTGAATAACATTTACTTAAATAACAGCAAGAAGACAAAATGTTGAAGAGAATACAAGAAGACAAAATGTTGAAGACAATACAAGAAGGATAAATTCTTCTTGTAAGTTAGAAAAGTCTTAAAATGAAAGTTGTTCTATGTTGAAAAAGCTGTCCTCTTAAAATTATTATATGAGCATCATTCACGGGTTTGGTGGCGGTACTTATCACAAATAATTGTGTCTGCAGATATCACAAACTAACAGAACAATTGTGTCTGTAACTATCACAATGAAAAAACCAACACAACAGATATGTCTGTAACTATCATAAAGAGACAAACTAATTGAACACCTGAAACTAGCACTAAACGACAGCCTTAAGAACCGTTGTATCTACAACTATCACAAGGTGACAAACTAACAGATGTGTCTGAAACTATCACAACAAGACCAACAGAACAGATGATTTTGTCTCACTGAAATTTATGGCTCCAGACACTGGAAGAAAAATAACAAATGTAGGAATAGAATACACATCAAAATATAGCAGCACAGGTCTCCCAAGTAGCAAGAATTAGTAGTCCTAAAAATAAAGGTAAAGGTATTTGATGACAGGGTGAGGGTGGGACAAGCGTTCACATATATTAGGTCACTGTATTATAAGATAAGGTGAACAGTTCTTTTCCATACCATCATTCCATCCCAAATAAACATTTGGTATGTATTAGACGAGGCTCAGTGACCCAATTTGGGTAAGTTAAAACCTTGTTACTCAAAGTACTGCCTTATTTTCACTGTACAATACATGTACTGCAGTGCCATCATATTATACTGGAGAAACTGAAGCTAGCAACTAAAATATCTTACTTTACTGGAGAAACTGAAGCTAGCTACTAAAGTATCATACTATACTGGAGAAACTGAAGCTAGCAACTAAAGTATCACACTATACTGGAGAAACTGAAGCTAGCAACTAAAGTATCATACTATACTGGAGAAACTGAAGCTAGCAACTAAAGTATCACACTATACTGGAGAAACTGAAGCTAGCAACTAAAGTATCACACTATACTGGAGAAACTGAAGCTAGCAACTAAAGTATCACACTATACTGGAGAAACTGAAGCTAGCAACTAAAGTATCATACTATACTGGAGAAACTGAAGCTAGCAACTAAAGTATCACACTATACTGGAGAAACTGAAGCAAGCAACTAAAGTATCACACTATACTGGAGAAACTGAAGCTAGCAACTAAAGTATCATACTATACTGGAGAAACTGAAGCTAGCAACTAAAGTATCACACTATACTGGAGAAACTGAAGCTAGCAACTAAAGTATCATACTATACTGGAGAAACTGAAGCTAGCAACTAAAGTATCATACTATACTGGAGAAACTGAAGCTAGCAACTAAAGTATCATACTATACTGGAGAAACTGAAGCTAGCAACTAAAGTATCATACTATACTGGAGAAACTGAAGCTAACAACTAAAGTAAAGGGCCCTCTTACAAATTGGTACTGGGCCCATATTTTTATAGACCAATTGGCGCTCAATGGACGATGTGATCAATATCATATCAACCCCTGGACTTTCTCCAGACATTTCCCAGGAACACGGTGTCTGCCTCGAGTGCTGGAGGTCCCACTTCAAGCCCTAGCAAGGCCCGGGATATTTTCATGTGGTCTTTTAGTAACAAAATTTCCCCTGGTCTCTGGGTAGTGAGATCGGACGCCCATGTGTATTGTTGCGCACGTAAAAAATAAATCCATTGGCAGTTGGAAGTTGAAAAAAAAGTAGCCTAATAGCGCTGCCTGGGAAAATTTTGAGTTAAAATTCTACCCAAAGTATTTCAGGATCCTCGCCAGTGCTACAGAGTTCGTGCACTGAGCTGAGATTCTCCAGACTCAGGCTTAAGTTAGGAGTAGAACGGAGCACTTATGAGTTACACCCGTGTGTGGTGATGGTGATCCGTCGACCAAACTAAACTTCCCAGGAACCACTCTAAGTTGGGTTAACCTAGCGGTCCTGGTCAATTGTACAAATCCTGCTCTATGTGGATTCCAATCCTGACCAGTGTCAAGCCATCATGGCTCCCGCATAACTGATGGAATTAACTCAATAGTTCATGAGCACAGGTTTCAGCTGAAAATTACCATTAGCAACTGTGCCTAATCGGTGTTACAACTGTGGAGCAGTCACCTCAAGTGTGGGTAATGGAGGCAACTGAAAAACTGTCATAAGTGCGAAGCATGACAAGCTGGGGTTATAATTGGTCATCAATACGAAGATCAGAATAAACAAGCTTTCTTGCTTCAAGAATCCAACAACCCTTACCTCTTACTGAAAAAGGCTTTCATGGCAAGTTACATTCATTTCTACAGTTTGAACTTGACCCAAACAATAATGACGTCAAAAAGAGACACAATACCAAAAAAAACAAAAAACAAAAACAATACGATGAAGACATTTTTGTCCAGAAATGAAACATAAATCTTATGATGTGAAATACAGAGGTACAAATTACAAAGAAGAAAAAAAAGCAAAAAAAATCTACCATCAAAAATGAAAAGTTTGAAGCAGACGAAATAACACGGCAAAATAAGAAATATATACATGGATACAGTTGAATAGATACATATATAAGGGAGAAAAATCTGTTCACTTCAGAGTGGTCTCTGATGCTTGTTATTCAAGAAAGTAAAAGAAAGTTTTTTTTTTTTTTTTTAGTTTTTTTTTAACATATGCATGTTTTTTTTTTTTTAAAACTTTTTTTTTAAAATTAAAAAAAATTCTTTTTGGGCATTTATTTTTTTTTCTTTGTTTTTATTATTTTTTTTTCGATATTTTATTTATTTTTTTTTTTTTTGACATTTATGTATTTAATTATTTTTTTAAAACTGTTTTCATTATTAAAACATTGTAAAACACGTTTTCATGTTTGGCCTTTACAGCTGTACATGCTTTTGTACATTGTAACATGTCCTCTCCAATACAAACTTCCACTACAACCCTACTACTCACCCTGTCCACCTCAGAATTTGCTGCTTCTTTTGTCCATCTGTCCACCACAACAGACTCTGCTACTTGTGTCCATCACAACAGTGCTATTTGTTGTGTCCATCACAATAGTGCTACTTGTTGTGTCCATCACAACAGACACTGCTATTTGTCCTGTCCATCACAACAGACTCTGCTACTTGTCCTGTTCATCATAATAGACTGCTACTTATCCTGTCCCGCACATTTGTCTTGTCCATCTCAGACGCTGCTACTTGTCCTGTCCGGCACCAACTCCGCTACTTGTTCTGTCCGGCACTGACTCCGCTACTTGTCTTGTCCATCACAGACTCCGCTACTTATCCTGTCCATCACAGATGCTGCTATCCATCCTGTCCATAGACTCTGCTACCCATCTTGATCAGAAAAGACTCTTCGACTACAACCCTACTTAGCAACAGATCAGACTGCTTAATTCATTAGCGCCATCTAGTGCCACCACTCCATCAACTTCAAGACATGTTTTTGACCATTAAGACCAAACAGAAAATAAAACATACAACTTATATATAAATGCACTACTTCAAAACAAACAAAAGTTAATGGGGTGAACAAAAAGCTATTGACAGCAGTTGAGTTTGCTGGATACAGAGAGTAAAATACATTGTGCCTTCAACATATAAGAGTTGCCCATTCCACCCAAGGGCAGTCACTCTGAAAATAACATTTTATTTACTGTGGAGGGAAAAAGGGGGGTAATTTTCTATGAATTAAAAAGCAAATCCAATGAAATAAAAATATTAAAATATTATCCTTATATAAAAATACTACTATCCTGTTCAGACACCATTTCTGATTTCCCCAAGATACACTTGTACAGAATATATAATCTCTAGAACATTCCATTCCTACAGCATAATGTCCCATTATACCTCTGTCCTTGCCCATGTTCTACCTGAATACATTACATGTTACATTGCAGTGTAATCATGAAAGTGTAAGCATGAAATTGCACATATCAAAGCTGCTCATTTAGATATCTCTACTGTTTATCTGATATCTCAAACAGTAACTTCACTCATACAAGTCAGTTAACAAACTCATCAAGGAGGCAAAGGGGCTGAAATATTTGACGAAGGGGGTACTCTTCTGAAGATAAAAAGCCTCCTGTTGTGTTTGCTCTGCGGTGGAGTTCATATCTCTAACTGAGAAAGGAGCAATTCCATACTAAATATTTTCTTCATCTTCTTACAGTCCAAGCTGTGTGGCACTGGTCATCATATCTTTACTCAGCCTTCTGTCCGAGTACTGCCAACCATGCTATGAAGATATCTTCTATCTTGGTCTTCCCCTGCCTCTCTTCCTCTCTAACTTTCCCACTGTCATGACACGCTCTAGCTTGCCCCATCTCATGATGTGCTCAAAAAAGAATAAATTCCAAGGCAAGTTTTCTTATGAAGAACATTTCCAAACCAACCTTTTCTTATATGAAAAGCTTTCATACAAGATTATGTTTGGTTTATTTTACATATGGTTCTACCAATACCTCCCCCTCCTTACCCCAACCTAAACCAATCAATTAATCAATTTCTCCAATAAAATATAGCTGCTAACATTTTCTCATAAGGAGAATTTTGTAAACCAAATTCACCATTACAAAAATTCAGAATAAAATGTTCTCACACAAAAATTCCTCATCTTATTTATTTATAAGAAACAATACCAAACCATAATTTCTACTAAGAAGGATTTTCTTCTTCTTCTTCTTCTTCTTCTTCTTCTTCTTCTTCTTCTGCGTTCATCCGGAGTTTTTTTCCGGATGTGATTGCGTTGTGCCTGTTTACAGCAGAGCTGCGTTCTTGCGCTGTTTGGCCGACACATCCGACTTCTGCGGGCATTTGTTGACCGGGTTAACCTTCCCGGGGAGAAGATTTTGAAACCTAACCCTTAGGAATTACTATAAAACATCCAACTGCCAGAACCATACCATATAATCTCAATATGCTATTATTAAGCAGCCTTAACAATTGTTCAATATTACCTTAAAATGGTGCAGGCACATTCACACTTTCAGATCTATAAATTCTTCTTCTTTACTGTTTAAGTTTGTAGCCTTACGTTTTTCTGTTCTTTTTCTACATTACATCAAAGAAATTTGAGTTCTTTGCTGTCAACACCTCTTCTCCTACATGAAACTTGTTAGACTGGTGTTCATATGAAAACTGTTATTTTGACAATAACTTGGTAGAGTGTTATCACAAGAAAAGTATTATTTAGACAATAACTTGGTAGGGTGTTATCACCAAAAAAAAAAAAGTGGTAACTTACACAAATTACACATTTCCCAGGTTTAAAAAAAAAGTAATATTAAAATTAATAATTAAAAATTTTGTCTTTCATGCTCAATGTGTTGCTGAAAAGTTAAACTAGACTTTTAAAGTTTAAAACTGTTTTTAACTACACTTAGACTTTCCTCAGGTTAAAATCATTACTTTAACAACAATAAATACAAGCAACTGTATACCAACTGTAATGTCGATTTGTAAATGTGCCAAATGTAGAGCATCTACCCATAAATATCTGGAAGTGGAAGCTGACCGAGAAACCAACATGGCAAAAACAGAAATGGGCTTCTCATATCTGTGCGTGCAAGCACTAATAATGGTGGGAACACAAATCAAATCATAAGTGCACTAACGAACAGAAAACTGGTGCCGACCAGGACCAAGATCCTCAAACTAGAGACCTGCCATTTCTGCCACCTACTTTTGGAGCGATGCCTTCAAGAGCTTGTAACAATTCCTGTCCTTGTAGCAGGTTTACGGCCTGGGTTGGGGCGTTGACCTCGCAGTCTTGGCGAGTCAAATTAGGCAGAATGATCTAGAGTTTGCGAAAGATAAACACAACATGATGAGCATTTTGTAATTTCATACTGTCAAAAACTGTCATTACTGTCTATAATACATTGTGGTGTAGGATGAGGGAGTCTCTTTAGCCTGAGGAATTAGGGCTAGTGCAGTTGCCGCAAACTGTGCAGGTTAGGGTTTTCTTTTTGCCCCTGACTAAAAAAAACATCCACCACCTTACTAAGGATTTGAACCCGGGTCTGCTGTTACAGGAGCCCAGTATTCCAGTCACTTGGCCAGATGCTCCTCATAATTTCCCAGTGAGTAAAAATATCTTGCCTATTAAGACTATAGTCCGAGTTCAATAGGCAGCAAAAGCAGGATTGTTTTTCCCAACCAGCACAGCTATGGATGGAGTTGACCTAGCCCCATAAAAATGGGTATAAGATAATTGTCAGAATTCTACAGGAATTGTTTTGAAAGGAAGAAAAGGTGACAAGGAAAGGAACCAGCCACTCCATCTCATAAGTCACGGCCCAGATTATGTTAACGTCTGACACTTTACTCCAACATCAGCATCTGTTAACGAACTACCATTTTAAAAGGATCTTCGCCATTTTGTTGACACAGTGGTATAGGAAAATGGGGTTGGCTGCTGTTGGATAAATATACAAAATAAGATTAGGAGGTCAGACAGATGGGAAAAAACCCACAGATACAGGCAAGCATTATTTGTTAATAGAAAAAAAACTGTGGTTGAAATGTTCAATTTAATTAGTGTCTTTTGTTTATTGAGCTTCCCAGTCACATTTTACATTAATTCACCTTAAACAAGCAATGTCGATTGTGAACAATCAGAATAAGATCAAGTGTCTCCGCCTGCTAAATTTTCCCAAGATTGGCAAATCAGCCATGTATACATGTGGATTGGTGCCACAGACAGCAGATTACATATTCCAAGACTGTCCTGAATACAACATATCTTGATAAACCTTCTGGCCTAGAGAAAGAGCAGTGGAAGATAAATTTTATGGACCACTGAGTGAATTTAAAAAGACGGTGAAGTTCATACAAGAGACAACGTTGCACATACAGACAATAAATTTCAAGCGAAAGAAAAAAGAAGTAGCTACATTTTTCAACATATGTTAACGTTAAAGTAAAGAAACAACTCATTTATGAAGGTTTCCTGCTTGAGATTATAATACAGTCAGAAATGACTAAAGAAGGCTAACACTTCACTTCTAAGTCATTCTGATGACACAACAGTGTCTCTGTCCAGGAAAGTGTATCATATCAAGTAATGCACCTCAAAGATGTGCTCGACACTGACATGCATCTCTATAAGGTTTACTTGTCCTAGTTTCCACCCAGGTCCAAGGTAGTGGACTCCATCTACCCGGGGTAGATGTTGTTTCCTAATGATTTTGCCAGACATGTGGCCTTACAGCCTACTCTTTGCAATTTCCAACTGCCAAAGGACTTTTAACATCCACAACTTGAACACGGGGCCTCCTGTTTTTTGCCCTAATCTGAGAAGGCGATATAACGATATGACTACCCATGATATCAGGAGGTCATGTGATATGACTAGATCCCAATGGTTCTTCTAAATACTCCCAGCACTGTTAGTTAGTTAGTTAGTTAGTCGCAGTTCCAACTTCACAGCAACGGGTCGTCCCCATTATGCTCCGTTCCTGTGCCAGTGAATATCATACAAAACGCTCCCCACCACCCAATGTGAAAAGTGGAAAAGACAGGAGTCTCGACAAACAACAGCCCACACAGATGCACTATGCATAATGCCGCCGCCAGAATGTCAACACAATAGTCCCACACAAAACACCCAGTTCATTTCTGATGGAATCTGCAGCCATTTTCCCATCTGGATGTTTCCTAGATGTTCACCCACACAGTCCACGAAATACAGTTCATCGTGGATGGCAGTGGCAGTCAACCAGAAGCCCAGCAGCCACGCATTTCTGCATAAAGCAAAAACCGGTCAACTCTGGGACATAGCCATCTGCCATCACTCCGAACATGCAGTCACGTTCCAAAAAACCTCGGGCAAATTCAAAAGCACTTCACACGAAACTCACAGCTCACAGTGTCGCGCCACACACTCACTCAGTAGCAGGGCGACGGAACCATCAAGCCTCCTTAGTCACCTCTTACGACATGCATGGTAGGCTGCAGTGTTGCTATTCTTTGCTTCCCTTATGGGCCCCGGCAACACACAGGCTGTGCTGGGATTCAACCCTGCACCTCCTGAGCTTGAGACAGACCATGTAACTGCTCAGCCATGTTTGTCATCCATGCATATAGATATAACCCCCCCCCCCCCCCCCCCCCCCCCCCTTCCCATGCACTATGACACACTCTCTCTCTCTTCCTTGCTCTGTCACCACAGATGGTGACATTAACAACCTGACTTCACATGCACCCACCTGAGGTCAGCAAGGCTGAATGGATAAGAGCACCCACTATTAAACTTCTGGTGTGCTGATACCGAGATAGTGGATTCAACCCCTACACCAGCCAGTTGAACTAAAATACTGACTTCTCATCCTTAACCTGGCGACATAAAATTACATGTATCTCAGAAGTTGGAGTGGCTTTACCTGATGGCAAGGGACACTGGTAATAGGGAAAGCTAATCCACATGCAAACATAGGTCCAGTGCACTAGAAGTAGAAGCACATGTATGGACTCAGCTTGAGTTCTAAGAGATCGAAAGCACACACAAAAATGGACCCACCTGATAACAAGTTTTGTTGGGGTTAATCAGCATGTTGCTGACCTTGTAGCCATAGTTGCGATCTTCCCCTTTCATCAACAGGTTCAGTAGAACACTGTTGTTAGCACTCATGGTTTGCCCTGTGACAGAAAACAAATATATGCATACAAGTGTGAAGGCAAAAGTATGAATTTGTCCTGTAACAGAAAACAAATATATGCATATAAGTGTGAAAGCAAAAGTATGAATTTGTCCAGGTGTTTCCTGAACAGTGGCTAGCACATTCGCCTGCTGGCCCAGTGGTCATATGTTCAAATCTCCATCATGGCGAGGATTTTTACAGAAATTGACTTGGGATCCTAGGCTGAGCCAGTGTAAAATGGGTGTCAGGAGATGTTGTGGGAAATAAAAGCAGCCACATGATAAAGATCACATCACTCATGAAGTACTGATCGGTTTATAAAAATATGGGGATTGCACCATATACCCCATGCACTGAAAGGCAAAGAAAAGGGTTCTTTACTTTTTCTCTTACTTTTCATCGTTTCCCCCCAAACAATTTCAGCTTGAGGCTGGTCACATCTCCACAGAGTTTGTCCTCTAATGGTGTAGGTGTACACAAATATTCTGTTTTACATATAGTAGAGACTCTTAAGCTGTCATTTCATCAATGCCACAGTTATTCATATGTAGCTTCTTCAGCTGATGGTATCAGTCCATTATGATCTGTATGGAATGTAAAAACTGCTACTTGTTCAACTGTGTGAAATGACTTGTATGTATTGTTTTTTCTGAAGGCCTAGATGTTGTGTTTTCCATTTGGTTCTGCAGCTGTGTTTCATATTATTTCATACAAGATCAGCTACCCAGTTCCTTGTCTAATTCCAGGAATGTTCACCCTCGTAGACTGTATCTTCAATCTTGATCATGATGCAATTCTATATGAACAAGGTGGGCAGATCAAGCATCCTGTTGCATAATGACTGACATTACAAAGAGGAAACAGGATAGGATTCAAACATGAAGACATAAGTGGAGTGTAGATCCCAAGTCTACAAGCTGTGGGAAGTCAGAAAAGGTCAAGGTAGTCCCAATGCAGATATTGCAGTTGTAGTTTGCAGCGTGAAACTGTCGCATATATTAGACAGTGGCACTTTTCTCATCACCTTCCTGAACATTATTCTGTACCCATTTTACTGGAATTATCTGGGAAGAAGCAGCAAGGGATAGGCCTGGCCACTCTACATCATACTGCCATGGCCTAGAATATGTGAAGATCTTCATGTCTCAAGGGAATGAGACTACCTGTATACTTTTACCCATTTCTCGAGATGTGTTGGCCCCATAGCTGTACTGGTATGAGAAAAGAATCCTGCTAGTTCTGGGAATTGACCCCGGGCCACTGTTATTTTAAGCAAATGCATTATCAACTATGCTGCCACAGATAAAATTTGTCTTACTTTCTCACTCTCATTCTCTCTATATCTAAATCAAGTCGTTCTTGCCCATTCTCACGTCTGGACTCATTTACAGCCACATGACAGTTCTAATGACAGAATCAAGGGCTCTTCACATGCAATAGCTAAACAATATTCTGTCAGCTAACAAAACAACAAGTAGGTCATCATCATGTGCCATGCCAATAAGCGTGGACGGCCATGTTTCACCATCTCTCACGATCACAAGATTCTTGGATCAGCTCTATTTTCTTGTCTCGACCATGCCATGCAGCCAAGCCATCCAGTTATCTATCTCTCTGCCTTTCACTTGCTCTATTCTCCTCAGTCTTGCTAGCTGTCACTAAATTTTCCAGTTCATTTCTCCTCACAACATGCCCCAAAAAATCCTGACTGGCTACATCTAATTAATAAATTTTTGTGTTTTCATTTGTTTCTTGCAGGATTTGCTTATTGATTTTTCTGTCCGGCCATAGTATTCTTTGCAATTTCCTCAGAAACCACATTTCCACTGCCGATAGTTGTTTTTCAGCTTGTCTGCTTATTGTTCACGTTTCACATCCATATAACAGTATAAGTTCTAAGTAGCACTTCAACACTCTCTTTTTCTCATGGTCAGTATGTTTTCCTTCTTGCAAAAGGCTACTTTTGCCACAGCGATTCTTGTTCTAATCTCTACAAGGCATCTCCCATCAGGTGTTATGACTGTTCCAAAATAGTTGTACTGATTCACTTGTTTAGGAATATTCTCATTTACCCATATAATACATTGTGGTATTTCTTTCTTCTTAGAGTATAATAATAATAATAATAATAATAATAATAATAATAATAATAATAATAATAATAAAGAGAGGACGATAATCACTATTTTCTTACAATTTATTCTAACCCTAGTTGCTCACCGTGTACAATAACTGCATCTATTAAATGTTGTAGATCCTATTTGTTGTCTGCAATGAATACTGTATCATCTGCATATCTGACATTACTCATGTTATGTCCTCCAATAGGGATTCCTCTTATAGCCTCTAAATTTCTCATAACATTTTCAATTTATATAGAAATAAAAAATCTATAGACATTACGCAGCCCTGTCGCACACCTCTCTTTAAATTTAAAAGCTAATGTTAAACTATTTCTATATTCATTTTTATGGTGGCTTGTTGTTTCTAAGAAATGTTTTACAATTTTCCCCATCAATTTGCAAGCATCTTTATGACATCGACATGTTTACTTTATCGAAAGATTTTGCGTTGAAGCAAAGATACAGGTCTTTGTTTACTTGTATCAACCGCTCTATTTACATTCTCAGCATATACACAGAATTTGTTGCATCCCTGCCTTCTACAATTTCTCCAGGAATGCAATAAATATAGATTTACAATGTACAGATACATATAGAGATAAGCACTGTCCTCTAAATAAGAAAAATCCTGTATAATAAGGATAACACAATATATATACATTACTAACCTGTCTGTAATAATACAGGATTGGAATTGGCTGTAGTTCCGGACCGGATGGGCACAGGGTCCGGGTTCAGCCGTACAAGCTTGTTCTTAGGAGGTCCTGTCTCTAGGCTATTCATGTCCAATGGCCGTTTCATCTGCAGATACATGGTGTCTGGGGGCTGCTCAATGCTAGCAACAGCAGTGCTGCCACCTAGCATGTCCCGTACACTCAGCTTGGCTGGCTGTGGCGGCTCCTCAAACAGAGACTGTTTCGGTTGAAACACAGTTTCAGTGAGGCCAAACAATCTGTGAACAGAAACAAGTTAACCGTACTTTCTCTACCTCATCTCATTGATCTTATTCTTCTAGGGTTAGCTGTATACATACAGCAGCCAGCGCTGTAGCTTAGGGGGTAGTGAGACGTACAGTTACGTAATTCTCTGTCATACTGAGCCGAGGGTTAGAAATCAGCTTCTGGCAATCAGGAAGTAAACCTCTTTGCATTGATTTTGGTGGCATAAGGCATTGGCCGCTCAGATAGCAATGGCAAGCTACTAAACTAACATTACCTAGGAAGTCAAAAATTCTGGGGTTGATTGCAACATCCTGTAAGGGACATCCAACTAACATACATACAGAAAGGAATACATGGAGAACTATACATGCAGGAAAAAAATGACTTACATGAGAACTATGCATACAGTAACAAGAAATTGAATGGAAAACTAGGAGATTAGATGAACTGACAGTTGAAGAAGGATGCAGTCACTTCAAAAGATTCAACATTAAGGAAAAGAGGTGTAATGCAGTCAGCAAAATAATGGGGCCTTTACCTTTCCATATCTACTGTACTTATTTCATCAGGCTGGCTCAACGCCAGAGTGCTACTGGTAACAAACTCCACTATGGTTGCGGATGAGTGCACTAACACAATATGCCACTGTGGCTTGATATTAGTAAGAGTATTAAGAGTAACTATATGAAAGAAAGAAAGAAAGAAAGAAAGAAAGAAAGAAAGAAAGAAAGAAAGAGTGTTGTTTGGTCAACTAATGATAAGAGATGCATTGATGAACAATGTGACAATTGAAAATATCAATGGAAGAAGAACATACAAAATTTATTTTCAAAGGGTTAAGAATTGGGCACACACATCCATCTGACATTCATCCTTCTTATCCCTCTGCTCTCATACATTATTTTATTTATATATCACTTATGAAGCTAATGTTAGACAAGATAACAGCAACAGAAACAATATGCATTATAAACACATGGAAAATGTGCAATAATCAATAATACATGACTCACTCTCTCTAATTTTTGACATGGCAATTATAATTAGCTAAGGTAGAAGTAACGTACAACATTTAGGAGAATGTTTATTGTACTAGATGTCCTTTACAATAATAATAATGATAATGATTATTTTTTAAAAGAAAATAGGGGGTATGTAGTCTGTACTAAGATAGTGAACAAACAGGTTATGACTATATGCATAGGGTTTGGTGGTGTCTTTGATTTGTTGTAGAAAAGACAGAGGCAGACCGAGAGAGATATACTTGCTGGTCTAAGATGATGTCATGAAGGAATATCCTCTGTAGAAATGATGCTTGGTGGTCTAAGATGATGGCACAGGGAAATATCATCAGTAGAAATGATCCAGAACACCAAGGACTGAGACCTATAGACATGCAGGACATCCTACACCCCTATACATGGCACAAAATGATGGAAATGATGATGATTAAGAGTTAACAAACTTACCCTGGGTTAATCTCAGTCGTGAGATTAAAGAGCACATTAGAAGAGGGAGGCAGCAATCCTAGATCCTCCTCCCCATCCATTGGTATATAGGGAGCCCTCATCTCGAAGTCAATGTCTTCTATATCCCTCTCCTGCTCTGAGGTCTTGATGGACTGGAAGAACTTGTCCATGGAGTCCACAGCTTCGGGCATGCCTATATTCAAGTAGTCACTGGGGCTGGCAATCTGTAGGCAGTCAGGAAGATTTCAATGATAAACACACTTGACAAACTTATTTCATGATTATCTAGCCTCAGTACAGCACTCATAGTAGTCAATGCGGCTGGCAATCTGTAGGCAATCAGGAAGATTTCAATGGTAAACACACTTGACAAACTTATTTCATGATTATCTAGCCTCAGTACAGCACTCATAGTAGTCAATGCGGCTGGAAATCTGTAGGCAGTCAGGAAGATTTCAATGGTAAACACACTTGACAAACTTATTTCATGATTATCTAGCCTCAGTACAGCACTCATGGCTGGCCCACAGGTGTTCAGTCTTTATCAGCTGACATTAAACCATAAGAATGTTGACTGTTTGCAAAATGTGCGGAATGAGTAGGTTTATACTGTCCCCACGAGGCATGCAATTTCCAATATGCTTAAGTGCTTGTAAACTCTTTTAAATCAGTTAGTGGTGGTGGTGGTGGTGGTGGTGGTGGGGGGGGGGGGGGAAAGCAACAATACTATGCAGCAATTAAGCATATTCTGCACATCTAAATTCCTCTTTCTCACTCCTGGGTGTACCAAGAGAAGCTACATCATATCTATTCAAAGAGCCATTTTTTGGCTAGTTTCTTGAATATCCAGGGACTATTTTTTCAATCAGCATACAAGAGACATTCGATGCAGAGTTTTCTCTCTTGGTTCTCTTGGAGTGTAAGGGATCTGAACTTGCACCCATAACTAAACACCATTGTGAGATAACTTCGACTTCTGACAACAATTATACATCATATTATAATGGTGTTGAGAAAACAGGGTAGACAATTATACATCATATTATAATGAGGTTAAGAAAACAGGGTAGACAATTATACATCATATTATAATGATGTTAAGAAAACAGGTTAGCCATGTGGACTGGAAAGACAATCAGCATATCAGTTCACAATACTAGAAAGCAACTTTTGGTATGAAATAGACAGGGGAAGAAAATAAAGCCCCCAAAAAACAACACATAAATAAGAACATTAAAACATCTATAACTTACCCTTGATGAAGAATTGGATGACAGAGCTGAAGCAGGTGATGCATCCTTGCGGTAGCACATATCTGGTGTGGCAGTCCCTGGCTCTTGCTTCAGTATAGAATTTGTCGACAACAAAACTGAACAGAAAGGAACAAGGTCAGTGGCAACTTTTCCTTTCTATCTTTCAAATGTCAAGTTAACTCATACATGTTGAAGAGCCAGAATTTGGGGCTGGTAATGTGAAGCTTATAATCATGAGCAGTAAGTTAGCAAAAGAAGGTAAAAGACTCTTTTTATATGCCTGAGGCAAATGGTCAAGACAAGAACACAGAGCTGATGGTGATCATGTGAGATGGTGAAACAAGACCGACCACGCTTACCGGTTTGGCACATGATGATGATGATGATGTATCACATCGGTCACCTGCCTTAATGTCCCAAGATATTCCTGGTACACATTGTAGGCTGGGTTGACCTGAGAGCCCATGTCAATTTTTTACTCTGCCTCCATGTCAATTTGACCTCATGACCACTGGGCTGGCAGGCAAGCATACTAGCCACTGCACCACCACAGCCATACTGGTCAGACAAACAAATCCCATCTTACTGCTACTAGGGATCAAACCCAGACCCATTGTGTTCATAGGTGTATGAGAGGTCAGCATAGCTGAATGGGTAAGAGAGCTTGCTCTTAAACTTCCAGTGTGCTGATGTTTAGGCAGCAGGTTTCAATCACTGCAATGATCAGTTGGGCTAAAATGTTGACTTCTTGTCCTTGGCTTGGGGGACATACATTTTCATCTCCCTCCATTTACCATTTTCTTTCCAAGAAATTCCATTTACCATTTTCTTTCTGGTTAAAGTTAGTTGCTTATAAATTACAGGACATAGCAGTCAACCCCAGCATTTTTTGGCTGTTCGCTATTCTTAGCCAAGTTTACCATTGCTTTCTGAACAACTGGCACCCATACTATTTAATAAAAAACCAACGTAAGGTGGTCTTCTGCCAAATCACCCATGGCTATGTTTTGAACGTGGGTATGTGGGATTACAAACTGCATCCGTAAGCCCTTCACCATATTCTGTAACCCATCTTATGAGTCTGGTTTTGACACCAAGAGCTGCATGTGGTTGGGAAACAATTCATTCCTCAATCAGAGATTTGAACATGGTGTGGCATGTTGGTAAACCTTAGACACCACAGCACCATGAATAAATCATGCATTCTCATAAATTTTAACACTTTCTTACCACTCACATACATATAATACTGATAAATGAAGTGAAATGGTTGGGCCACATAACTAGGCTACCACTGACAGACAGTATACCACAAAAAGCAATGATATACAGACCAAATGGAACCAGAAGAAGAGGCTGACCACGTAAATGATAGACAGAGAATAACAGAGTCAATGGGAATCTCAATATATAAAGGCCATAAACGGAACCTCTCCTGCTATTTATGTTTCATCTTGACACCGCAAGGTACAAGAGGAACAAAATGAGATGAGATGAGACAGATAAAACACATACCACAATCATACAGAATAAACTTCTCCCCCATACAAACTCAGGCCTACCGATTAATGTCTCTAAAATAAAAGCCGAACTGTAGAAGGTGACAAGCTGTCATGGGGTTATTGTCACACACATAAAGATCTGACAAGCCTATCTTGAACCTGAGATATAGATATTTCAATCACTTGTGTCCTGTTCGCTATCTAATGATTGTGACCTTGTCACGCCATGGAAATTGATGACAAGCATATATTTTTTTTCAGAATTTCACAACAGGAAAATTACAACGCGACTATGGCTCTAGAGTCGGAAGCTGTGGTTCAGATGTAGTAATCCCAACTTCACAATTCTGACATACTGGGTTCAAAGTCAGCAGCAGGCGACCACAGAGTAGATCGTTTTTTCTTGATCTTCACAACGGTATGACCATCAGCTGTTCAGAAAACAATGGCAAACTGCTGAAAGTGAAACTCTCTAGAAAATCTATGAATGCTGGGGTTAACTGTGACCTCCTGTAAAAGACATGTAACTAACTTTTAAATGGCTCTAGAAGGTACTTACTGTCATATCCAGAAAAAGGAAAAGTGAGCGGAATTAACTCATCGCCAGCATTAGGCGCCAGGTAGGACAGGTCTTCTGCCTTGCTGTCTGGTACTGGAAATAACAGGGAAAACAATACCATTTAATTATACATGCAAGAAATCAACAGAATTAAAACTCTTACGGAAATCTTCATTTAAAGTTAGAAAAATCTATTACTCTTGGTGGCAGCAAAGATAGATTAGACTGTTTCAGTATTTTTATTTTGTTTGCATATCCTTTGCAGGAGATCGCTGTCAACATCAGCATTTTACTGCTGTTGGGATTCTTTGGAAAGTTTATGTTCAGTAGTTTGCCATTGCTTTCTGAACGACCGGCTCCCATACCAATTAGTTAAAACCCGGTCATCGTGGTCTGCTGCCAAATCATGCACAGCTGTGTTTTGAATGCAGGTAAGCGGAATTACGAATCGCGCTCGTAACGTCTTCACGACGGAGACCGGTGTTTCAGTATTGGTATATCTGAATTATGTTAACTGTACTTTCACATACAGTCAGCTGGGCCTAAATCCTGTAAAATGACATGCTATTTTTTAAATACTATTATAACGAATGCCGGCTCCCTGGCCGAGGGGTTAGCAGCTTTCTCCGTAATCCAGAATACTCTCGTGGTTGACATGAGTGCACGAGAATTGGAAGCGGGTCGAGTCGCACCAGTGACTTATGACAGTATGGAGCCGGTCGCTCAGAAAGTCGTGGCATGCTGATGAGCGTAATCTAGCCTAGGAATCAACATACAGCTGAAAGATGCTGATGTTGACCGCAATATCCTGAAACAGGATGGAAACGCGAAAATTTTTTTTTATAAAGAATGTATGGATAATTGCAATAATATCATAAAAAGGAAAGAATTGACTTAATGCAAAAAAACCACTAGTGGTTAAACACTCATAATTGACAATGGAGAGATTTTGATGGCTATCTTTGGATGAGTGCTTGTTGAAGTCACAGTAACAGATGAAAGAACAGTAACAGATGAAACAAGAGTATTAGGTGAAAGAACAGTGACATATGAAACAACAGTGATACATGAAACAATAGACAGATGAAACAACAGTGACACATGAAACAACAGTGACACATGAAACAACAGACAGATGAAACAACAGTGACAGATGAAACAACAGTGACACATGAAACAATAGACAGATGAAACAACAGTGACACATGAAACAATAGACAGATGAAACAACAGTGACACATGAAACAACAGTGACACATGAAACAATAGTGATACATGAAACAACAGTGACACATGAAACAACAGAGATAGATGAAACAACAGTGACAGATGAAACAACAGTGACACATGAAACAACAGTGACACATGAAACAACAGTGACACATGAAACAACAGTGACAGATGAAACAACAGTGACACATGAAACAACAGTGACACATGAAACAACAGTGACAGATGAAACAACAGTGACAGATGAAACAACAGTGACAGATGAAACAACAGTGACACATGAAACAACAGTGACACATGAAACAACAGAGACAGATGAAACAACAGTGACAGATGAAACAACAGTGACACATGAAACAACAGTGACATATGAAACAACAGTGACACATGAAACAACAGTGACATATGAAACAACAGTGACACATGAAACAACAGTGACACATGAAACAACAGTGACACATGAAACAACAGTGACACATGAAACAACAGTGACATATGAAACAACAGTGACACATGAAACAACAGTGACATATGAAACAACAGTGACACATGAAACAACAGTGACACATGAAACAACGACACATGAAACAACAGTGACATATGAAACAACAGTGACACATGAAACAACAGTGACATATGTAACAACAGTGACACATGAAACAACAGTGACACATAAAACAACAGTGACACATGAAACAACAGTGACACATGAAACAACAGAGACAGATGAAACAACAGTGACACAAGAAACAATAGACAGATGAAACAACAGTGACACATGAAACAACAGAGACAGATGAAACAACAGTGACACATGAAACAACAGTGACAGATGAAGCAAACAACAGGGACAGATGAAACAACAGTGACACATGAAACGACAGTGACACATGAAACGACAGTGACACATGAAACGACAGTGACACATGAAACAACAGTGACACATGAAACAACAGTGACACATGAAACAACAGTGACACATGAAACAACAGAGACAGATGAAACAACAGTGACAGATGAAACAACAGTGACACATGAAACAACAGTGACACATGAAACAACAGTGACACATGAAACAACAGTGACACATGAAACAACAGTGACACATGTAACATCAGTGACACATGAAACAACAGTGACACATGAAACAACAGTGACACATGAAACAACAGAGACAGATGAAACAACAGTGACACAAGAAACAATAGACAGATGAAACAACAGTGACACATGAAACAACAGAGACAGATGAAACAACAGTGACACATGAAACAACAGTGACAGATGAAGCAAACAACAGGGACAGATGAAGCAATCAACAGTGACAGATGAAGCAAACAACAGTGACATATGAAACAACAGTGACACATGAAACGACAGTGACACATGAAACGACAGTGACACATGAAACAACAGTGACACATGAAACAACAGAGACAGATGAAACAACAGTGACACATGAAACAACAGTGACACATGAAACAATAGACAGATGAAACAACAGTGACACATGAAACAATAGACACCCAGGAATGCTACCTGGTCAAAAAAGCACGCTAAAGTCGATGTGTTGGCCTACGGGTTTAGGCCCAAGGGCGCATAACAGACACACCGCAATGACATCTGAAAAAACACTCCGGATGAACGAAAAGAAGAAGAAGAAGAAACAATAGACAGATGAAACAACAGTGACACATGAAACAACAGTAACACATGAAACAACAGTGACAGATGAAACAACAGTAACACATGAAACAACAGAGACAGATAAAACAACAGTAACAAATGAAACAACAGTGACAGATGAAACAATATCTTCCAGGGTGTGTGAGGTTCAGATGAAAGTGTGGTCCTAGCCAGGAAGGGTGCATGATGGGGTAAATCTGACATTTATACATCCAGTGTGTAAATGAAATGATCAACCTCTACTTTTTTCGACATTTGCTGAGGAACACAGAGCATTTGTGGGTTTGCCCAGAAGACCATAATGTTGATTCTGAACACCCAGCCTCCCCTAATTGTTTTTGGATTGTGTTGTGAATCCTTTGTAAAATTTAGAGCAAACTCTTTAAGTTCGATGCAGATTTAATGTGATGCGGAACATTTACAAATAATAGTTATTTATCTCTGGAGGTATAATATACTCTACTCTGTACTTGAAGGTATAATACACTCTACCCTGCACTTGAACATATAATACTTTACACTTGAAGGTGTAATATACTCTACACTGCAATTGAAAGGATAATACACTCTACCCTGCACTTGAAGGTATAATACTCTGCCCTGCACTTGAAGGTATAATATACTCTACTCTGCAATTGAAAGTATAATACACTCTACTTTGTACTTGAAGTAAAATCTAAGATTGAAATGATGTAGACCGCTTACTAATAAGAGAACTCTTGATCTCTGGTGGTATGATGTACTCCTTGTCCATGTCCTTGGTCTTTGGAGCAAATATGTTCTCCGTGCTGAGTTCGATCTTTGGGAGTATGCGTTCAGAGAAGGAGGCCGCTTCCATTGGGCGCTGTATATGTGACAGGATCATGCCACTGTCCTCAATACCACTGGAAGGAGAGACAACATGACACACAAGAAAATGAAAACAAGGCCATTAACTTATGATCAGGCTGTTAGAGTTTGTGCTGATGTAACTTGTGTTGTATCATGCTAATACTACTCTACTGTCCTTTTCTGCTGATGCCTTGCCATCTTCTTAGATGATTGTTTGTTACATTGTGCTTCAAAAAAAAAAAAAGCATAATTTACGACCATGGGTGGAGTTATACAGCACAAAGCACAAAGTCTGGGCTGAATTGAAGAAACCATTGTTGCTTAGTTTGGCTTGCCTAGTTTACTCCAGAGGAAAGGTAACTCCAATACATCTGGAACAAGCTGCAGAAGCTGCTGGATCAGCGAAGCAATGCTCTAACTGTCTACCAGTTGAAGCTTCTGTCCTAGATCAGTTGCCGACCAAGGTTTATGGCTTGGTCTGGCCTGAAATGACATTTAGCTTTTAGGTTGTATTTCCTCACACCAGGATAAGGCTTGTACCCTCCCAATTGTACTCTTCCACCCAAAGCTGTTGGCACATTCTGTGTTGGGTATGGTGAGCGCGGCCCAACATTCAGCACTAATAGAAAGCAGGTATCACCATCTACTGTACCATACTCTACCATTTTAATAAAGAATAAATACATTTGCAGGATATCAAGAAGCTATTCACAGCTTGCATTGGTTTGGTCATGTCCGTAAACTAAAGGATCCTCTTCCACACCTTGAGATGTATTTGGTATATGTGCTAGTCCGATATTTTTATAGACCAATCAGCACTCGATGGGTGATGCGGTCAATATCACACTAGCCAACTTGACTTCTCAGGACATTTTAGGCTGGGTTGATCTGGTAGGGAACAATAGAACAGGGAACAGTAAACAGTAGAAGAGGAAACAATAGCACAGGGAACAGTAAACAGTAGAAGAGGGAACAGCACACAGTAGAACAGGGAACAGTAAAAGAGGGAACAGTAAACAGTAGCACCGGGAACAGTCAATAGCAAGTGATGAATGAGCAGACGAAACATAATATCTTGTAATGATAATATTAAAGAATGGATAGATTATACCAATTTGACACATCAAGTGCAAGCTGATGAAGACAGGAAGTAGTGAATGATCGGGACTAAGAATGTACCTCGACAACTCACAGATCAGGTTATATTATAGAAGACAGAGGTTGTAGTGGATAATATTGACTAGCATTAACAGATCAGGTTATGTGACAGAAGATAGGGGAAGCAATGGATGACCTGAGTGACCACAGATCCGGTTATGTGACAGAAGATAGGGGAAGCAATAGATGACCTGAGTGACAACCCACAGATCCGGTTATGTGACAGAAGACAGGGGAAGCAATAGATGACCTGAGTGACAACCCACAGACCCGGTTATGTGACAGAAGATAGAGGAAGCAATAGATGATCCAAGTGACAACACACAGATCTGGTTATGTAAAAGAAGATAGGGGAAGCAATAGATGATCTGAGTGACAACCCGCAGACCCGGTTATGAGACAGAAGATAGGGGAAGCAACAGATGATCTGAGTGACAACCCGCAGACCCAGTTATGTGACAGAAGATAGGGGAAGCAATAGATGATCTGAGTGACAACCCGCAGACCTGGTTATGTGACAGAAGATAGGGGAAGCAATAGATGATCAAAGTGAAAACCTGCAGATCCAGTTATGTGACAGAAGATAGGGGAAGCACTAGATGATCTGAGTGACAACACATAGACCCGGTTATCTGACAGAAGATAGGGGAAGCAATAGATGACCTGAGTGACAACCCACATATCCGGTTATGTGACAGAAGATAGGGGAAGCAATAGATGATCCAAGTGATAACCAACAGATCCAGTTATGTGACAGAAGATAGGGGGAGCAATAGATGACCTGAGTGACAATCCACAGACCCGGGTTATGTGAAAGAAGACAGGGGAAGCAATAGATGATCCAAGTGACAACCAACAAATCCAGTTATGTGAAAGAAGATAGAGGAAGCAGTGGATGATCCGAGTGACAACCAACAAATCCGGTTATGTGAAAGAAGATAAGGGAAGCATGGATGATGTGAGTGTCAACCCACAGATTTGGTTATGTGATAGAAGAAGATCCAAACAGAAAAAAAATGATCATTAACGTTTGACAGTTGCTGATATTTGCTGGAAGGAAGCATTAGGGTTAAGTCTAAAGCGTTAATACCATGCACAATCTCTTGGTTCAGAACCAATGTCTCCAGGGAAGAGAAACCACTATCCTAACCATCTGGCCACCTCAATGCAACCCTACAAATTTTGGATATATTGGTATGTCATCACTTTCGTAACCAATAGTATATACTCATGTACAGCATGTCTGACTTCTGTGACTATGTGACTTTTGGAAGTTGGATAAAAGTCACCTTTTAATCAGAAACCATAAATAAGTAAATATCTGGCTAAGCCTCCATATTTTGTTGTTGTTGTCTAACATAAACCTTGTATTCAAACACACAAGCCACAAACAATATATTGCACGATATATGGCCTGGCATATTTCACTGCATCTCGTCAGGTGCCAACGGCAGAGTTGCATATCAAATTAAGCGAACAGATGATTATTACTTAAGCTGAAACAATTGGAACATCTGTTATTCCCACTGTTATTTTTAATTTAACACAAACTCTTAAATTTAACAATTACCATGGGGATAACAGGAGTTTCACATTCAAACAATACCTGTGTGACTGTGTGTTTTAATTGTTTCATCTTAAGTATTATTCATTTATTCACGTCATATGATATATAACTTTGCAGTATGCACCTGATGAGATGCAGGGAAATATGCCAGGCAATAAATCGTGCATCATATTGTTTGTGGCTTTTGTGTTTAAATTCACAAAGGGGAGTCACAAAGGGAGAAACGGGGAGTCTCTGTGGCGAAGTGGTCAAGCCACCTGACACGGGTTGTAGGTTTGATTCTGGGCCGCATCCTTTGGTTCACATGTGCACCGCATCCTTTGGTTCACATGTGCATTTTTTCAGAGACTTCTGGGGGTCATAGCTGGAGCTTCATGCTTTGTGCGACGCTCTCGGCAGCCCGTACTGCGGAAAGAGATTGAGCCATACGGGATAAAAACCCAGTGCAATGAAGTCGAACCTGTCGACTTTTAAGCGACTTTATTCACAAAGTGAATACACTGTTTTAAATAAACAGTATAAGTGATATATAAATGACGTAATCTCAGAAAG
Source organism: Cepaea nemoralis (assembly GCA_014155875.1). NCBI lineage: Eukaryota > Metazoa > Mollusca > Gastropoda > Stylommatophora > Helicidae > Cepaea > Cepaea nemoralis. The sequence goes on along the minus strand of JACEFZ010006518.1, from coordinate 517,514 downwards.
GAAAGACATAACAGTCTTAGATAGACCTGCAATTCTGAACTATTTGAAGATCAAGTTTCTTTGTTCTTCCAAGCCAGTGTCCCCAGTACTACCTTTTCTCTCCCTAAAGTCACCTCTTCTGTAGCAATGTCCCATAAATTGTATGTGATTTTCCTGATAATCCTTTGAGTGATACATAAACCCTGCAGCTCTCAATGCCTAAGAGTTTGTTTTCTTCTCTGTTCATGGCATTCTCAACATTCTTCTCAAAAACCACTGCCTCAAATTTCAACATTATTTAAACTCATTGTCCAGCATTCAATATTTCTTTACTTTGTGGTGATATTTCTATTTCTCATGACATTACTTTATGGTGATATTTCTGTTTCTCATGACATTACTTTGTACTAGTATTTCTATTTCTCATGACATTACTTTGTGGTGATATTTCTATTTCTGATGACATTACTTTATGGTGATATTTCTATTTCTCATGACATTACTTTATGGTGATATTTCTGTTTCTGATGACATTACTTTGTGGTGATATTTCTGTTTCTGATGACATTACTTTGTGGTGATATTTCTATTTCTGATGACATTACTTTGTGGTGATATTTCTGTTTCTGATGACATTACTTTGTGGTGATATTTCTGTTTCTGATGACATTACTTTGTGGTGATATTTCTATTTCTCATGACATTACTTTATGGTGATATTTCTGTTTCTGATGACATTACTTTGTGGTGATATTTCTGTTTCTGATGACATTATTTTGTGGTGATATTTCTGTTTCTGATGAGATTACTTTGTGGTGATATTTCTGTTTCTGATGACATTACTTTGTGGTGATATTTCTGTTTCTGATGACATTACTTTGTGGTGATATTTCTGTTTCTGATGGCATTACTTTGTGGTGATATTTCTGTTTCTCATGACATTACTTTGTGGTGATATTTCTGTTTCTGATGACATTACTTTGTGGTGATATTTCTGTTTCTCATGACATTACTTTGTGGTGATATTTCTGTTTCTGATATTACTTTGTGGTGATATGTCTGTTTCTGATGACATTACTTTGTGGTGATATTTCTGTTTCTCATGACATTACTTTATGGTGATATTTCTGTTTCTGATGACATTACTTTGTGGTGATATTTCTGTTTCTGATGACATTACTTTGTGGTGATATTTCTGATGACATTACTTTGTGGTGATATTTCTGTTTCTGATGACATTACTTTGTGGTGATATTTCTGTTTCTGATGACATTACTTTGTGGTGATATTTCTGTTTCTGATGACATTACTTTGTGGTGATATTTCTGTTTCTGATGACATTACTTTGTGGTGATATTTCTGTTTCTGATGACATTACTTTGTGGTGATATTTGTTTGTGATGACATTACTTTGTGGTGATATTTCTGTTTCTGATGACATTACTTTGTGGTGATATTTCTGTTTCTCATGACAGTACTTATTCTAGTCACAGAACCTTTGGATATGGTGATCCTGTACTTTATATAATCTGTTTTATGTTCTCACCTCTGCCAAAAGGCCCTCACTCACCTCACACAAAGTCCTTTGCAGGCTTGTCCCCGATTGGTTGAACATTGCAGCTGAAGTTTATTTTACAATATGAGATAGCCAGTTCCATGCCAACCTTTCCTAGCTGCCTCTTATGGCATGGTTGACAGGTTACAATGATATTATTCTTTGCATCCCTTATGGGCCCCAACAATAATGTGTATTACCTAATCGATTTTACGCACTGTATCTTATTTTTTCTTTAAAAACATAAATAATAGAATTGTGCAAATACTTTTGATGTACGACTGAATCAGCAGACATCTTATATGTTTCACAATGTCTATTTATTCACTGTGTAAGTTTTATTTCTTATGTGCTCCAGATTTCTGCATAAACTGTTCCCAGTATGCTTGAGTAAGAAGATGTCCTTGTATGTTGTATAGCTGCCTGGGTCTTTTCTGCCTGGATGGCCACCATTTGTTTGCAAGAATTTATAATTTATTTATGAAGGCAAACCTGGCCAGAACTGGTTTAAAGAACTGAGAAACATAGAGATGTTTAAAAAGTTGGAATATGTTTAACACAGTTGGAATAATAAATCCAACAGGGCATTCAGTAAACTGACAGGGCATGATCCAGGAAACTGTATGAACCAATGAATTCCATGAAATGTTTTCTTCCAATGATATAATGTAATGGTGATTTATTACAGAACATCCACATCTTTCAGTATGTACGATACATGCTCAGACAAGATCATTAAGTAAATGGACAAATGAAAACTGCTTTGCAGTAATAAGTAAGACAAGTTCAAGGGATAAGAAAATGACAGACACAGAGAAAGAAGGGAAACAAACTGGAGAGCAATAGAAACAGAGAGAGACGAAAAGACAAAACACACAATATCAGACACAGAGATAGGGAGACAGACAAAAGAGAGAATAACAGAAACAAATATACGGGGACAGACAAAACAGAGAACAACAGAAACATAAGAAGGGGGCAGTCAAACAGACAGAAAGACATATATATATATATATACATACACAAACACATGCATAAATGAAATAAAATCTCTCCTAAAGATAAGTGAAAGAGGATGCATGCTACCCACCTGAGTACATAGTGTACACACACTACTGACTGGGGCTTTTGGGTTCGGCTGTTGTTAATGATGGTTGCCTGGGTAACCACCCATATATAGCCTCCATGTCTTGCCAGGAAGCGGTAGGAGCCTGTCATGGTTTGTCCTTTGGAGAAAACTGTGGATCAACCAATGAAAAGCACTGAGCCAACGAGGACAGACTGTCACATGTCATTCATGAAGAATCACAAATCATTCATCGTATCCGGTCAAAACAAAACACCAGATGATTGCAATAAAAAAAAGTATAGAATGAATTCAGAAAAGTAACGCAGAGTAAAATATTATCACAATCAAACATCTCAATAGAAAAATAAAAGACAATCAACAATTCATATGTGTACTTTGCCATTGGTTTCGGGCAGAGGAGGTAAATGGGAGGATAAAAGACTTATCCTAGTGCAAGGAAATGCAATCTATAAACTACAATCATGGTTGTGCAGACCAGGCCCTAAGCCTTAGTCAGCAACTGGTCTAGGATCGAAGCTCCGACAGGTGAATAATTAGAGCACTGCTTTGCTGAACTGGCAGCTTCTGCAGCTTGTCTTGTTCCAGATGTATTGGTGTTACTTTTCCTCTGGAGTAAATTAGGCAGGCTGAGAGAAGGATCATGCTGCATGGCCAACACATAATCTCTACAATTCAGCCCAGGCTTTGTATTATGGAGAGGTATAACCCCGGTCCCTGCCATGGGTTATAGTTATTATGCCTTTTTTTTGCAGACCACAGTGTAACAAACTATCGTCTGTCAATACAGCAAGGTGCCAGTAACTTTGCCAACAATGAATCATATGAACAAGGATAATAGTTTAGAATATTAAACCAAATGAAATTAGTTTGTAAAACACCAGTTTCTTTTTCAAAGTTTGCAAGGGTATATTAAACCAAATGAAATTAGTTTGTAAAACACCAGTTTCTTTTTCAAAGTTTGCAAGGGAAGAGAGCAACACAATGAAAAGATTCAACAAAAAGTTGAATAAGTGTTATGGACTTTTGTTGAATCTCTTCACTTAATCACCAGGAGTATGTTGGTTATATGCCTGTTGGTTCAGGTCCCACTATATGCTCACAATTCTACCGGTTCCAGTGATGAATACAACTTTCAGCAGTCTGGGGCTATTAGCCCATCATCTTCTGTATCATCATGCAGCCGACTACTATTCATTACATTCATATCATCTCCTAAAGGGAGGTCAGCGGGGCCAAATAGATCAGAGTGCTCGATCTTAAACGTCCTTGACTTGGGGGCATAAATTACAAGTACCTCAGAAATCAGAGTGGGTTTACCGGATGGAGAGGGACATTGGTAATAAGGAAAGCTAATCTACATGCAAAATCAGTCCAGTGCACTCCCCAGTAGCTGCAGCTATTAGAAGTAGCAAGTGTATGAACTACGCTTGATTCAAAGCGAGCAGGAAACAAATGTCCTAAAGAGCATTCATGAGCCCTGGTCATCCAGGGGCTGGAAGTAACAAGCGAGCTCTTTGAAGACAAAGGACATATAACTACATGTCACATATCACATGACTGTGTCTGTGTGTTACCAGGGCCCATACAGGAAGCAAAGAATAGTAACACTACAACCTAGCATGAATGTCATGAGAGGCAACCAAAAAGGGTTGGCATGAGAGTGGCTACTACATCCCATAGAAAACATAAGAGAAGCAAAGGCTGCAGCAGGATGTAACAACAGAAAATACAAACAGTTAGGTATGTGTAGCTCCTGTGAAAAGATGAGACACACTAAACATGGGCACAGTGTGCTACCTTACAACCGACTCCATACAGGTGAACATAAATCAACAAATGAACATCCCCCCCAAAACAAGCGACAATAAAAACATATATAATATTTTTAATATAATAAAATAATAAAATACAAATAAATATTCTAGGACACAACAAACGATGTTTTGATTATATAAAATAGAGCTGCAGAATCCAACCAATCATGAATCAGACGACAAAAGGCTTTGCTTGAGTTTGTTGAAGACCTATGCTCCATTGGGAGGTCAAGGTAGAAGAGTAGATAGAAGCTGAGAGTTGCTAAAGGATGATATAGCTGTTAATGAACAACCCTAAAACTGTTCTCATAAACTGTAGTTGTAGCATGCATGATCACAGGTCAGGGACAACATAGGCGCATTCCTAATCACTGCGCTAAAGAAACAATGAGAATCCCTATACTCCAACATCTGCAGAGAGATGGATGTCTCCTGAATACTATGATGTTAATTCTAGTTAATCAATGAATGATTCATTAGCTTCAGTAATCTCCTATCTACTCTATTTTATTGACACCCTTATATAAAGAGGGAGCAATGGTAGCACAGTGCCTAGCATGCTTAGCAGCCAGCTCAGCGGTCATATGTTCAAACCTCCATCAGGCACATTTGTCAAAACTGACCTGTACTCTGAGCCTAAACCTGACACCAGGTATAGTCCTGGGAAGTAAAGGCGGCTGGTGTAATACTGACCACATAACCCATAGAGTGCCCATTGATCTATACAAATATGGGGGTAGTACTGTATACACTTCTAGGCTTCTGGAGGGGTCTTTTTACTTTACTTACTGCATGAAGCACCCTTACACCCAGCAAAGCTGCATTTGTGCTTGACCCACTTTGGGGAAACAGCTCAGGATAATGTACTGTGACCTTCACCTGGTTTCCTAGTTTATCTTTGACCTTGGAACCCCACCAAAAATATCTCCCCTGTGTGAGCTTTAAGCTGATAAATTATATATCCTGTTTGTTTACACAACAAGAGATCACACAAAACATAGAAACTTCTGCAAAAAAGATATTAAAAAAAAGAAACCTCCTAAGAAACTAGTAAAATAAACAGTGATAAACTAAAAAAAACAAACAAAAAAAACAATGAACACAGCAGTCCAGAGAGATTATTAAAAGTAATAATTATTTATTATAAAAGGTGTTGTGCATACAGATTTTAAGCAGAAGTGATAAATCTTTCTGTGTTAAAAAGAAAGTAAATTACAGCAACCTAAGGGGACACAATCCTGGGTTTTATCACTACTGTTATCGCTAAACCCACTCGTGCATTATCACTACAACCAGGCATATTTACATTCCTATCTTTATCACTGAAGAGTTAACACTGAAGAGTTTGCACTGAAGGAAGAGTGCAAGCACATGGATCAAGAACTTAGTGCAGAAAAAGTAACAAGAACATTATCTCAGACTGTGTGGATAATTACAGCCTTGTCAAATATAATTTTGTCACACACAAAAAATGCTAATATGACAATTAATAAGTTATCATCAGTGTCATATTTGCTGTATTTTTAATTATGTTAACCACAGTTTTCAATGTTTATGTTGTCCACAGTGTCCTCTAATATCTACTCCTTTCTTCTACTTCTGTGTGCAACAATCAATACTTATTAATTTATTATATGCCTACTCCTTTCTACTGCTTCTGTGAGTGACAATCAATACTTATTAATTTATTATATGCCTACTCCTTTCTTCTACTTCTGTGAGTGACAATCAATACTTATTAATTTATTATATGCCTACTCCTTTCTTCTACTTCTGTGAGTGACAATCAATACTTATTAATTTATTATATGCCTACTTCTTTCTTCTACTTCTGTGAGTGACAATCAATACTTATTAATTTATTTATATGCCTACTTCTTTCTTCTATATCTGTGAGTGACAATCAATACTTATTAATTTATATGCCTACTTCTTTCTTCTACTTTTGCGAGTGTCAATGAATACTTGTGAATTTATTTTACGTGCCACCTTTGCTGTGGGGAGGTTGGTATAGTCTGTTTACCTTTGTCTTGTACCTTTGGGGGCTGAGTGGTCTCGAGGTATGGTGCCGCCTCAAGTGCTGGAGGTCCTGGGTTCAGGCCCCGGTGAGGACCGGGATTTATTTAAAAAATCCACCTGGACTTCCAGTAATAAAATTTCCCCTGGTCTCTGGGTAGTGAGATCGGACGCCCGTGTGTATTGTTGCACACGTAAAAAATCCCTTGGCAGTTGGAAATCGAAAAAAGGGTAGCCTAACGGCGCTGCCCGGGCAAAATTTCGAGTTAATAATCTACCCAAAGTATTTCAGGATCCTCGCCGATGCAACGGAGTTCGTGCATTGAGCTGAGTTTCTCCAGACTCAGGTTTGAGTTAGGAGGAATTAGGAGCACTTATGGGTTAAACTGTGTGCCGTGATGTTGATCCAATGACTAAACGACTATACCTTTGTCTGTCCCAATATAAAATTCCATATCTCAGTAACCAACTGATTGAAAATGATGAGATTTAGCATATAACCTTATCATTATGTCCACCCAAGAAAAAATCTTCTGGAGATTGTACAGCAGATTTCAAAGTTTGTTTATATGTCAGAGATGAAGTGCACATAATTAAATGTATTACGTCTTCACACTGAAATATTAGCATTGAATAGTTAATTTTCTTGTGGGACATGGGATTAGCCTTATGACAAGAGCCTCACGTAGTGGAACGGGGTATTACTGTAAAACAAGTTTGTTAGAGAGAAATCACTAGTTTTTCACCAAAACATCAAAGAAATGTCGCTGCTTTCCATGATTTAAGTTGCTTTTGGACCTATCAAAGACATATTCCTTGGGTGCGGGTAAATATAAGACGGCAGGAAAAATTTCATAACGATGCAACAGACAGTTTTCAAAATAACTGATCATGAATGAAGGCATTCATTTCTGGACAGACTTTAGTAATATATCTCAAGCAGTTTCTGCCCTTAACCTTCGTTGTACATTTAACTAGGCCATATCCTGATCATACCTTAATGTTGCCCATCCATTTTTGATCTTAAAGAGAACTTGCATCAAAAGAACACAGGCCATATTATTTGGAAACATCATGAGAAGGGAGCAAGCTGGAGTATACTGTGACAACAGGCAAAGTTGGAGGGGAAAAGAGGCCTAGTAAGACTAAAAAAGAAGAGGCTAGACAGTATGACATAAAAGAACATCAGTATCAAAAATTATTGGCAGCACATGAGACAGAAGGCTGTGGACAGATATGATGATCAATGTCACATGGCATGGACTATCAGAAGAAGCTCTTTTGCCTAAAATGTTTCCCTTCATTATGGTTTTAAGTGGACTGTTATGACATCTGATGTGATCAAAGTTGTTTGTCTTTCTTATGATAAAAACCCCACTACGGACCAAGCATGACAAGATAAAATGTTCTGGTTCCTTTACTTTCTAGACTATCTGGGTGTGGGCCCACCCGGATCATGAATATCATGTTTTTCTCCTGTCGTCATCCAGGAGTCATGACCTGGGTGGGCCCGCTTAAGAGAGTGTCAAGGAAGATAAATGGGCCAAAAAATTCGTTGAAGTAAAACAGTCTGATGATCAAAAGCCCCCCTGTCATGCTTGCTCCTTCAACAGCACTATCTTTATAGCAAGTTGTTCTAGTACTTTCATATTTGTCTTTTTTCCATCTAAGAAACAACCACAGTCTTCTGAAGACCTACATTTCAAAAAGAAAGCTTCAAAAATTGTATGCCCCATCTTTTTAGTCAATGCTCATAATTCCACTCCTTACAGTAGTGCTGAATACAGATTACTTTTGATGAGTCTCAACTTCTGTTTCTGTGATATTTGTTGGAGAGGAGTATATGTTTCATGTCACTGAATTAGTATTTGGGTACTTTATTAACAGCAGATGGAAGAAGTATTAAAGGCTTTAAATGTATAATCCCAAGGAATAGCAGCATTTCCCTAGATGAAGAATGTTCTCTGCAATATATCTTTGTCAACAGATGTGTAAAAAAGCATTCTTAAGTGTTCTATATTGAGCCAGAGAGCTAAGGTAACGTAGCGGCTAGACACTCACCTGTCGTACTGATAGTCTTGTGTTCAATCAGCAGTGGGGCAGTTTCAAATTTTTAAATTGACCTGGGCTCCCAAATCAACCCAGCCTAAAATGTGCACCAAGAAATGTCTTAGAAGGTCAAGGCGATACCAACCACATCAATCACTAAGTGCCATCTGCTCTATACAAATATGGGTCTAGAATCATATGCCCAATTTGCTTTAGGTGTGTAAAATGAACCTTCAAGTTTCCTTGACCATATTGAGCCAATCCTGGTGTATGGAAGTGAATCATGGACAATCAGCAGACTAAATTAAGAGATACTATACTGACAGACAGACATGTATGCTATGCAGCTGGCAGATTCATCATACTTACGATCTTTGAAAGCTTTGTCAATAATTTCTGAGTCTAGAGCATGGTGGAAGTCATACAGAGACTGTCCTATCATATCTTTACAGTTGTAGCCAGCCAGCTCTTGAATTCTGGGTACAGAAAGCAACGTATCCAAATACAGCATTTACATGGATATTCAACAGAATACATGTCAGTTATAATATGAGCAAACTTCTGGATAACACAATGTACAATTATACTACAAACTTTAAAAAGTCTTAAAGTCGAGAGGATCGATTTAATTGCAGCGGGTTTTATCCCATAAGGCCCTGTCTCTTTTCCCAGGGCGGCCTGCCGAAAATGTCACACTAAGCACGAACTCCGTAGCTCCAGCGATGGTCCCCAGGAGTCTCAGAGAAAAATGCACTCATGAAGACATAACCCGGAATCGAACCCACAAACTTTGGAGCGTGAGGCAGGCAGTTTGACCACTTCACCATAGAGACTCCCAGTTATTACAAACTATCCAATGGGAGCAGCGCTGTAGCGGCCAGATGCTTGTCTGCAGGCCAGTGATGAATGGTGAAACCACACCACGATGCATCTTTAAAATATTGACCCGGGTTCCCACATGGAACCAGTCTAAAGTGGATACCAAGAAAAGTCTGGGAAAGTAAAGGTGGGCAGCGTGGAACTGACATCACCCACCGATTACCGGCTGGTTTATGAAAGTCTGTGTAGGGCACCATCTGTCCAATGAGCCTTAGTCGTGTAGAAGGGACCTTTACTTTTACTAGACTTTCCCATGGAAAAAAGGAAGAAAAACAATGCAGGCCTCAATAAAATGTAATCCTCATCAGTGGTAGCATTCATTTTTTGTTACCAGTAAAGCTCCGGGGTTCGAATCCAACCTATTAAAATGAGTACTTGATAACGTCTTGTCAGAAGGACACCATAGTAATTTTATGGAGTTAAATAATGTCTTGTGCAGTAGGACAACATAATAATTTTATGGACAGTTGAAGAGTGTCTTGTGTAGAAGGACAACATAGTAATTGTGTAAACAGCTGAAGAATGTATTGTGCAGAAGGACAACATAATAATTTCATAGACAGCTGAAGAATGTATTGAACTAACCAATCTTTACAGTCATGATAGAGTAGATTCATAGTGGCTGACTGCCTGAAAGATTACAACATTAAGTAATTCATGAAAAGTAACATCTCACTATTGACAATGTTCTGAGAGTTCTGGGGTGTGTCTTGGAGGAAGAGGCGGCTAGGAAAGGAACAAGAAATTCTGAATTAATAACATTAAATAATGAACAGAATATGTCCACACTTACATATGACGCTGAATAATGAGAGAAATGGAGGAGGAACTTGAGTAGTGATACAATCATTATAACATAAATGAGGATGTTAGCTGCAGTTATGGGAAAGATGAAGAAGGAGGAGATTGATAAATTATTTGTTCTGGATTACCATGGCCATCATGCCTTCAAGGAGGAGGAAGAGGCGAAGAAGGAAGACAGAGGAAGAGAAAGAGAAAGAAAAAAATGAAGATCGATAAATTATTAGCTTACAATTACCATGCTCATTATGCCTTCAAGAAGAAGGAGGAGTAGGAGGAAGAAGAAGAAGAAGAAGAAGAAGAAGAAGAAGAAGAAGAAAAGAAGAAGTAGAAGAAGAAGAAGAAGAAGAAGAAGAAGGATTTAAACAAAATAAAAAGAAGAATAATCAGTCTTATACGAGTCAAGGTGGATTGTTGTAAAGAAAAGTCTCTGTGATCTCTGGTGCACCTACTGGCCTTACCTGTCGTCACAAATGAGGAAATGCATATCCATCCCATGCTTGGACAGGAAAGTCTTGCCATCAAGGGGCACTTCTATATTTACCGGGTGCGGTATAGGTTCAGCAATCCCCACTAGGTAATGCAGACTGGCCTGGCCCTGACACTGATCAAGTTCACTGTCTTGGGTTATAGTAGCCTTTTTGGTTATCAGGCGACCAGTGCACTTCAATACCTGCAAAATGTATACAACTTTCAAATAATTTCCCCCTTAGGTGACTGAGAAGGAATATATATTTCAACACATACAAAACTGAAAGATGAGAATCAGGAAGTCACCAAGTCCACTAATTATACAAATAAAATAAATCTCAGAGTTCAGACATCTATCAGCATTTGTACAGAGAACAGAAGATTCAATAAACAGAAAAAAAGGATGCCAAAAGGCAGACACTGTGATTTATCAGCCATCTGTCACCTTTACTTCCACATCCAAAGATAATGATGGAAGTCAAACAACAAATAATCAACAGTATTTTTCTTCCATCACTTTACTATCAACCAGCATCTCACAAGAGAACACTCGTCACATGTGACATGAAATGCTTGAGGAAGGCTGCTGGGGATTCCATAAAAGACAACGCAAACCAAGCACATCACAAATAGGCTTAACACCATGCATTGGACATTTGGATGAGAAAAATGCAACAAATAACCAACAAGGACAGAAAAACCAACAAGTAAAGTATTACAAGAAACAAAAGAAAACAAATTGATTAGAGAAATTAGACACAGCCAGTAAACATTTTTGGTCATGTTATTAGGAGGAATATGCTGAAAAACTTTTGACAACTGACAACATTGATGGAAAAAAGGGCAAGGGATGTCAAAGAGATAAATACCTGGATGATTTGTCCATATACCATGATAGGGACCAAATGCAGACCTAATTCGAGTTTCTGGTGATAGTGAGATGATGAATCAAGGTAATGAATCTTGACCGCCCAAGCTTATCAGCATGGCACACGATGATGATAAACATGATGCATGTTATTTATCGATAAACAAATAAATAATATGGCTCAGACACCTTATGAAAATGAAACCACATCAACTACTGATGAAAGCAAACAACAACAAATGATCTTGATATAGAGCCAGAGGATGACCAAAAGAATGATGAATAGACAATACAAGGGTGCACTAAACAAACATACATACAACACAATCAAGGTAGCACATTTGACCTATGCACAGAATTTTAGGCTTTCCCCAAGGATATATTTCTGCGTGGCGATGTAGGGGTATCTCCTATCAAAGGAGAAGTAAAGTGCCTCCTTCCTTCCGTTAGGCTACGTGACACCCTTGGGCAAGGTGGAGTACCCATTTAGCCTCCCAATCAGGGTCATGTGAAGCCATGGGCGCAGGTGGTGGATGAAATAGAGGAGCAGCCAACAGATAGTTGTCGGTTATGATCTCTGGTCTTCAATTTTACGACAGTAGACAGAGGATATCTTTTTGGAGACAATGGCAAAATCAAACCACCTTCTTCAGAGATGCCAAGCCAATCATGTTGAGTCATTTAATCCACGACTCTGGTGATCATACAAGATGGCGAAACATGACTGCCCACGCTAATTGGCATGGCACATGATGATGCTGAATGGATACACTTAATGGCAAGTGTGGACTAGGAAATCAGACACCATACACCTGGATGCTGATAATGGTGAAGATGACAGCAGGTAAACCCAGTCCACAAATATAGTGCTAAAGTCAGATGTGGCAGTGAGAGAGCACATGTATGTCAGCTCTAACTGTAAACATAATCAGCATACTCAGCATGAGCCAGGGAGAAAGAAGAAGAAGATAAGAATTGTGAAGTAAGAACTTCTCGTAGTAATTATCTACTTCCCCCGAAAGAAGCTAAATCTAACAGAAAGTATCAAGTAAAAAAATGTCTATAAATTACATTATCACTCTGGAAGATGCTAAATTTTATAGACAGTATCAACTAATAATTGTCTATAAATTACACTATCCCTATGGACATAAGACTGGAGGATGTTTACAATGAAATACCAAACGCCTGTAGAGGGAACTTCACCAAAACCCAACCCAAGTCATTCCATATGTGCTGTGCTGAATCATAACCTGCTTAATCCTAATTAATATGCCTCTCTGAAGATGTGAAGTTACAGTACCAGACCTGTACACCCCACTGGTTTCTGTTCTTGGAGATGAAAGACAGCTCAAAGAGAGAGGTAGATAGAGAGAGAGAGAGAGAGAGAGAGAGAGAGAGAGAGATAGAGAGAGATAGATAGAGAGAGAGAGAGAGAGATAGAGAGAGATAGATAGATAGAGAGAGAGAGAGAGAGAGAGTGTGTGCGCGCGCGCGCGCACACGCTTGTGAGGGTGATCGCTTGCGTTGGACTCAAATGCAGTCCATACAAGTACTATTGCTTCTAGTGCACCGGACTGATTTTTGCGTGTGGATTAGCTTTCCCTATTACCAGTGATAATGAAGTAGGTCAATATCAGCATATTAAGAGAGGTGTGAGACAGGGATGTGTAATGTCTCCAGATCTTTTTGCCTGTACAGCGAAAATATTTTCAGAAATGTAGAAGACATGGAAGGAATCATCATTGGGGAACGTAACATCAATAACATTAGATATACAGATGATATAGTATTGATTGCAGACAATGAAGAAGATCTGCAACATTTAGTAGATGCGATTGTTGCACACAGTGAACAACTAGGGTTAGAATTAAACTGTAAGAAGACACAGATTATAGTCAGCACAAGGAAGAAGAAAATACCACAATGTAATATACAAGTAAATGGGAATATTCTTAAACAAGTGAATCGGTACAATTATCTCGGAATAGTAACAACATCTGATGGGAGATATCTTGAAGAGATTAGAACAAGAATCGCCAAAACGACAAAAGTAGCCTTTTGCAAGATGAAAAACTTCATGACCAATAAACATTTGCATTGAGAAAAAGAGTCCTGAGGTGCTATATAGAACCTGTACTTTTGTATGGATATGAAGCGTGGACAAAGAGTAGACAAGCTGAAAAACATCTGATGGCTGTGGAAATGTGGTTTCTGAGGAAAATGCAAAGAATACCATGGACAGACAGAAAAATCAACGACCAAGCCATACAAGAAACAAATGAAAACCATACACTGATTAGAGAAATTAGACATAGACAGTCAACATTTTTTTGGCCACGTTGTGAGAAGAAATAAATTGAAGAACTTGGAGACAACTGGCAAGATTGAGGGGAAGAGAACAAGGGGAAGACAGAGAAGTACATATCTGGTATGGTCAAGAGACTCTGATCCATGACTCTGGTGATGGCGTGAGATGGCGAAACATGATCGTCCAAGCTGATCGGCACGGCACATGATGGATGAATTACCAGTGTACCCCGCCATCAGGCAAATGCACTCCAACTTCAGAGGTACTTGTAAATTTATGTCCCCCAAGTCAAGACTGAGAAGTCAACATTTTAGTCCAACTGACCGGCATAGGGGTTGAACCCGCTACCCCGGCATCAGCACACTGGTATAAGGATTAGTGCTCTTATCCATTCAGCCATGTTAACCTCCACTTGTCTTCGTTATTCAAATTCATCACGGGAAAACATTGTTTTGAACTCCACTTAAGAGTTAAAACCCAATTTTCCAGGTGATTCACAAACAAGCAACCAGCAAAAGATGACATAAAGCCGCAGTAAAACAAAAAGGCAGGGATGCAACTGACCTTGTAAGTAGCTGACTTCAGATTGGCATTCCGTCCTTTGGCGGTCAGCGTGCACTTCATTCTCATGAAGAAGTTCCTGGTATCTGAAGACACCTGCTGGTGTTGTCCTTGTTTGATGGTCAGCATTTCCTTGATTTCATCGTGGTCACATGGGTGGGTGAAGTCAAACACACTCTGTCCCATCAGCTCAATCTGTATGAAACCACATAACTGGTCAGTAATGGTAACTCTGCATGGAAGGAAGCTATGAACAATGGAGTCGGCACAAGGTAGAAGTCATCATAACTTACTCAATGTAAGGACTAGAATGATGTTTGTTTAAAACAAGTTACTCAACCATCCGTATAATTACCATCATCATTAAGCAGGTCCTATGCAGATTATCTAATTACCACCACCATGAAGTAGGTGAGGTGCAGATGATCTAATTACCATCACCATGAAGGATGTCCTTGCAAATTATCTAATTACCATTATGATGAAGCAGGTCCTATGCAGATGATCTAATTACCATCACCATGAAGCAGGTCCTATGCAAATTATCTAATTACTATAATGATGAAGAAGATCCTATGCAGATTAGATTACCATCATGATAAAGCAGGTCCTATGCAAATTATCTAATTACCATGATGATGAAGCTGGTCCTATGCAGATTATCTAATTACCATCATGATGAAGCAGGTTCTTTGCAAATTATCGCTCTCATCGTGACCTATTAAAAAAAATAAATTTCTCAATCCTGTGCCAGTTCCGTTATCTTGTACATAGTCATGCCCTAGACATCTGCAATGTCCTGTGTCCATATTCATGCTGTTTGATCCCTGCTGTATCTTCCAGTAACCACAGCCTTCCACCACTGTTCTTCCCTAGCCACTGTGATGTTTCATATGACTAAAGTGTTTCAGTGTCGCAGACATGACACTGTTTATGAGTCAGTTTTCTTCCATGTGCAGATCTGATACAATGTCAGTATTGTTCCTATCCTTAGTTCAAGGTATTCTGGTAGTTTTACTGTGAACTTTTACATTCAAAAGCTCGGGTTTTCTTCTTTAGTGGCTGTGATGTGGTCCAAGACTCATGTTTGTATGTTGCCACAGGAAAGATGTATCTCATCTCATCTTGTTCCTCTTGTACCTTGCAGCGTTGAGGTGAAGTATGAACAGTGGGAGAGTGCCCGTTTATGGGAAAGATGTATGTTCTAACAATCTTACTTGAAACTATACTATGTGGCTAGTCCACAAAACTAATGCAACTTTAACTCATACAAACAGGTTCAGAAAGTATTCTACAATTTGCAACATGTACCAGTTCGTGCCCTGACACCATACTATGCCATGACCAACGGCTGTCAAGAATCCTCTCCTGATGTCTTCCTCTATCTCTCTTTCTAGAAATCTTTCCAGGTGTCACAACATGTTCCAGTTTGTCTCTTCTCATAATGTGGAATGTGGAATTTTAAAAAATGGCACTTGCCACTTTCCAATGTCCATGGAATTTTTAGAATTCTTCTGTAAAAATCACATCCCAGAGGTTGTAAGGGACTTGTTGTTATTTGATTACCAACTGTCTAAGATTCGTGGCCATACATACATTAAAACTGCTCCAACATAACATCCAAGAATTATTTGTATAACTACCAATGACAAGGTTTTATTGCGTAAGATGTTTTGAATGGTATAAGTTGTGTAAGCTTGTCCTATTATGTCCTTTGTCTCTGTGGTACATCTTCAAACTGATGTTATCCATGTGCCTAGACAGCTGAATTTCTTGACTTGTCCCAGCCCCAAACATGCAGTGTTGGTTACAGTTTTACTATTCTTTGCTTTCCCGCAGCTGAGGGACTGCGGTAACACACAGGTGACATGGTTTATTTTTTTTTGGCAGAGCTATAAATCTGGAATTTAACGGGTCATTATGATAAACCAGTGAAAAAAATTGCAACACAACTTAACAAACCTTTAGCTTCTTCAATTCCAGCAGCTGCCGATTGGGGTAAGTACTAACAAAATCACAAATGTATTACTTTCACAGGAGCCAAACATACACACCGTGTAAACAACCAATATGATATAAGATTTCTTTAGCATTCTCTGACTGAACATAAGAAGTACAATGTCACATGTCACAAATGTTGGTAAGCAAGAGGAACAGGCAGCCAGACATGGTTGCCTTGCATGGGACAGAAAGTAGTAGTTTCATTACTTCTAAAGTACACCATCCTCATTCTACCTGCTCCCTTGTGGGAATTTAGCCTCGAGGCAAAGAGTAGCGTCTTTTTATGGGAACTTGTCTTGCAACATAATCAACCAAATTCACAACTAGTCACCTGAACTTCTTCTGATAGTTCATACTATATGCAACATGTGATGAGCAATGTCCATAGCCTTCTGCCTTGCCTGTTGCCATTAATTTCTGATACAAATGTTCCTGCATGCAGTAAATGTAATCTCAATTTGTCTGGCATCTTCTCCTTAGATCTTCCGCTATATCCATTTCTCTCAAATTTTCCTGTTGTCAAGACATTCCAGTTGTCTTCTTTTTTTATGACATGTCCAATGAATGTGAAAGACACAGAGTAGATAAGTAGATTCAGAAATGAATAATATGGGGGAAGACATAGACAAAACTGCAAGGGAGAGCTAAGGATAGGACGACTGGTGAGTGAGTTGGACTATGCCCCAATAGGTGATAAAGGGCAACACCCCAATAGGTGATACACGGCAACACCCCAATAGGTGATACAGGGCAAAACACCAATAGGTGATACAGGGCAAAACCCCAATAGGTGATACAGGGCAAAACCCCAATAGGTGATACAGGGCAACACCCCAATAGGTGATACAGGGCAACACCCCAATAGGTGATACAGGGCAACACCCCAATAGGTGATACAGGGAACAACCTCAATAAGTGATACAGCGAACAACCTCAATAAGTGATACAGGGCAACACCCCAATAGGTGATACAGGGCACAACCTCAATAGGTGATACAGGGCAAAACACCAATAGGTGATACAGGGCAACACAAGAAAGAATGTTTACTGTCTAAGTCTGTGGTGCTTAACTATGTCTCTTCATGGGGTACTTCATAACTGTTTTAATCTGTCCATGATCTCAGCAGCATGATTCTAAACAACCACATCTCTGCAGAAACAGTGGGATTGAATGGCTAGAACCATCTAGAACAGAATAGCAAACTACAAGATGAATATTTGTCAAGAAGTTCAAAGTTGCTTTACTTAATTTTTAACAGGCAAAAGCAGTGTTTTTATTCTCCTTTCAATCTCTTCAGAGATCTGAAAACATGAAATGAAAAGAAAAGCAAAATAGAAATGAAAAGCACAGACAATATACAAAAATGAGGTTAATACTGCAATACCTGTTGAAGACCTAAATATTTAGCCACATTCTCAGACAGGTACACGATATCTCCTTCTTGGGCCAAGATAAATGCAAAACCTTCCAGTGCTTTTTGGTAAAAGTGATCAAACTTGTCTCCCTTGTTCTTGATCGTGGGCTTGTTTTCAGTGTCTGAAAGAGATCAATGAAACAGCTAGTATTCAGTATGAATGAAATAATGTATGAAAGGAACAAGTTAAGAAGGGAAGAATATTAGTGGAGCCTGCCTGCTCAATTGTTAACCCTTTGAAAATAAAGTCCCTTCTTTCTACTTGTAATACAAGTATTTCTTTAATGTTCAAGAAACGTGCCATCATGTTCTCTGCTTGATCGATGAACACTCCTAACGTATTTCCCAATGGTAGACGATGGCACCCCACGAGAGTGTGGCAAATGCATGTCAGTGGACCAAGCATCCCCCCACCCCCACCCCACACACCTGATGACGCTAACTGGGTAACTGTTCCAGTGATTGACGTGACCGACAAAGATATATTGGAGAGCATTCATGTTCTATCTGTGGGCTGTATTAAAACTTCTGTCACAGACTATATTTCTATTTATCGGGTCATGCTTATCAACAGGTTATATACATACAGCCATTGCCTGGGCTAACGAATGCGGTACAGAGATCCACTATCAACCATCTTATCTCTGTTGGCTGTAACTAAGATGATAACTCACTTCCTTCTACACGAGTGAATCATCTCTCTCTTCCCTAGACCATCCCGCCAATAATCATCAGTTTGAGACTGGTACTGAACTTTCTCTACAGACTCGCATTCATACATGCACACGCACACACTCCAGACTAAACCTCTCTCTCTCTCTCTCACACACACACTGACCACATCTCCCCCCCCCCCCGCATTTCAACAAAACTGTTCCCCCCCCCCCCCCCCCCCCCACACACACACACAAACTCTGGCAATTCTATTCATTCGGCTCTTAACTCTTAAGCAAAAGTAAACGCGCGTAAACACTCCCGTTTAGCAACAATAGCTATTCCCATTGGTCTGTCTGTAAGGGAGTGACTAATTTCCGACAACAGCGACCGGGACAGGTGAGCGTTTTCTTACCACAGCAATTAGGACAAGTAAACAGCAGAAATAAACTTGAAGGCTTGAAGGGGAAGACTGGCTTAGAGGTACGGTGTAAACACTTGAAGGAGGATTGGTGTTGTGGTACAGTGTGCAGCCTCCGAGGAGGATTGGCGCTGTGATACAGTGTGCAACTTTGGAGAAAGATTGGCGTTGTGATACAGTGTGCAACTTTGGAGAAAGATTGGTGTTGTGGTACAGTGTGCAACTTTGGAGAAAGATTGGTGTTGTGGTACAGTGTGCAACTTTGGAGAAAGATTGGTGTTGTGGTACAGTGTGCAACTTTGGAGAAAGATTGGCGTTGTGATACAGTGTGCAACTTTGGAGAAAGATTGGTGTTGTGGTACAGTGTGCAACCTTGGAGAAAGATTGGTGTTGTGGTACTGTAAATACTTGAAGCTAGACCAGGCTTTGTGGTACGATGTAAACACTTAAAGCTAGACCCGGCTTTGTGGTACGATGTAAACACTTAAAGCTAGACCCGGCTTTGTGGTACTGTAAATACTTGAAGCTAGACCTGGCTTTGTGGTACGATGTAAACACTTGAAGCTAGACCCGGCTTTGTGGTACGATGTAAACACTTAAAGCTAGACCCGGCTTTGTGGTACGATGTAAACACTTGAAGCTAGACCTGGCTTTGTGGTACGATGTAAACACTTAAAGCTAGACCCGGCTTTGTGGTACTGTAAATACTTGAAGCTAGACCTGGCTTTGTGGTACGATGTAAACACTTGAAGCTAGACCTGGCTTTGTGGTACGATGTAAACACTTGAAGCTAGACCTGGCTTTGTGGTACGATGTAAACACTTAAAGCTAGACCCGGCTTTGTGGTACGATGTAAACACTTGAAGCTAGACCAGGCTTTGTGGTACTGTAAATACTTGAAGCTAGACCTGGCTTTGTGGTACGATGTAAACACTTGAAGCTAGACCTGGCTTTGTGGTACGATGTAAACACTTAAAGCTAGACCCGGCTTTGTGGTACGATGTAAACACTTGAAGCTAGACCTGGCTTTGTGGTACGATGTAAACACTTAAAGCTAGACCCGGCTTTGTGGTACGATGTAAACACTTGAAGCTAGACCTGGCTTTGTGGTACGATGTAAACACTTAAAGCTAGACCCGGCTTTGTGGTACGATGTAAACACTTAAAGCTAGACCCGGCTTTGTGGTACGATGTAAACACTTAAAGCTAGACCCGGCTTTGTGGTACGATGTAAACACTTAAAGCTAGACCCGGCTTTGTGGTACTGTAAATACTTGAAGCTAGACCCGGCTTTGTGGTACGATGTAAACACTTAAAGCTAGACCCGGCTTTGTGGTACGATGTAAACACTTAAAGCTAGACCCGGCTTTGTGGTACGATGTAAACACTTAAAGCTAGACCCGGCTTTGTGGTACGATGTAAACACTTAAAGCTAGACCTGGCTTTGTGGTACGATGTAAACACTTAAAGCTAGACCCGGCTTTGTGGTACGATGTAAACACTTAAAGCTAGACCCGGCTTTGTGGTACGATGTAAACACTTAAAGCTAGACCCGGCTTTGTGGTACGATGTAAACACTTAAAGCTAGACCCGGCTTTGTGGTACGATGTAAACACTTGAAGCTAGACCCGGCTTTGTGGTACGATGTAAACACTTAAAGCTAGACCCGGCTTTGTGGTACTGTAAATACTTGAAGCTAGACCCGGCTTTGTGGTACGATGTAAACACTTAAAGCTAGACCCGGCTTTGTGGTACGATGTAAACACTTAAAGCTAGACCTGGCTTTGTGGTACGATGTAAACACTTAAAGCTAGACCCGGCTTTGTGGTACGATGTAAACACTTGAAGCTAGACCAGGCTTTGTGGTACGATGTAAACACTTAAAGCTAGACCTGGCTTTGTGGTACGATGTAAACACTTAAAGCTAGACCCGGCTTTGTGGTACGATGTAAACACTTGAAGCTAGACCAGGCTTTGTGGTACGATGTAAACACTTAAAGCTAGACCGGCTTTGTGGTACGATGTAAACACTTAAAGCTAGACCCGGCTTTGTGGTACGATGTAAACACTTAAAGCTAGACCCGGCTTTGTGGTACGATGTAAACACTTAAAGCTAGACCCGGCTTTGTGGTACTGTAAATACTTGAAGCTAGACCCGGCTTTGTGGTACGATGTAAACACTTAAAGCTAGACCCGGCTTTGTGGTACGATGTAAACACTTAAAGCTAGACCCGGCTTTGTGGTACGATGTAAACACTTGAAGCTAGACCTGGCTTTGTGGTACGATGTAAACACTTGAAGCTAGACCTGGCTTTGTGGTACGATGTAAACACTTGGAAAGGGGGGGGGGGTAGATATTTTTTGCGTTTGCTTCTAATTCGTGTACACAAAGTACTAGTCATGGTATGGATTTTCACAAAACAATGAACCCAAGAAAAATAAACTTCCATCTGATCATCACAATCAATAATAAAGACATTGAAAATCACAACTGACAAATGGAGAAAGTGAAATCCCAATGGACATTGAAGAAATTGAAAAGTACAATCAACAATGAAAAAATTGAAAATCACAATGAACAAATGTAGAAAGTGAAAATCCCATTGAGCAATAAAGAAATTGAAAATCACAATAAAAAAAAGAAGATATTGAAAAATCCCAAATCAACAATGAAGAAACTGAAAATTCCAGTGAACAAATAGAGAAATTGAAAATCCCAATGAACAAATGAAGAAACTGAAAATCACAATCAGCAATGAAGAAATTGATTATTTGGTTGTTTCGGGATTTGAAATTTAAATATTGAGCACAACCCACTACTGGCAACGCTGATTGTATTCTGGTATGAACCTAAGGCCCATCGACGTCAATATGGAAGCACTAATGAAGAAATTGAAAATCCCAATCAACAATGAAGAAATTAAAATCACAATCTCCCCCGATGTGTCTACACCTTGCCGTGGTGGGGGAGCTTGCGTGTCCCATCGACCCCATGTGCTTGCCGATGGGTGAAAACTACATATCGGACGGCTCGTGGGATAGGGACCAGACTAAGAGAGACACAACCTGCTGCTCTGCAGGTAAGACTGAGGATAGCAGTCAAAATCAGGCAAACGATCCCTAAAATCTCAGTCCGGACATAACCGGCTCCCATCCGAGGTGCATGGCTGAACGTCTCTAAGCCATAAACTCTCGGAAGTGAGAGCCTGGCCGACACAAACCCACATCAAAATTGTGATGATGTGCTGAGAACGCTACATGCTCGGCGCAGATTCGTTCGATGGCTCTTAGCTGGGGGATATGAGGTATCCCCGGATGAAAGGGCCTGACCGTTACTCGCCCACAGACGCACGGAGGTAAGGTGCTGAGCCGGCAGCACATGTAGCCTACCTCGTGAGCGAGTACAAAAGGTGGAAAAAACACCTCGGTCGCACGTCTCGCAGACGTCCGATAGTCTGTAACCACACTCATGGAGTGAGTGTAGTCAAAGGTGGAAAATTGTCTCGTTGACACGAAATGGAACGCCTGTCTTGCGAATCCATTACGTGGCAGCCCGAAGCGAAAGCTTGCTGTGTGGAAGCCAAAACAAGAGTCTCGAAACCCGAGGAAGGCTAACCTCATTAAAAAATGCCCGCCGGAAGCCGGAAGTGTCGTCCTACGGGTGGCAAACTAAAAATTGACACTACGCAATTACGTCCGAGTGAAATGTCTCGTCCGAATGTCTCTCGTGCTAGGAACAGCTCTGACTACCTAGTTTCCGAATGCCGCTCTTGTTCGGAACAGCTCTGACTAGGTAGTTTTCCGAATGTCCGCCGTGCCTGGAACAGCTCTGAAGGGCGCAAGGACAAGCACATGTCCGAAAACTCGCTGAGTGGATACCATCTGCAGACTAGTCTGGTTTGTGCAGGAATGGCCCGGGGCGAACGAAATGCCCAATATATTGAAGTGAGGAATCAAAGCAGCCATGAGCAGGACGTGACGATTCCCTCGGTAAGCCCAGCATCAGGGCGCTATGTGTCGGCCCTGCAACCATGGAAGCAACCTTGGATGGCGGAAAATGCTATGGACTGTCCCTGCCTTCCTTTGAGGGATGACCGTTGTCTTCGACCGCTCCAACTTGGCCAGCGGTGTAGCAGATGGCACCGCAAAAGTGAGAGTCTCCCAGGAATGCTACCTGGTCAAAAAAGCACGCTGTAGCCGGATGTGTTGGCCTACGGGTTTCGGCCCAAGGGCGCATAACAGACACACCGCAATCACATCTGAAAAAACACTCCGGATGAACGAAAAGAAGAAGAAGAAAATCACAATGAACAAGGAAGAAATTGAAAATCCCAATCAACAATGAAGAAATTAAAAATCACAATGAACAAATGGAGAAATTGAAAATCCCAATCAACAAGGCAGAAATTTAAAATCAATCAACAATAGAGGAATTGAAAATCCCAATAAACAACGAAGAAATTGAAAATCTCAATCAACAATGAAGAAGTTGAAAATCTCAATCAACAATGGAAAAATTAAAAATCCCAATCAACAATGGAGCAATTGAAAATCCCAATCAACAATGAAGAAATGGAAACTCTGAACATCGTGGCTTCATCATTAACATCCCTGAGGATTGACCAGATGAAGTCAGGATTAGACTGACCATAGACTGACCACAGCAATGCAGAGATTAGGCAGTATTAAGAACCCGTGGCACAGTGCCAGCAGACAAGTTACAGTAACACCGCTGAGAACATGCACATATTTCCCGTAGCAACATAGGGATGTCAGTCCGGTCCATTTCACAATCACTTAGAAGAAAACTAAAGCTTGTGAGATTAAATCTTATAGAAGAAAAGTGAATGAAAGAAGAGTAAATGAAAGAAGAGTCATTGAAAGAAGAGTGAATGAAAGAAGAGTGAATGAAAGAAGAGTGAATGAAAGAAGAGTGAATGAAAGAAGAGTGAATGAAAGAAGAGTCAATGAAAGAAGTCATTGAAAGAAGAGTGAATGAAAGAAGAGTGAATGAAAGAAGAGTGAATGAAAGAAGAGTCAATGAAAGAAGAGTGAATGAAAAAAGAGTGAATAAAAGAAGAGTTAATGAAAGAAGAGTTCATGAAAGAAGCGTAAATGAAAGAAGAATTAATGAAAGAAGCGTCAATGTAGAAGAGTTAATGAATGTTCAGTATTCTGTTTTCTTTTTGTGTCGCTCGCTTTGAACCCAAGCGTAGTCCATACATGTGCTATTTATAGTGCACCGGACTGACTTAATCGTTAATGAAAACAGAGTCAATGAAAGAAGAATAAACGAAAACAAAGTCAATGAACGAAGAATACACGAAAACAGGGTCAACTTCAAGAAAAGTAAACGAAAGAAGACTTAACACAAGAAAGAAAGAAAACTAATGACATTCTAACAGATGTGAACATCGAAGAAAACCGGTTCATAAAGAGTCATGTCTCGGACACTGAAATACATTGGACATCAATCAAGCTGTAGAGAGTGTCTTCTTGGAAACGACCGACCACCCGACAAACAGAACATGTGACTAGCCCAGTTATAAGTAGTAAAGTTGTACTTCCCCCTCTCACAAATCATAAGATAATTATAGCGAGATTTGCTCGTTAAACAGTGATAAAGCGCCACAATTAGCTGTAGGGTTACACAGCTACACGAACTATTTTCTACAAGAAGATATGAAGGCTAAGGTTCGCGAAAATATCTTGTTGATTTAAAAATAAAGGGTAGAGAAAGGAACTGGGAAATTCCCGGAAGTTACAGTTAGCTACAGTGACAATATGCGATAAGCAAAATCAGTTACAGACTAACTTACAGACTGCACGTACTTGTTCTGTACCTGTGTATGTGAGTAGGCGCGGGAGAAAGAAAAACCCCAGAAGTAAACTGGGTATTCTTCTTCTTCTTCTTTCGTTCGCTTGAAATATGTCTATAACTGCAAAGCTGTCTCTTGTATGAATTGAACTGTCTTTTTCAGTTCACACAGCGGTCCATAGAGTTTATCTTTCACTGTCGTCTCTCTAGGCCAGAAGGTTCGCCTGGATATGTTATATTTTGGGCAGTATTGGAGTATGTGCTTGCTCTGCTGTCTGCGAGGCCAATCCACATGTGCACATGGCTGTTTCACCAATCTTGAATTTTGTATACATGTGGTTGCGCAATCTATTGTGCCCTGTCCTGAGGCGCAGAATAATGACTTGTTCTGTTCTATCCATAACATGGTAGTCATCTTGAGCAGGTTTTGGTGGCTTTCTGACTGATTTTATCATTCTTTTCTTTTGGTGGTATGTAACGGGCACATCAGGCTGTTCTTCTTTGGCTCCTTCCTTAGCCAATTGATCAGCTCTGTCGTTTCCGGGTACTCCACAGTGGGATGATATCCACTGTATGATGACCTTATGCTAACTGCTAAGTTCAGAAAGTAGTGTCCTTAGTACTGGCAATTTCCCAGACAGGAGCGCCCCGAGTACTGATTTTGCATCTGTCAATAGCACCACAGGTTGTGTACCATTGCTGGTATTTAGTAATTTCTCTATTGCTATCTTGATTGTCTCAATTTCAACATCGTAGTTATGGCAGTACTTTCCTGTCGGTACACTAGCTGTGTCCCTAGTATTATTTGGGTATTCTATGTACACTCCCGCTCCTCCATTTCGAACAGCATTTTGTGCCGACCCATCTGTGTAGACTCGGATCCAGAGGTCTTGTGGGTATTCTTTATCAAGCAAGCTGAGAGTGGCTGTTCTGCGCTGCACACTGTTCTGTTCTTCCTTGTCAAATATTCCTCTCACTTTTGTCTGGATTTGTAATGATAGTCTATGATGATGGACAGATAATTAAATCAGCGACCAAAGGAAGTAACACAACTGGTAGGGAAAGTAAGACAGTTTTTAAAGGGACGTAAATTTGCCAGTAAGTAAATAACGGCATCAATGGACAGTCGTAAAAAAACGGTTCCTGATTTTGGTTTGACAGAAAAAAAAATGCTGGGAGGTAAATCCGGGTCACCTTCCTCATTATGTCATTATCTAGGGCTATGGTTCATAACAGTTTTATTTTTCTTCACCTGAAGCAACCTCTCATAGTCGTTGTTAGTTGAGAAATACATTTTGCACTCGCCATTCCACTAATATCCTGTGTGGGTAAAACCGTTGGCACCCACTATTTGTGGCTGACTCAGCCACATGATTATTAATCTGAGCTAGGGATGGGCCCTAATATAACTTCTCTTTGAGGTTGAACGGGGTACGGGTAATGGTGAAATCGAAAATTCAGCACTGCCTATGCATCTAAAAGGTGCCATACATCTCGGGCTTATGGCATGCACATAATGCCAATACAGGAAAAAGTTTCACATCAAGCGATGCCAGCACCTCGAGTTGGGAGGTGATAAGAAGAGAATTGGCCAGATGATCACGTTCTAGTGTAGTTTTATCTGCACTTGATCTACTAGCCAGGGCCACCAGCTGAAGCGTTCATCACAATGGCACACAGGGAAGTGGAACCTCACGGGGCGGCTCTTGCCTCTGTGGAACCGCAAGCCCTTATTTTTATCCACAAAATGTGTAACAAAGTGCAGCCATAGACTGCAGTTGTGGCCTGAAATGTTAGGCCTGCAAATCTTCTTCTTCTTTAATCTCCCTCAACCAACTGACGTCAAGCCCTATGTAGAATAGTTCATGATTGGTAGACTTTGCTGCTAAATTTTTTCTTTGTAAACGGGATGAGTTAACTAACCCTCACAAGATGCCTCTTATGGCATACATGGCATGTTACATTTACATCCTATTTGCTCCCTTACGGGTCCTGGCAATACACGGGTGTTCATATATACTAAATCGTGGTATACGCTGGAGTCACCTGTTCAATCCCTCGCCGTATTTGTCTTTCCCCCATAATTTCTTAAAATTAGCCGGTCCCAAGAATGCGATAATGTGTTGAGCCTTGCCCCTTAGGGTGCTGAGGCAGGAGAACTGTCCAGGGATCGAGACTACTTTTCGGCAGGCCGTGATGACAACAACGTTTTGCATAATGATAACGCGACAGAGACCAAGCCTATTTCGACTTCAAACAGCGGAATAATTGTTTTTTAAGCCCCAGTAACCGGACTCAAGCCGCCAGCAGACGTTTTGGAAGCACGTAGCTTTGCGTTGATTTTCAGTATGGTATGAGTATCAGCCGATAAGAAAATAATGGCAAATTACTAAACGTAAAAATAGCCTATACAACCACAACCAGACAATAAAAGCTGAGGTTGATTGGACGTCCTGTGAAGGGCATGCAACAACTGTTTTATGTGCGCACGGATGCCCCTAGTTTTTCGCCACATCCCCCAGCCACTAGGAAGCTGCGATGGCGCAGTTGCTAACGCGCATACCTTCAGGCCGGCGGTCATAATCTCGACAAAGGCGGGCATTTTTATAAAAACTTACACATGGGTTTCCAGGTCGGGTCGAGCCTACAACAGGCATCAGGAAATGGTATGGAAAATACCGACTGACTGTGAATGCTGATTGGTGGATACAATATGGGCAGTGCCATATCCGAAACTCGTCGTGGCGTGGACACGGGAACGTTTCTAGGCCACACACCCCCCGCCCCTCCATCCAACATACTTAAAAATCTCGCTAGTATAACATACCATTGTGGTTCTGATACTCTTAATAAAAATTAATGATCCTGCCATCACACACATAACTTCAAAGACGAAGTGACTATAAAATGGCTTGAGGGTTAAGCTAATAATATTACCAATATTTACACACAGGTTATATTTCCTGAGTATTTCACACACAGACAGAAACATGTGCCTTAACCATCAACTGTGTTACAATTCTGGAAACTCTAAGTCGGGGATCATAAAAGATTAAAAGGGAAAATGTATCCCTGTATACAAGTAGGTCTCTTGATGTTGTAGTAAGCAGATGAGAAACCGATTAGCTATCTGTGCGTTTACATTCCGAAAATATAAAACAACTTCAAAGAGACTATAGAATGTAGTAGGTACCCAGCAATGACTTCGGTTTATACAATTGTGAGGACAGAACAAACACGCCTACAGGGACGTTAAAATATAAATATATCAAAGTCTTCTTTGATTATAATTCTTATTTCCTCTTCTTCCTAAAGTTCGTACCACACGGCGTTTGCTATTGAGTCTGTCCACAGCCTTCTATCTCGTGTACTTGCCAACCCTTTCTGATACCGATGTTTCTCCATGCCATGATGCTAAACTGTCCAACATTGCGGCTCCCCTTTCCCCGTATCTGCCTCCCATCCTCTCCAACTTTCCTGTTGTCACGACGTTCTTCAGCTTCCCCCTTCTCATGATGTGCCCACAGAACGTGGACTGGTGGACTGACTTCTTCAGTTTTCCCCTTCTCATAATGTGCGCACAGAACGTGGACTGACTTTTTCAGTTTTCCACTTCTCATGATGTGCCCACACAACGTGGACTGGCTTCTCCAGTTTTCCCCTTCTCATGATGTGCCCACAGAACGTGGACTGACTTCTTCAGTTTTCCTCTTCTCATGATGTGCCCACAGAACGTGGACTGACTTCTCCAGTTTTCCCCGTCTCATGATGTGCCCACAGAACGTGGACTGACTTCTTCAGTTTTCCCCTTCTCATAATGTGCGCACAGAACGTGGACTGACTTCTTCAGTTTTCCCCTTCTCATGATGTGCCCACAGAACGTGGACTGGCTTCTCCAGTTTTCCCCTTCTCATGATGTGCCCACAGAACGTGGACTGACTTCTTCAGTTTTCCTCTTCTCATGATGTGCCCACAGAACGTGGACTGACTTCTCCAGTTTTCCCCGTCTCATGATGTGCCCACAGAACGTGGACTGACTTCTTCTGCATCGAGTAACTAGTTCTCTTTGTGAGTTAACTTCTTTCAAGTTATTCCGATTCCATTATACCATTACCGCTACCCCGTTAAACCCCAGAAGAGAAGTTATATTAGGGTCTATCACTTGGCTAAGATTAATAATCCTGTGACAGAGTCAGCCACAACAATAATATTAATTTGAAGGTGATTGGTGTCCAAAGAGGGTAGGGCTTGCTATGAAGATATCTTCATTACGTTTTATATATGTCCATGATGTTCTCGTTATTGTTCAATAACGACTTCTGCATTATTATGCTAACTGTCCACGATTCAATTCTGTATATGATTATTATTACGATTAAGGTGAAGAATGCATGGCACAGTATCTGGGATAAACACATAAGACTTGGCTTCCCTCACCAGAAGTCGAAGAAAGTGAGTACTGATGGCCATTCTCCCTGTGCGTACTGGTACGATACACGTCGGAGCCTCTTCGCTGTACGGTCATACCTAATTCTCCATTCCAGCAGCAGAAATTGAGTAGTAGAGAGTCACGTAAAGGATCCACTTCCACGCCTTTGGGTGTATTGTATATGAAGAATCAGATTCGCTGGACTGGTCACTTGACTCGCATGTCAGATCACAGGCTCCCTACACGAATTATTTTACGGCGAGCTGCGCTGTGGGAATAGCTCCCAAGGCAGCCAGAAGAAACGCTTTAAAGACACTGAAGATCTCACTAAAAGCTTTTGGAATTCGTCGCGACACTGGGCAGACTGCTGCCAAAGACCGAAATTCGTGGGTATGATATTACGCAAGGGTGCAGTCACTTGTGAAGCAAATAGGACTGCAAGAGTTGTGAAACAAAAGGCTGGACAGAAAATCCACTGCACCTCCCGGAACGTCAAGCATTGTTTGCCCACATTGGCAAAGAACATTTCGAGCGAAAATAAGCCTTAACAGCCACCTTAGAACTCACGGTCCAAACGTTCAACCCCACTGGATGAAATGAATGGTCATTATCATTCTTGATGGACAAACACAATTGACTATATGGTGCCAACCCCATATGTTTACAGACCGATGTGGACTACATGGGTGATGAGGTTAATATAATG
The DNA here is from genome assembly GCA_014155875.1 of Cepaea nemoralis. Taxonomy (NCBI): domain Eukaryota; kingdom Metazoa; phylum Mollusca; class Gastropoda; order Stylommatophora; family Helicidae; genus Cepaea; species Cepaea nemoralis. The sequence continues at coordinate 487,676 of JACEFZ010006518.1, read as the reverse complement.
TTGGCCGTCTTTACTTCCCAGTAAACTTATAAAGCATGAAAGGGGGAGATGGCGCGGAGAAACATCATCAACAGAAATAATCCACAACACCAAGGACTGCAGATGTGTGAACGCCAGTTGGTAGAGTACAAGATAATGATGATGATGGTGATGTTCTGTCTGTCTGTCTGTCTCTCTCTCTCTCTCTCTCTCTCTCACACACACACACACACACACAAATACTGTTTTGTGATACGGCGGGTACCAAGTCTGACCAACTTTCCAAGGATCTTCAACTTTCCAAGGATCTTCACGCCTCTTCAATGATGTAAAGTTCTAGTGCCGATCTTGGACACCCCACTGACTTCTGAGCTTGGAGAAGAAATGGAGAGCTATGCAGTATAGCACCCGTGAAGCTGATAAGTACCCACTTTATTCCGACAGAAGCAAGCCGTGACAACCTGCATGTTAATGCAAACGACTTCCTCTTTCAGATATTTCACAACCAACTAACCAACCATAAGGCAGTTCTTATCCATAATACATAGGTGTGACGAGGGAATAGGTGTTCATTCCCAAATTAGGAGTAGTTTGATACTAAAATAGTTTGGTAACCTCGGGACTACGCCTACGACCAGGCACACACAGTTAACAGGTCTGACGACCCAGACACAAAACTCCTTTACCTGTAACCATTGTAATGTCAGACATCCTGCCTTTCCGCTGGTTTGAAACAGGCACAACACACTCAAGGATGTGTTGCATCATACGGCACAGACGAGGTCCGAACGACCCGATCCGCATATGACTCATGCTGTTTCATCATCTTTCCAGCGCAGGCCATATAATCGTTCTGCTGTCTATTCCACATTATAAACAACTTAGCCAACACCTATAAATAGCATACCATCTATGGGAAGACATTTTTAGACTCAAACCGAAACAGGGCGGAGTGGCTAGTGAGGCTCGGGTATCCGCTTCTGGCTTAGAGGTGTCTGGATTCGCTCCCAGCACAGAACTGGACCAGATTTTTTCACGTGGACTTCTAGTAAACAAAATTTCCCCTGATCTCTGGGCAGTGAGATCGGACGCCCGTGTGTATTGTTGCGCACGTAAAAAATCCCTTAGCAGTTGCAAATCGAAAAAGAGTAGCATACCCGGGCATAATTTCGAGTTAAAAATCTACCTAAAGTATTTCAGGATCCTCGCCGGTGCTACGGAATTTGTGCACTGGCTGAGATTTTCCGGACTCAGGCTTGAGTTAAGAGTAAAACGGAGCACTTAAGGCTTACACCCGTGAGCAGTGATGTTGATCCGTCGACTAAACTAAACTAAACAGAACTGGGAACTTTTACAACACCCAATGGTGAATGTAAATACAGAAGCCACAAACAATCAGTTGCACAGTTTATTGCCTGGCACAATTCGCTGTATCTCGTATGTATGATTAATCTATCCACATCATATGATGTATAACGCAGCAGTTTACACATGACGAGATGCAGCGAACTATGCCGAGAAATACATTGTGCAATCTACTTCTGTTCGAGGCTCCTGTGCTTAAGGATCAACTGGTTTACATATATACCGTCCTGGTATTTTTGGTAGCCAGGTAGGAAATCTAACATCCTCGGACAAGAGCGAAGTGCACATGTAATAGGCGTACGTGAGAACTTCCGTGGTCGCTGGAAATCGCAAATTGCATACCGAAAGGTCGTTGCTCTGGTTAAGCCGTTACACAACCAAGGGTAAATAAGACTCCGTTGCCTTGGATGGAATGTTTGTTCGTTAGCGACCGCTAATGACTTAGAAGAATATGGAATAGACAAGTCACCATACTGCTGAACGCAAAATATGATACTGGCGATATACCACCTGAATTATGTTTGCTTGCTTGCTTGTGTTCGATGGCTTGAGCTCCAACGCGAAGTCCTGTATGTCGGATGAAGGCATCCTGTTGTCCAACATCAGTGTGATGTCATACAGGACCTGAGGTTTGCGTGAGTATCCGTTGTCCCATGTCTGGCTTATTGGTGTGCAGACTGGTGGTTCCTCGCCGTACAGGCAGACACTCTTCGACTTCGGAGGAATCGGCGATCCTACTGACTTTAGCCAGGACCCCAAAGGGACCTGTTGCCCAGGACGCTCGACGAGGACGCGTCAATAGGTCTTGGCCAGTATATAACCCGGCCCTGGTGCCTCGGAAACACCTCTGCGTCCCCCTGAATTATGTAATTCTATATTTATTGCTATCCCGAAGAAATCAGGAGCCTTGGAATGCGATCAACATCGAACAATTAGTATAATGAGCCACATCACGAAGATTCTGATGAGAATTATCATGCAAAGAGTTAAGAAGAAAATACACCCCGAAATAGGAGAATAATGTGGGTATGTAGAAGGCAAGGGTAAATGCTGTGTATATACTGAGAACAGTAATTGAACGTTCTTTAGAAGTAAACAAAGATCTATATCTTTGCTTTATTGACTACACAAAGGCTTTGGAACTGATCCACGACTCTGGTGATCGAGTGAGATGGTAAAACATGACCACTCACGCTTATCGGCATGACACATGACGGATGGATAGTCCATACAAGTGCTACTACCTCTAGTGCACTGGGCTGATTTCTTTCTTGTGAATTAGCTTTCCACGACTCTGGTGATCGAGTGAAATGGCGAGTCATGACCGCCCACGCTTTCCGGCATGGCACATGATTGATTGATTGAATTAACTGTCCCTATTACCAGTATCCCTCGCCATCAGGCGAACCCACTCCGACTTCTGAGGTACTTGTAATTTACGTCCCAAAGTCAAGGACGAGAAGTCAACATTTTAGTCCAAGTGACCGGTGTAGGGGTTGAACCCATTTCATCGACATCAGCACACCAGAAGTTTAAGAACGAGCGTTCGTATCCATGCAGCCATGCTGACCACCACAAAGGATGGAATATATTTAGAGTAGGAAAGCCTGGCATACAAGGATGCCGAAGTGACTAACTTTTATTTTTGAGAAATGCACTAACACTTGGGTCCGCATACATCCTGGTCGAACTCCTACTGTTGTTTCGAAAAGTTGTCCCGGGTCCTTGTTTAGAGGTGCTAGCATCCCTTCTAAAACCCGCTTAAATGGTTTCTATTATGTTCATATTTCATTAACACGCTGTATTCATTACGGATTCAAAGAGTATGCTTAGCAGGTGGAGAAAGGAATGTTTCGTGTGGAATGGCTCTCGTCGCCTCAGAGGTCACAGATCGTGAGAATTGTATGGATATTTTGCCATGGCCATGCGGGTGTACTGGGGAATGAACAGGCTGATAGGCTAGCAGGGAAGGCACCTCTTGGTGGAATTTTGCCTACGGACAAGGGGGAGGTGGTCGTGCGCTTGTGGGACCAGGTGGAGAAGGCGGTGGAACAGATTGAGAACCCGTATGTGGAAAGAATGAGATTGCGGGGGGATCGGCAGGGGTTCTGGAAGAATCTCAAAACTAAGAGGGAAGACCAGGAGAACTTTTAATCAGATAGCGGTGGGAACGATTAGTAGTATGACTCTTCGCTGGCTGTTGAAAGAGGTGACGGAGCACGTATGGGAATGTCCTGAGTGCAGCGATGTCGGAACTCAACTCAACTCAACACGTATTTCATTATTCCACATATGCCTACATGCCCCAACAGATCAGCGATCTTGGTTAAATCCATGGAGTTGTGATATAAGTCGCATAGATGTTACATACGTCGCATAGATGTTACATACGTCGCATAGATGTTACATACGTCGCATAGATGTTACATACGTCGCATAGATGTTACATACGTCGCATAGATGTTACATACGTCGCATAGATGTTACATACGTCGCAGAGATGTTACATACGTCGCAGAGATGTTACATACGTCGCAGAGATGTTACATACGTCGCATAGATGTTACATACGTCGCATAGATGTTACATACGTTTTTCAATTAGTACGTTAATACTATCGACTCTGTGGCGAAGGTGTTACAGATGCAATTCATAATCCCGCATACCGCTTTCGAAGCACAACTGCGGGCGATTTAGAAGCAGACAGACAATGGTATAAGTGCCGGTCGTTCAGAAAACAATGGGAAACTACTGAACGTAAACTTGCCCATGAATCACAAACAGACACCACCCCCCCCCCCCCCCCCAAACCCACCCACCCACACACATACATACACAGACAATCCTGGAGTTGACTGCTTCTTCCTGTAAAGGATATGCAACTAACTAATTCTAAGGTGCTTCTTTCTTGTTCTAAGGCACTTCTTGCTGAACTAAACTCACCGTATTCTTCGGATGGCATTTATATATCAGGATGTAAAAAAGTCACGATCCAGCACAGCACCAAGGAACTGGCCGGGGTAGCCTAGAATAGTAATGTTTCCTCCACGGGGGTTTGGGATGTCTCATTACCAACAGACTCCAGCCCAATCCTAAGGGGCTTTAATGAGATTCAATAAGCACGATCTATCGAGGTATGAACAAAACACAAGCTCCACTGATGATTCCGCAAATGTATGAGATGAGATGTTCACTTCTTTTATACACCATGCTGCTCAATCAGAATATAGCTGACAGCTTCCAAAATGCAACAGTTTCAGACCTTTTTTGGGTTTTCACCCACGTGAAGAAGAGACCACCACAATAAGGGTAATCAGCGCAATGAGTGGCTTAAACAACAGACTACTTACAACTGACTTGCAGACCCCCACAATAAGGGTAATCAGCGCAATGAGTGACTTAAAACAACAGACTACTTTCACTCGTCCTCATGACTGAACACTTACATCTTCCATTTTCCCCACGCCTTTGTGCAACGGCAAACGTGTTCACACAATTCATTGTACACGGTTTCTTGTGCCATTCCAAAACTCTCAAGGAGAACATTCCATTCTCAGACGGTGCCTTGGGTCATTTCACAATCAGTAAAGACGAAAATCGAGGCCTTTGAATGTAATGTTACAGACAGACAGACAGACAGACAGTCAGTCAGTCAGTCATCCATCCATTTATCCATCCATCCATCCATTCATTTAGTAGCATGTCCTTTGCAGAACCTCGCTCCCATAACAACCTTCCGGAAAACCTCTCAATCATAAGCAAGATGTCCCGCGTCCGATACACCCATCTGGAGATCATCTGCCACATCCTGCACCCATCTTCACTTTGGCCTTCCTCTTCCTCTCTTCTCAGGCATATACCTCTCCATTATTGTTCTCTCCAAACTTTCGTGACGTTTCAAGTGACCAAAATATTTCAATTTTCTTTGTTTTATCGTTTTTAATAGCCAACCTTCTTCAATATTCAGCCTTCTTCAATATTCAGCTCTTGAAGTATTTATGCATTTGTCCTTTTCTTTACCCAAGATATTCTTAGAACTCGTCTGTAACATTTATATTCAAAGGCATTTATGTGCTGTTCAGCTTGTTTAGTAAGTGTCCAGGTCTCACAGGCGTATGTTGCAATGGGACAGATGCATGCTCTTAAAAATCTAATTTTTGTAATTCTGTCTGACCCATTCCATAATTTATTCAGTCCTTGAAGAGCAATTGATAGTCGTCGTTTAATTTCTTTCATTGTGTCACCGTTATTAGTAATCAATGACCCAAGATATTCAAAATTTTCCACCATCTCCAAATTTTCCTCATTAACATATATTTATTTCTCCATAGTGGTTTTATCTGTATGCATTATCTTTGTTTTTACAATGTTAAGATACAAGTTGTGATTTTCACTATTCAACTGGGTTGAGGCTATTAGGTTTTCTATACCAGTCTGTGTTGTGACTAGCAAAACTGTATCATCAGCATACCGAATCTCTGGTATGTCAAGAGCACCGATATTTAGGGCATCATATAGCTAGCTCCCTATTAATATCAACTCTTACATTTCTCATTATATTTTCAGCGTACAGGTTAAACAAATAGGGGGACAGCACACATCCTTGACGGACTCCTTGCTTGATGTCAAACCAATCTGATGTCTCGCCATCTATTCTAACCGCTGCTTGTTGGTCTAGATAGAGCATTCTTATGAGTTGTATTACATGTGGTGGAAAGCCCATATTCCTCATGATTTCCCAATGTTTCTGATGTTGTACACAGTCAAATGCATTTGAATAATCCACAAAACATGAGAATAGGTTTACATTAAATTCTCTGCACTTCTCTATTATTAAACGCATATTGAGAATGTGATCTCTTGCTCCTCTTCCTTGTCTAAATCCAGCTTGAACCACATTAATTTCTTCTTCCATTTTCTTTCGAAGTCTTCCCTTTATGATTTTTAGTATAAGGTAGATAGATATATTAAACCATAAATGAAGACAAGGAAACATACTTATGAATGGAATTATTTATGGAAAAGAAAGAAAGACAGAAAAAAACGAAAGAAAGACAGACAGAACGAAAGACAGAAAGAAATAAAAGAGTGGAAGAATGGATGATAGACTGTTAGATACACATAAAGAAAACAAAGAAAATAATAAAGAACGACATAGAAGACCATCGGTCGTCTAAAGAAATGAGGAAAAATACAGTAAACGAAACAGACCCCCTGAAAGAAGAACCACAAGGAGCTCAGAGAAAGATGGCAAAAATATGGGAAACCGACACGTCATAAACCAGCTTCTCCAGCAATTATAACATTAGAGATGGTCGGCTGCTGGCGTACAGATAGAGTTGTTCCATAAATTTACCTCTTATTCGCAAGCACATATAATCTGCGTGTAGATACGGGGACGAAAAGTGGATTCTTTAATGCAGACTTGTAGCCCTGCCACACAAACTGTGCCCTGAAATGACATAAACCCGTCAGTAGAGGCAGCACATGTCAGCTGTTGTTTGCCTCCAAACTTCGTTATTTTCAAACGGACGCGCCAAGACAGCGCAAGAGAATAGAGTTATCTATTTTGCATGGAATCGGACACCGTTGCAAGGCGCAACCAAATCTGCGAAGGGGGAACTAGGTTATCGAGATATCGTACGTTTGTCAGTCGGAGCGAATGCCCGTTTCTCTTTGTATGTCAGCGTTTCTAATGTAGTAATATACATGTGCTAACGCGCGAATGCTGTCAGTATTGCCTGGTGATTTAATTCTACACTACTGTAAACAAGAAAAACAGGAAAGTATTGGATATGATTTTATTACATGTAAACAATGTTATTCTGTGACCGATACATAATGTAGAGAGTGTGATTTGGCAGGGGTTCACATCTACTAGATTATGGTGGTGCAGAGTGGTATGCTTCAATTCAAAAATAAAAGACAGTGAGCATCCGCTGAATATTTTCCACCAGGACATACTGGTGTGATGGGAAATGAGCAGGCGGAGAGACTTGCTGGGTCTACACCGCTGAGTGGGGTATTGGTCAGGATATAATGTATATGTGATCAGGGTAAAAGCTAGACTGATCAGGGTATAAGGTAGATGTGATCAGGGTATAAGGTAGATGTGATCAGGGTATAAGATAGATGTGATCAGGGTATAAGATAGATGTGATCAGGGTATAAGGTAGATGTGATCAGGGTATAAGATAGATGTGATCAGGGTATAAGATAGATGTGATCAGGGTATAAGGATAGATGTGATCAGGGTATAAGGATAGATGTGATCAGGGTATAAGGATAGACGTGATCAAGGTATACGGTAGATGTGATCATGGTATAAGGTAGATGTGATCAGGGTATAAGGTAGATGTGATCAGGGTATAAGGTAGATGTGATCAGGGTATAAGGATAGATGTGATCAGGGTATAAGATAGATGTGATCAGGGTATAGGATAGATGTGATCAGGGTATAAGATAGATGTGATCAGGGTATAAGATAGATGTGATCAGGGTATAAGATAGATGTGATCAGGGTATAAGATAGATGTGATCAGGGTATAAGGATAGATGTGATCAGGGTATAAGATAGATGTGATCAGGGTATAGGATAGATGTGATCAGGGTATAAGATAGATGTGATCAGGGTATAAGGATAGATGTGATCAGGGTATAAGGTAGACTGTGATCAGGGTATAAGGATAGATGTGATCAGGGTATAAGGTAGATGTGATCAGGGTATAAGGTAAGACTGTGATCAGGGTATAAGGATAGACGTGATCAGGGTATAAGGTAGATGTGATCAGGGTATAAGGATAGATGTGATCAGGGTATAAGATAGATGTGATCAGGGTATAAGATAGATGTGATCAGGGTATAAGGTAGATGTGATCAGGGTATAAGGATAGATGTGATCAGGGTATAAGATAGATGTGATCAGGGTATAAGGTAGATGTGATCAGGGTATAAGGTAGATGTGATCAGGGTATAAGGTAGATGTGATCAGGGTATAAGGTAGACTGTGATCAGGGTATAAGATAGATGTGATCAGGGTATAAGGTAGATGTGATCAGGGTATAAGGTAGATGTGATCAGGGTATAAGGTAGATGTGATCAGGGTATAAGGATAGACTGTGATCAGGGTATAAGGTAGATCGTGATCAGGGTATAAGGATAGATGTGATCAGGGTATAAGGTAGATGTGATCAGGGTATAAGGTAGATGTGATCAGGGTATAAGATAGATGTGATCAGGGTATAAGATAGATGTGATCAGGGTATAAGGTAGATGTGATCAGGGTATAAGATAGATGTGATCAGGGTATAAGATAGATGTGATCAGGGTATAAGATAGATGTGATCAGGGTATAAGGTAGGATGTGATCAGGGTATAAGGTAGATGTGATCAGGGTATAAGGTAGACGTGATCAGGGTATAAGGATAGATGTGATCAGGGTATAAGGTAGACGTGATCAGGGTATAAGATAGATGTGATCAGGGTATAAGGATGACTGTGATCAGGGTATAAGATAGATGTGATCAGGGTATAAGGTAGACGTGATCAGGGTATAAGATAGATGTGATCAGGGTATAAGATGGACGTGATCAGGGTATAAGGTAGATGTGATCAGGGTATAAGGTAGGACTGTGATCAGGGTATAAGATAGATGTGATCAGGGTATAAGGTAGATGTGATCAGGTATAAGGTGGACTGTGATCAGGGTATAAGGTAGATGTGATCAGGGTATAAGGTAGATGTGATCAGGGTATAAGATAGATGTGATCAGGGTATAAGGTAGATGTGATCAGGGTATAAGGATAGATGTGATCAGGGTATAAGGATAGATGTGATCAGGGTATAAGGTAGATGTGATCAGGGTATAAGGTAGACGTGATCAGGGTATAAGGTAGATGTGATCAGGGTATAAGGTAGATGTGATCAGGGCATAAAGTAGATGTGATCAGGGCGTTTTGGGATCATATGTATAGTGTGAAAAAACAGATAAATCATAATTGCTTAGAGAGACTAGTGCGGCAGGGTGTGACTAGAGGATCAGGCGGATTCGCAGTATTCCTAGGAAAGGCGATAAGGACACATAATCAGAATGCAACTGGTACTATTAGTAATTGGACTCTACGCTGGCTGTTGAAGATAAGGACAGAGCACATATGGGACCGTCCCAAGTACTTGATGTCTGTTCTTTACTCAACTCATCTACTATATAGCATCGCTGTCACTAGGAGACCAGCTCGCCTTCTCATCGATTCTGTCGCTATAGAAATACAGTATCTGGTACTCACGAGGCTGTGTCAATTTCAGAACAGTGTACGGTCGGGAAAATACGTCTTCAATTAAAGAATACAAACCCCGAAACTGTATACCACTGAAACATTAAATCACTCTACCACCTTCACAGTCTGACTACAGTAAATGTGTTCCAACTGGTCACTGCCCTATCCCTTGGTGTACCTGCCATTCTGCGACCCCACCAGGACCGTGTCTATGATGCAGGTAATCCCATGTGGCTCTGCTGTCTACTGTTTGAACCACTTCCATCTGGGCTAACTACGGAAACTGTTGAACATAAAACCTTATAAGGTCGCTGATGTAGACACTCTCTCGCAGGCTGCCATGAAAAGCAACCGCACTATGATGTGCAAAACTCAACTCAGATCGACCATATCAGCATATCAAGTCAACTTGACTCGGGAAAGCAAGCGCGTAGTGGACTCAGATACAAACTCCAGTGAAGAACTCTGACATTAGACCTTAAAAATCGGTAGAATATTGCTCGGCAAGACATAATCAGGTAAGTATGAATTGAAACAGTTACACATCGGCGTGCCATACGAAAAATTCACGAAGAGCCATTTTTGCTGGCGCGGTGACTTTGAGGTGGTAAAGAATTAAAGTTTTTACTTTTGTGTGTTGATGTAGGCTTTCTGGCCGCAATATCCATGATGTAATTTGTGATTGTGTTGTTGTAAAGCTCACCAATTCCACTTTCCATTCTTGTTGGTTCACTAAATGTAAAAGAAACTACAGACAATAATGCCACTAAAGTAAATATATCAAGACATACAAATACCACAAAAACATGCACTTTCAAATGTATCAAACGGAATTAGGCCAGGAAGGTTAACTCGGTCAATTGATGCTGGGAAGAATTCAAATATGTAGACCGACAGTTGTAAATATCGCAACACTGCTGTAAACAGACACAATATTAATTACGTTTAAAACTAAATATCCCCCCCCCCCCCCACACAAAATATCGGGTGAACGGCTAAATGAAGGAAAAGAAGAAGAAGAACAAACAGAAGAGGCATGCGATATGTAATGTAAGTATCCAAATAACTAGCACGCAACTCCATACTACTTATTTTATTTATTAATATTAAATTATGTTTACATAATATCAGTATGCCTTATTGTAGTCATTTTACTGACATTATTGCCCGTGTTTGTTATTTGTTTGTTTATGATTGCTGACGAAGTCTGTCGCCGCAACGTTCTCTGTTTAGTAATGTTTATTCTTGCACAGACGACCCTAGTTCCCCTATTATTTCTTGCATTCCCGCAGCCGCACCACAGTAAACGCCGTCCCAACGTACGACGCACAACTTAGTGCGGAATGAGCCAACTCGGCAACTGCACTCAGAAAACTGTGTTTCTAATTGTATGTTGCAATCACAGACTTGTGCGTACTTTCCTCTCCCTGGACAAGTTGCACACACATATATACATCGATACACTGCGAGAGTTGAGTTGTACGCCGTGTCTTGCAACTCCAACGACAAATACTAAACGGTTACACAATAGCAAACAATAATGTAGGCCGTAAAGTCATGCCCTGGCAAATTCTTCTTCTTCTTTCTCTAACTCCTCCTGCTTCCTCTCCTTCTCCACTCATTGAAAGATATGCCTTGAAATCAACTCACCTTCACTACCATCCTATCTCTTTCTTTTTCGTGCATCTCCGCCCATGTCCTCCACAATATTATTCATCTCTGTTTCTAATTATCTTTGCCATACGTTTTTAGGTCTCCTCCTACTTCGTGTGGCCTGCGGGTGCCAGGCAAAAGACTTTCTACTTATACTATTCTCAGGTTTTCTCAATATGAAACCTATCCAGCGCTAGCGTCAATTCCTCAAATCTTGATTCACTGGTGCGCATCAGCTCCCTTCATTAGATCCCCACTGGTGGCTCTGTCATATCATTTTAATCCGGCAAACTGTTGGTAACAAATAAATCTCCATAGGGAAGTCAGAGATTGTTACCTTGGATCTAATCTGTAACAGAAGAAATAAACCGTACACGGATGTATACCAAAGTGGGACACCGTGATTCCTGGGTTAGAGACTTGCATAGCCCGGGGGGGGGGGGGGCGGGGAAGTGGAACACAGTGATCCCTGGGTTAGAGACTTGCATAGCCGGGTGTATGGGGAGGCCCGAGGAAGTGGGACGCAGTGATCCCTGGGTTAGAGACTTGCATAGCAGGGTGTGTGGGGAGCTGGGGAAGTGGGGCACAGTGATCCCTGGGTTAGAGACTTGCATAGCCGGGTGTATGGGGAGGCCCGAGGAAGTGGGACGCAGTGATCCCTGGGTTAGAGACTTGCATAGCAGGGTGTGTGGGGAGCTGGGGAAGTGGGGCACAGTGATCCCTGGGCTAGAGACTTGCATAGCAGGGTGTATGGGGAGGCCCGAGGAAGTGGGACACAGTGATCCCTGGGTTAGAGACTTGCATAGCTGGATGTGTCTGGAGGCCCGAGGAAGTGGGACACAGTGATCCTGGGTTAGAGACTTGCATAGCTGGATGTGTGTGGAGGCCCGGGGAAGTGGGACACAGTGATCACTGGGTTAGAGACTTGCATAGACGGGTGTGTGGGGAGGCCCGAGGAAGTGGGACACAGTGATCCCTGGGTTAGAGACTTGCATAGCCGGGAGTGTGGGGAGGCCCGGGGAAGCTCGAACGGTGGTCTCGAACGCGGACATCTAAGCCCTACAATGGATGATACGCAACATCCTGTATGTGACCCATGCTGGAATAGACGCATAGCAAAAGTTGATAGTAGTAGTAGAAGTAGCAGCAGCAGCAGCAGCAGTAGAAGAAGAAGAAGAAGAAGAAGAAGAAGAAGAAGAAGAAGAAGAAGAAGAAGAAATGGGTGTGATGGACTCGTCAAGAAAAAGGGACTAAGAGGACGACAGTTGAAAGGGGCGTTGCGTTAGAGAGATGTAACCACGCTGCACTAGAAGGTTAAAAACTAACAACGGATGAAAACGATTAAGCAAAAGGTCAGTATGCAACAGCAAATCTCTCAAACGTCAGTGTGGCAATACAACATATTACACAAGTCAAACAGCATAGCAGCCTTGAACTTAAGTCTAACTCTTTAAAGTTTCAGGCCTTCCATCGGCCGCTGACAGGCCGCTTTCACTTTGCCTAGCCCCTTAACGAATAGTAAAAATCACAACTTACACTTTAACATAGCAAACAACAAAGATACATGTTTTGTTCGCATATCCTATCACATGACATCCCTGTCAACATCAGCATTTTACCGCTGTTGTTGATTTGCTGGTAAGATTACACTCAGTAGTTTGACGTTGCTTTCTGAGCGGCCGGCTCACATATCCCGTAAGTAACGGGCACGGCGAACACCGCTACCGATTCTCACGCAGCTGCGCTTGCTCACGCGGATAAACAGGATTACGGAGAAAGTCGCTAACTCTGGGCCACGGAGCCCGGCAACAAAGATAATGCATACTGATAAAGCTAACACGGAGAAAGAAATATATGCTAATGAGGAAAAAATTGGAGGTGGTGGAAAATTTCGAATATCATGGGTCATTATTTACCAATAATGGTGACACAAAGAAGGAAATTAAAAGGCGAATATCTATTGCACTTCAGAAAATAAAACAAGTGAATAAATTGTGGAGGGGGACAGACAGAACTACACAAATTAGATATTTAAGAGCAAGCAACTTTCCCCTTGCAACATACGCCTGTGAAACCCGGACACTTACTGAACAAGCTGAACAGCGCATAAATGCCTTTGAATATAAATGTTATAGACGGGTTCTAATAATCATCTTAGATACAGAAAAGAACAAATGCATCCATACGACAAGATCTGAATGTTGAAGAAATATTGAAGGCTACTAAAGACGGGTCGCAAAGGAAGATGGGTTCATTTGGGTCATGCGCAAATGCACAAACAACACAAATATGGGTATCCATTGGGTTGACAAAATTCTAGAAGACCTGGACTTTGCCGACGACATAGTGCTTTTGAGTTCAACACACCCGGATGCCCAAGAGAAAATAAACCACCTCCAAAATGTTTCAGGGCAAATTGGTCTCCAAATTAACACCACAAAAACAAAGACTATTGATCTTACCAACAGTTCAGATGACACCAAATTGAACAGCTACGTTCTTGAAAAAGTCAACAGCTTCACATACCTAGGAAGCAAAATGACATCTACAGGGGACTCAACACCAGAAATATCATCTAGAATCGGACTGGCATCTAGTGCCTTCAATAAACTGTCAAACATCTGGAAGTCAAAGACACTCAGCAAACACACAAAACTTAAAATCTTCAACTCTTGTGTGATTCCAGTGTTAACGTATGGATGTGAGAGTTGGAAATCAACGGTAGCTTTAGATAAAAAAAATTAGACAATTTCGAGAACAAATGTCTTAGAAGACTTCTAAACATCCACTGGACAGACTTCAGAACCAATTCGCAAATAAGACAAGAGACTAAGCAAGATACAGTATCCAATTTCATAAGAAGACGCCGTTGGAACTACATCGGCCAGGTACTCAGAATGGACATGACAAGACCAAGCCCTCATATGGTCACCGGTAGGGAAAAAAAAACGGGGAAGACCAAGAGAGACCCTGCATAGAACCATCATTAGAGAAGGCTCATTCAATTGCCAAGTAAATATCCAAGATCTACAACAGGTAGCAGCGAACCGCCAGGCATGGAGAGACAGGACTTCTGCCCTATGCGCCGCTTTAGGCTCAAGAGGAAAGACTAACTAACTAACTAACTAACTAAAGACGACAAAACAAAGAAAATTTATATTGTTTGATTACTTGAAACGTCATGAAAGTTTGGAGAGAACAATCATGGACGGTATATGCCAGAGAAGAGAAGAAGAGGAATGCCAAAGAGAAGATGGGTGCAGGATGTGGCGGATGATCTCCAGATGGGTATATCGGACGCGGCGCATCTTGCTTGTGATCGAGAAGTTTTCCGGAGGGTTGTTATGGGAGCGACATCCTGCAAAGGACTGACTGACTGAATGAATGAATGAATAAATGAATGAATGAATTGCCCCTCAACAATCCTTGATACCCACTTTAATAAGTTGGATCGACCTTCAGAGCCGAACTGGTTTAAAAAAAAAGCTGGTGTGTCTGTATGTGTGTATACGTGTGTGCGTGCTCGCGCGTGTATGTGCGCGCGCGCGCGCGTGTGTGTATAAAGGGGGAGGGAGGGGACATACACCAGGCCGCAATCACAGACTGAACCCAAACAGTGGTGACAGACGGGGACACTAATAACTACAATAGGAGGTTGTATGTTGAAGAATGAAAACACGACAAGGAATGACCACCCCACCCCACAAATGCAACACCTGGCATGATTACGCAATGTTATACAGGTATGAAAGTGTTATGTGCTGGCGTGCACCAAAACAAATTCATTACAATTCCCGTCTTAACAAATATCTGGCGCATATTTTACTTAACTAGGTCACTATAGGCTTGTTAATAAATACGCAATTTACAAGTCCCTCAGAAGTCGGAGTGGGTTCGCCTGATGGCGAGAGGCACTGGTAATAGGGAAAGCTCATCCACATGCAAAATTCAACCCAGTGCTACTAGAAGCAGCGTGCAAGGACTACGCTCGAGTTGAAAGCGAGTGAACGAAAAAGAAATAAACAAAACCACTGCTGATGAATGAACCCCGGACAACTGTGTGGTAAGCCTGTGCACAACCCACTGCGCCACGTCTACTCAATCAGCCTACTTTTTGTACAAAAAAAGGATAGGTCCATTTGGTTTTCAACCGACAATGTGTACCCTCGCTGGGAGACAGATGTACGCCAGGAATAAGTCAGATGACCTTTACATCTGGAGAAGTATTTCGACATGCCCGCGTTCTGGCAGGGATGAACTTGTGGATTTTTTTGTTTTTGTTTTTTGAATGGCTTCACTCACCAAGGACAAGGTAAAGTATTGCAACATCGGCAGGTATGAATAGAAGATGAACAAACAATCAACACCTGGTAACGGAGTTGGGGAGAAACGGGGCAGGCATGTGTTTAAGTCTTCTAGCAGTTGACGTGATCGAAAGAAACACAGCGCTCCAGCGCTTAAACTTCCGCTGAGCTGATGGCGTAATATCCACTGACGCAGATTTTTTAAAACTGATTCGGGCTCTCAGGTCGACCCAGCTGGGCACCGGAAAATGAGACATAGACCTAATTCCAGCTATTCTCTATACCAACCTTTCTGCCAACACTTTTCTGGTCTCAAGTGACCAAAGCTTAGTGTATTTGACGAACACAATTAGAACCCAGTCTACCCGGGAAGGTAACCCGACTAACGAATGCCTGAAGAAGTTGGATGTGTCGACTGAAAGGTTCAAATATCGCAGCTCAGCCGCAAACAGGCACAACGCAATTACGTCTAAAACAACATTCTGAACGAATGCAGAAGAAGAAGAAGAAGAAGAAGAAGAAGAAGAAGAAGAAGAAGAAGAAGAAGAAGAAGAAGAAGAAGAAGTAGAAGAAGAAAAAGAAGAAGAAAAAGAAGAAGAAGAAGAACCAAGACGATTCGTCAGTCAACAAACCAACCAACCAACCAACCACAGACGATTCATCAGTCAACAAACCAACCAACCAACCAACCAACCAGTCAAACAACCAACCAACTAGCCAGTCAGCCAACCAACCAACAACTCATTAGAAGGCGAAGATGTACAGGGATAAGGCGCCCACCCTCAGTTAGAAAAAAACATCGATGAAGAGGTCAATTGTAGGCGCTTATAAATGTAACGAAAAAATAAGAAACTGGACAATGTTAATTATCTGATAGAACATCTGATGTATAGCCTTCTTGAATAAAGGCGAAAAAACAACAACAACAACAACAAAATTAGGCGGTGTGTGCAAGTTTGCAAGTTAAAAAGATCACAACAGTTGCAAAACGCAAGGCGGTTGCCGTGTAAAAATTTTTTTGGAAAAACACAAAACTAGTACATGACACACAAGTGCATGCCGATGAAGTACACAAGTGCATGACGATGTATGACTAGAATAGATGATGACGACGAAGACGAAAGGGGGAGGAGGAGGAAGATAATGTTGAGGAGAAGGAAAATGATAATAAATAGTACTTGAAAAAGAAGAAGGAGAAGAAGAAGAAGAATAAGAGATAGAATATGAAGACGAGGAGCAGGAAAAAACAATGTCTCCATGCAGGACATATTTAAGACACACAATTGTGGTATTGCGAAACAATGTCTCCATTTCACCTACTTCACCTGTACACGTCTTTCACGTGGATTGCAACATTAAAATGAGTTCAAAAAGGGGCGAAATGGCACATAATAACAATGTGAGGAAGTACAACAATGCAGGAAATATGATCTTTATTATATAACACCACCAAAGTAAAACAGAACTAAAGGACATGCCAAGCATGTTCCCTCTGAGTCATAAAACTGCATTTCTACATGTATGCAAGCAATCACGAAGATAGAATTACAAGCCATGCACCGCCCTTGACACCAGAGATGCACGCCTCATGACCTTCCCGGACAAGATCTGGAAATTATGACAAATGTTAACTAACGGGGCGGATTGTCATGGCTGGCAGAAGTGGGCTCAAAACAAAGGCGCAACCATTCCGTACAACTAAGACACGAAAGTTGCGAGAGTTATCGTAAGTTTCTGTCACATATTACACAGGTTTCCTCGTGCGATGCAGTGACGTTCCAAGGAAATGACCGAGGGACACGACACTATTATCATGAGTGCCCGGAAACAAACTAAGGACTGTCAGAAGGACAAGGCCGGTCGCACAGCAGATACTATCATTATGGTGTGATGTATTAGACCAGTGGTTCTCAACCTTTTTTGGCCCGTGCCCTCCTTCATCATATTTTAAGAACGTCATTCCCCCCCCCCCCCCTTCCTATCACAAATTTGGCCCGTACCCCCCTTCACCATATTTTCAGAACGTCATCCGCCCCTTTCATATTTCCTACCTAAAAATCCCCCCACCTCTACACAGTATACGTAAAAATGGAAGGTAAATATGTTAAAACAGGTCTAGACATCCACATAAAACGTGATTTGCAGGTCTACTTACTTTATAAAATGAATTTTAGAAGGATGAGACGTGCATAACTGTAAAGTATGAAGGGAAAGGCAATATCAAGGAATCGGTTCTTGTATTAACGCGATCTTGAAATGATCTTCATTTCCCCCCCCCCCCCCCCCCCCCTCTGGAAACCCTAAAATTCCCCACTGGGGGTGGGGGATTCCCCACCGGTTGAGAACCACTGTATTAGACCTTCAGGTAATCTAGTTAGTTTAGTGGACACGGGTATAACCCATAAATGCTCCGTTCAACTCCTAACTCAAGCCTGAGTGCAGAGAATCTCAGCTCAGTGCACGAACTCGGTAGCACCGGCGAGGATCCTGAAATAGTTTGGGTAGATTTTTAACTCAAAATTTTGCCAGGGCAGCGCCGTTAGGCTAGTCTTTTTCGATTTCCAATTGCCAAGGGATTTTTGACGTGCCCAACAATACACACGGGCGTCCGATCTCACTACCCAGAGACCAGGGAAAATTTTGTTACTAGAAGTCGACGTGAAAAAATCACGCTCCGCACTAGGGCTTGAACCCGGGACCTCCAGCACTCGAGGCATACACCATACCTCGAGACCACCCAGCCCCCTTCATGTAATCTAGACCACGGCATAATAATGCTGATGCCCAGTTCTCTTCCTCGCCGCATTCCTTGTCCGACAGTTCCTGCAACATTCTGATAAATTACCCGGTACCCCAATAGTTTACACCCGCGCGGCAAGGATGTTACATGGCATACCGTTCTACCGTGAGCATAATTGACACGTCTCACAGAATAATTATGTCATCTACATGCCATAGATTAATAAAGAAAATAAACAAAACTAATGGGTAAGTGGGGAAGAAATATTACGATTATGAAACAATGGAAATGTAGCACGGAGTAAGTACTGGAGTGGACCCCGGAGCAAAATTAAGAGCTAGATAGTCAAAAGGGACGTGTATTGGGATATATATATATATAAAGTATGAAGTCAGGGACGGTTAGAACGACACTATGAGAGCCGCGGGCGGTAGTGGCTAGAAAGCTGCCTGCTGACCCGATGGTTAAAGATTCGAATTCACACCGAGACGGATGTTTAACACTAACTTGGGCTCCCGGGTCGACCTAGAAAAATGTCTTGGAAAGTAAAGGCGGCCGGTGTGACCACATCATAGACCACATCAGCCCTCGAATGTCGGTTGGTCCATAGAAAAATGAGGCCAGCACTACATGCCCAATGAAGCCGGTCGACGTGTGAAAAAAAAAAGGTTCTTGACTTTGCTTGCAACAAACAATAAGAAAACTCAGAACAGACACTGTTCATGCCCAATGGAAGCCTATCTTCCCGAGGGAGGGCGCACACGTGATGCTGATGCTGAGACTCTCAAGGCGGTCGTGTGAACACTACAAGAGCAACAATTCATCTTACAGAAGACTGAATGTAGCGACGTGTGCTTGGTTTCTGGTACACTTGGCACGAGATAACATCATCCATCAACGGTAACTGTCTGGTTCGACCACACAAAGCACCAGAGGCTGCAACCCGACCTCTCCTGGGCTAGAATGCCTGCCACTTATGGACAAGCCTTTCCCATTCCGACGGCCTGGCTCGTTTCCTGACCATTACGTTTCACTAAGGAGATGGTCTTCCGGCTCTTGAGAAAGTTCCCGTGACCTTGGCTGCTCTAAAGGTGAAGGATAATTAGAACTGATTCCACGAGATCAGTGTTATGTGGTAAATTGGTACTGATAGTGATCCCACGAGTTCCCGGTGTTATATGGTAGGTAGTTACATATATTAATCTCACGAGTTCCCAGTGTGATGTAGTAAGTTGTTACTGATATTGATCCCATGAGTTCCCAGGTGTGATGTAGTAAGTTGTTACTGATATTGGTCCCATGAGTTCCCAGTGTTATATGGTAAGTTGTTACAGATATTGATCCCACGAGTTCCCAGTGTTATGTGGTAAGTTGTTACAAATATTGATCCCACGAGTTCCCAGTGTTATGTAGTAAGTTGTTACTGATATTGATCCCATGAGTTCCCAGTGTGATGTAGTAAGTTGTTACTGATATTGGTCCCACGAGTTCCCGGTGTTATATGGTAGGTAGTTACATATATTAATCTCACGAGTTCCCAGTGTGATGTAGTAAGTTGTTACTGATATTGATCCCATGAGTTCCCGGTGTGATGTAGTAAGTTGTTACTGATATTGGTCCCATGAGTTCCCAGTGTTATATGGTAAGTTGTTACAGATATTGATCCCACGAGTTCCCAGTGTTATGTGGTAAGTTGTTACAAATATTGATCCCACGAGTTCCCAGTGTTATGTAGTAAGTTGTTACTGATATTGATCCCATGAGTTCCCGGTGTGATGTAGTAAGTTGTTACTGATATTGGTCCCATGAGTTCCCGGTGTTATATGGTAGGTAGTTACATATATTAATCTCACGAGTTCCCAGTGTTATGTGGTAAGTTGTTACTGATATTGATCCCATGAGTTCCCAGTGTTATGTGGTAAGTTGTTACAGATATTGATCCCACGAGTTCCCGGTGTGATGTAGTAAGTTGTTACTGATAGTGATCCCATGAGTTCCCAGTGTTATATGGTAAGTTGTTACTGATATTGGTCCCATGAGTTCCCACTGTTATATGGTAAGTTGTTACTGATATTGATCCCATGAGTTCCCGGTGTGATGTAGTAAGTTGTTACTGATATTGGTCCAATGAGTTCCCAGTGTTATATGGTAAGTTGTTACTGATATTGATACCATGAGTTCCCAGTGTTATATGGTAAGTTGTTACTGATATTGATCCCATGAGTTCCCGGTGTGATGTAGTAAGTTGTTACTGATATTGATCCCATGAGTTCCCGGTGTTATATGGTAGGTAGTTACATATATTAATCTCACGAGTGGTAAGTTGTTACAGATATTGATCCCACGAGTTCCCAGTGTTATATGGTAAGTTGTTACTGATATTAGTCCCACGAGTTCCCGGTGTTATATGGTAGGTAGTTACATATATTAATCTCACGAGTTCCCGGTGTGATGTAGTAAGTTGTTACTGATATTGATCCCATGTGTTCCCGGTGTGATGTAGTAAGTTGTTACTGATATTGATCCCATGAGTTCCCAGTGTTATATGGTAAGTTGTTACTGATATTGATCCCATGAGTTCCAGGTGTGATGTAGTAAGTTGTTACTGATATTGGTCCCATGAGTTCCCAGTGTTATATGGTAGGTAGTTACATATATTAATCTCACGAGTGGTAAGTTGTTACAGATATTGATCCCACGAGTTCCCAGTGTTATATGATAAGTTGTTACTGATATTGGTCCCATGAGTTCCCGGTGTGATGTAGTAAGTTGTTACTGATATTGGTCCCATGAGTTCCCGGTGTTATATGGTAGGTAGTTACATATATTAATCTCACGAGTTCCCAGTGTGATGTAGTAAGTTGTTACTGATATTGATCCCATGAGTTCCCGGTGTGATGTAGTAAGTTGTTACTGATATTGGTCCCACGAGTTCCCGGTGTTATATGGTAGGTAGTTACATATATTAATCTCACGAGTTCCCGGTGTGATGTAGTCAGTTGTTACTGATATTGGTCCCAAGAGTTCCCAGTGTTATATGGTAGGTAGTTACATATATTAATCTCACGAGTTCCCAGTGTGATGTAGTAAGTTGTTACTGATATTGGTCCCACGAGTTCCCGGTGTTATATGGTAGGTAGTTACATATATTAATCTCACGAGTTCCCAGTGTGATGTAGTAAGTTGTTACTGATATTGATCCCATGAGTTCCCAGTGTTATATGGTAAGTTGTTACCGATATTGATCCCATGAGTTCCCACTGTTATATGGTAAGTTGTTACTGATATTGATCCCATGAGTTCCCGGTGTTATATGGTAAGTTGTTACTGATATTGATCCCATGAGTTCCCAGTGTTATATGGTAAGTTGTTACTGATATTGGTCCAATGAGTTCCCAGTATTATATGGTAAGTTGTTACTGATATTGATCCCATGAGTTCCCAGTGTTATATGGTAAGTTGTTACTGATATTGATCCCATGAGTTCCCGGTGTTATATGGTAAGTTGTTACTGATATTGATCCCATGAGTTCCCAGTGTTATATGGTAAGTTGTTACTGATATTGGTCCAATGAGTTCCCAGTATTGTATGGTAAGTTGTTACTGATATTGATCCCATGAGTTCCTGGTGTTATATGGTAGGTAGTTACATATATTAATCTCACGAGTTCCCAGTGTTATGTGGTAAGTTGTTACTGATATTGATCCCATGAGTTCCCAGTGTTATATGGTAAGGTGTTACTGATATTGGTCCAATGAGTTCCCAGTATTATATGGTAAATTGTTACTGATATTGATCCCATGAGTTCCCGGTGTTATATGGTAAGTTGTTACTGATATTGGTCCAATGAGTTCCCAGTGTTATATGGTAAGTTGTTACTGATATTGGTCCAATGAGTTCCCAGTGTTATATGGTAAGTTGTTACTGATATTGATCCCATGAGTTCCCGGTGTTATATGGTAAGTTGTTACTGATATTGATCCCATGAGTTCCCGGTGTTATATGGTAAGTTGTTACTGATATTGGTCCAATGAGTTCCCGGTGTTATATGGTAAGTTGTTACTGATATTGGTCCAATGAGTTCCCAGTGTTATATGTTAAGTTGTTACTGATATTGATCCCATGAGTTCCCGGTGTTATATGGTAAGTTGTTACTGATATTGGTCCAATGAGTTCCCAGTGTTATATGGTAAGTTGTTACTGATATTGGTCCAATGAGTTCCCAGTATTATATGGTAAGTTGTTACATATATTAATCTCACGAGTTCCCAGTGTTATGTGATAAGTTGTTACTGATATTGATCCCATAAGTTCCCAGTGATATATGGTAAGTTGTTACTGATATTGATCCCATGAGTTCCCGGTGTTATATGGTAAGTTGTTACTGATTTTGGTCCAATGAGTTCCCGGTGTTATATGGTAAGTTGTTACTGATATTGGTCCAATGAGTTCCCAGTGTTATATGGTAAGTTGTTACTGATATTGGTCCAATGAGTTCCCAGTGTTATATGGTAAGTTGTTACTGATATTGATCCCATGAGTTCCCGGTGTTATATGGTAAGTTGTTACTGATATTGGTCCAATGAGTTCCCAGTGTTATATGGTAAGTTGTTACTGATATTGGTCCATTGAGTTCCCAGTATTATATGGTAAGTTGTTACTGATATTGATCCCGTGAGTTCCCGGTGTTATATGGTAAGTTGTTACAGATATTGATCCCTTGAGTTCCCAGTGTTATATGGTAAGTTGTTACTGATATTGATCCCGTGAGTTCCCGGTGTTATATGGTAAATTGTTACAGATATTGATCCCATAAGTTCCCAGTGTTATGTGGTAAGTTGTTACTGATACTGATCCCACGAGTTCCCAGTGTTATATGGTAAATTGTTACAGATATTGATCCCATAAGTTCCCAGTGTTATGTGGTAAGTTGTTACTGATACTGATCCCACGAGTTCCCAGTGTTATATGGTAAATTGTTACAGATATTGATCCCATAAGTTCCCAGTGTTATATGGTAAGTTGTTACTGATACTGATCCCACGAGTTCCCAGTGTTATATGGTAAATTGTTACAGATATTGATCCCATAAGTTCCCAGTGTTATGTGGTAAGTTGTTACTGATACTGATCCCTTGAGTTCCCAGTGTTATATGGTAAGTTGTTACTGATATTGATCCCGTGAGTTCCCGGTGTTATATGGTAAATTGTTACATATATTGATCCCATAAGTTCCCAGTGTTATGTGGTAAGTTGTTACTGATATTGATCCCACGAGTTCGCTAGCTTTGAACTCAGGCGTAGTCCCATACACGTTCCACTACTTCTAGTGCACTGGACTGATTTTTGCGTGTATATTAGCTTGCCCTATGACCAGTGTCCCTCTCTATAAGGCTAACCCACTCTGAATTAAGAGTTAAAACTGACAGTCTTCCAATGGATTCACCACCAACAAACCAACCTATAATATACTCATCGAAATTCATGGATTGTAAGTATACAGTATATTATAGGTTGGTTTGTTGGTGGTGAATCCATTGGAAGACTGTCAGTTTTACACATCGAAATTCATGGATTGTAAGTATACAGTAAATATTAAATAGACCGCAGCCTGACACTGTTCGGAACCTGGATGGAGAAATTACTATGCCCCCACTAGATGCCTCCTGCGAGTCATTCACCATGGAAGAGATTAAAGCAGCCATCAAAAAATTGAAGAACAACAAAGCTGTTGGTGAAGATGAAATCTCAGGAGAAATGCTCAAAGCAGCAGATGAGAACACCTTACAACGTTTGTTACAGCTGATCAATGAAATCTGGCAAAGTGAATCCCCACCACAACAGTGGAAAGATGGTGTAATTTTCAAACTGCCTAAAAAGGGCGATATGTCTGATTGCAATAATTGGCGTGGTATCACTCTATTGTCAGTACCAGGAAAACTTTTTTGTAGCATGTTACTTGAGAGATTGAAAAAGGCGATAGATGAAAGGCTCAGAGAAGAACAAGCAGGCTTCAGACCAAAACGGTCATGCATAGACCACATTTTCACCCTCAGAATAATCATTGAAGATTCCGTAGAATTCCAGTCGAAATTAATCACCAACTTTGTCGACTTTCAAAAAGCCTTCGACAGTATCCACCGTCCTTCACTTTGGAATCTACTTAACATCTATGGTTTTCCTACCAAATATACCAACGTCATAAAATCTTTCTACAAAGAAACACGTTGCTGCGTAAGAACAGAAACAGGTAACTCTGACTGGTTCTCAGTCGAAACAGGAGTGAAACAGGGTTGTGTCTTATCACCGATGCTTTTTGGAATAGCTATCGATTGGGTCATGCGCAAATGCACAAACAACACAAATATGGGTATCCATTGGGTTGACAAAATTCTAGAAGACCTGGACTTTGCCGACGACATAGTGCTTTTGAGTTCAACACACCCGGATGCCCAAGAGAAAATAAACCACCTCCAAAATGTTTCAGGGCAAATTGGTCTCCAAATTAACACCACAAAAACAAAGACTATTGATCTTACCAACAGTTCAGATGACACCAAATTGAACAGCTACGTTCTTGAAAAAGTCAACAGCTTTACATACCTAGGAAGCAAAATGACATCTACAGGGGACTCAACACCAGAAATATCATCTAGAATCGCACTGGCATCTAGCGCCTTCAATAAACTGTCAAACATCTGGAAGTCAAAGACACTCAGCAAACACACAAAACTTAAAATCTTCAACTCTTGTGTGATTCCAGTGTTAACGTATGGATGTGAAAGTTGGAAATCAACGGTAGCTTTAGATAAAAAAATTAGACAATTTTGAGAACAAATGTCTTAGGAGACTTCTAAACATCCACTGGACAGACTTCAGAACCAATTCGCAAATAAGACAAGAGACTAAGCAAGATACAGTATCCAATTTCATAAGAAGACGCCGTTGGAACTACATCGGCCATGTACTCAGAATGGACAAGTCAAGACTCCCCTACCAAGCCCTCATATGGTCACCAGTAGGGAAAAGAAAACGGGGAAGACCAAGAGAGACCCTGCGTAGAACCATCATTAGAGAAGGCTCATTCAATGGCCAAGTAAATATCCAAGATCTACAACAGGTAGCAGCGAACCGCCAAGCATGGAGAGACAGAACTTCTGCCCTATGTGCCGCCTTAGGCTCAAGAGGAAAGACTAACTAACTAAGTATACAGTGGTAGCTAAACGAGCTTCCCTACCACAACACTTCCGAACGCCCTAGTCGGTTAGTTAGTCAAGAGATCATCCCCACTGAATTCTGGTCCATAATTGCTCACAACCTCTCCTCAGTATCTCCTCGAGCACCCGTCGACATCAGTTCTGTTGACTATTCTCCTTCGGCTTTCCATACTCTAGCCTAGCTTGACGCCCTTTGATTTCATATTCTTGCAGTCTGGTCCACAGCTACAGAATCACACCCATCCCTTGTCTCATTTACTCGCACTGTCCTTTTGACGTCGGTCCTTAGTGGGTTGTTTCTTTACATATCCAATGCAGGGAATGGTTCACAACTTTAACGACTACAAAAACATAAGACGTCACCGGTTTCCAATATTGCTACAAACTTCATTCTAGGTGAGGTTAGGCTAGTGTACACTATAACTTACTGACCATACCAGAGAGATAATCTGCGCCTCTGGCGGCTGGCAGAGATAATGGCGCATGTGTCTCTGATGGACCCATGCGGCGAGGAAGCCAGCTCTTATCTCTATCTACTCCTCACATTTCGACTGCCCCTTTCTTGTCTACAAAGGTGGTGCCTGGCTTCTGCGAACACAAGAACCTGTCTACATATGAACTCCGCGTACTCCCGCCTACAATGATCTCTTTCTTGCTTCTTCTGCTATGTCTGTGTTCTATCTCGTCTGCATCGAATCCTGCCATGCAATCAAGGCACGAGAAGACAACACTGAAACCATATGGGTACAGAAACAAATAAACACTTGCGTTCGAATCAATGAGCAGCATGAACAAAATAGAAAGCCGTGAGTAAATAACATATTAGAAATGTTAAGAAAAATAAGTATGCAAAACTGCACGCAACTGTAAAGACAGAGAGTTAGTGGCTGGTTTGTTTGAAGACGATAAAAGGAGAAACTTCTTCGTGTCGATGCCATCATGACATACAGGAGTATGAATTAGACTCATATTTTCTTGACCAATAGCACAATAAAATAAATACAAGCAATTGATCGAGAAGCTGTCGGTACACTGAAGTAGACGAAAGAAGTAAATATTATAGGACACACCAGACAATTGACAGCTATAGTGGCAATGGTAGGATTCGAACCTGCTTCAAAATGACGACAACAAAACTCTAAAGGAACAAGTATACTTCGACGCACACCAGCTAGACACATAAAAAGTGTGTGTGTGTGTGGTGTGGTGGTGGTGGTGTGTGTGTGTATGTGTGTGTGTGTGTGTTTAGCTTGGTCTATTATCCACTAGAACCCATAGCTATGAGATATATGTAAAATTACGAAGGCGCTTCAAATGAACACCATAAAAGTCTGATATAAATTACAACAACCATGTCATTGTCTTGTAATCTGTCAATATTTTTGTTTTGTTAAGGATCTCAAGAGTGTTAAGCACGTGACATCACGGTGCATACAAAAAGGTGACGTCATAAGGACGGTTTAGGGATGGCTGCCCCACTTTTCACATGCAACAAAAAGGAGCAGCGTTCTGTTATCCATTTTTTTAAAACAAAATCAGTGAAGGGGTGAAATCTACAGAAATTCATCGGCGAATGAAGATCCACTATGGTGATGCATGCCTGTCAGTCCAGCAAGTGTATGAATGGGGTTGGAAGTTTCACTTCTGTGACAAACTTTTCGGTCCGATGAAGAGTAACAGCACAAGCGAACAAGATATTTTTTTTCCTACAAGAATCCAAACAATTTATCGGCGCCGGAGGACTTGTATTGAACGCAGTGGTGACTACATCGAAAAATGATACATTTATTCTTTACTTTTTTTCAGAATATATTCATACACAAACACACAAAAAGACATTCAGTCAAAATTTTTTGTACATGTTATGAGAAGAAATGGACTGGAGAACTTGGTGACAACTGGCAAGATCGAAGGGAACAGACCTAAGAGGAAGACCGAGAGGAAAATACCTGGATGGCTTGGCCACATGGCATGGACGAGACAGGAACACTGAGCTGATCCACGACGCTGGTGATCGAGTGAAATGGCGAGTCATGACCGCCCATGCTTTCCGGCATGGCACATGATTGATTGAGTAGTACCCAGCCAAATTAAATAACAAGCTTGTCTGCCGGCCCACTTGGTTCCAGCTGACAATGACTGGGTTAACATGGATACAAAGAAGAGTACTGGAAAGTAAAGGCGTCCGCAGTGATACTGGGGAGAGGGGGGGGGGAGTTTAAACCAACACGACCAGGGCGATAGGGAACGGCACTACCAATTAAACTGTCCCGACTCCTACTGATGATGGAATGGAATTAGAAATTGTATAAGACACGCGAGCCACTAAAATGGGAAACAGTGTGTAGAGATAACGGAGACTGCAAGGCCTCAATTGAAAACTTTGGTGTCGAGATTTGGATCAAAGGCACTGTGGAAGTTCAGCCGTTGTGATGTGTATAAAGGGATACCCAGTCACAGTTGGCGCTGTGCTTGTTTTAGGCAACCTCGGGCAAGACTTCTGATATATGTCCACGTCGTACACCTACGCATAATTAGTTATTGCAGGTTAGATCCAAACTGGCAGGGCATCTCGAAGTTGTTGGTCCCTTGAGGTGAAGTTGGTCCCCTGAGGTGAAGTTGTTGGTCCCTTGAGGTGAAGTTGTTGGTCCCCTGAGGTGAAGTTGTTGGTCCCCTGAGGTGAAGTTGTTGGTCCCTTGAGGTGAAGTTGTTGGTCCCCTGAGGTGAAGTTGTTGGTCCCCTGAGGTGAAGTTGTTGGTCCCCTGAGGTGAAGTTGTTGGTCCCTTGAGGTGAAGTTGTTGATCCCCTGAGGAGAAGTTGTTGGTCCCCTGAGGTGAAGTTGTTGGTCCTTTGAGGTGAAGTTGTTGGTCCCCTGAGGTGAAGTTGTTGGTCCCTTGAGGTGAAGTTGTTGGTCCCTTGAGGTGAAGTTGTTGGTCCCTTGAGGTGAAGTTGTTGGTCCCCTGAGGTGAAGTTGTTGGTCCCTTGAGGTGAAGTTGTTGGTCCCCTGAGGTGAAGTTGTTGGTCCCTTGAGGTGAAGTTGTTGGTCCCTTGAGGTGAAGTTGTTGGTCCCCTGAGGTGAAGTTGTTGGTCCCTTGAGGTGAAGTTGTTGGTCCCTTGAGGCGCAGTCATCAGACACCACAAAGTAGAAACGCCTCTGGCGCCAGACAGTTGTCTCCGAAATCAAGGGTAAATAGAGGTAATTGCCAAAACACATGTAGAAGAGAATTAGAGATAGAGGTGAATTATATACGGAGAACACTGGGGATTCTGCATGAGATAGCAGAGGTTAGAACAGTTTGGCGTGCGTTGGTTGATAGCCGATGCTCCATTGGTGGATAAAGAGAAGAAGAAGAAGAAGAAGAAGAAGAAGAAGAAGAAGAAGAAGAAGAAGAAGAAGAAGAAGAAGAAGAAGAAGAAGAATGGGGATTTAAATTAAACTGGGCATTTCCATTCGGTTCTATGCAAACAGGGGGACTTCATTTTGCAAATGAGATTACCGTGGGGATAACTGATGCTCCCCATTCAAACAATACCTGTGACTATATGTTTTAAATATTTCAGTCAACGTATAATTCATTTATTCACTTCATATGATATTTGACGCTTCAGCATGCGCCTGGCGAGGTACAGCGAAATATACCAGGCAAGGAATCGTGCAACATATTGTTTATGACTTCTGTGCTTACATTCATTAAGGGAATACATTGTTTTGAATTTCAATTAAGAGCCAAGGGCCACTAAGTTGTCATGCAAGGGTACTATCAACTACACTGCCGCTGCCTGGATCTGTATCTAATGAACGAATCTAAGCACGGAGTCTTCGATCTGAGTCATGGCACCTGAGTTTAGGCACCGGAGCCTTGAATCTGAGTCCAGGCACTGGGTATTGGATCTGAAGTCTAGGAACACATTTCGGCACGGACACAGCCTGCTGTCTGTTTGCTGTGAAGTCACTCAGTCATCCTGACAAAACATGAGACGTCATTAGTAGGTCCCTGACCCTTGTTGACTTCGCTCTACGGTAAGTGTTTGTCAAGCATGTCTACAGAAACAGCCGACCGCTTTCCTTTGTTATCTTGAATGAGAGTGCGTAGTTTCCTCCCGTCGTTAGTACATCCCCACCGACTTTCCATAATCGTTTCTTACCATTCCAAATGTATCTGTGCGTGTGTTTCTTCTGCACGTGGATCTTCTTACATCCCAGGTGTAGAAGAACAAAAAGCAAGAAGGGATTGTATCTTTGTGGCTATGTGATAGCACATGGGTGCACAGACACATATATTGTGTTAATGAAGTGGTTATACATAAACGTACATGTTTTAAAGGCATGGTTACACGGACACACATTGTGTTAATGAAGTGGTTATACATACGCATACATGTGTTAAAGGCATGGTTACATAGACACAAACATTGTGTTAATGAAGTGGTTACACATACACATACATGTGTTAAAGGCATGGTTACAATGACACAAACATTGCGTTAATGAAGTGGTTACACATACACATACATGTGTTAAAGGCATGGTTACACGGACACAAACATTGTGTTAATGAAATGGTTACACAGGCATATACATGTGTTAAAGGCATGGTTACACGGACACAAACATTGTGTTAATGAAATGGTTACACAGGCATATACATCGTGGTAATAAAATGGTTACACAGACATTTTTTAAATTAATTAAGTTGCATGTCCTTCACAGGACGTAGCAGTCAACCCCAGCATTTTTCGCTGTTCGTGATTCCTGGGCAAATTTTACGTTCAGTAGTTTGCCATTGCTTTCTGAACGACCGGCTCCTACACCTTTTTCGAAAAAACCAGCACCGCCGTGTTTCGAACCCGGGTATACGGGCTCACAAACCGCGTTCGCAAGCCCTTAGCCACAGAGACCGGTTACACAGACATACATTGTATTAAAGAAATGCTCTCTCTCTCTCTCTCTCTCTCTCTCTCTCTCTCTCTCTCTCTCTCTCTCTCTCTCTCTCTCTCTCTCTCACACACACACACATTGTGTTCCTGGGAGACATGTGGATTAGAAGTATGACGAGCTCATCAACATCGAACAATGGATCCAGTTTTATTTAAGCTATTGAGAGAACACTGAGACAGTACTGAAATAGAGTAATTATATATTAGACAGATCGAGCCTTTATTAGAGCAAATTAAAGGTGCGTTGCATATACTCTGCAGGACGTTGCAATCAGCCCAATATTACTTAGCTGTTTTCTATTTTCTAGATAATATTTGGTTCAGTAGTTTGCCATTGCTTTATGGACAACTGACGCTCATACTATTATGAAAATCAACGCAAGGCGGTCAACTCCCATGCAGTTGATTTGGAACCCTGTATGCAGGATGTGGAGCTGCACTCACTGCTTCTTATGGGGGGGGGGGGGGGGGCTGAGTGGTCTCAGCGTATGGTGTCCGCCTCGAGTGCTGGAGGTCGGGTTCAAGCCCTGGTGAGGGTCGGGATGTTTTCACGTGGACTTCTGGTAACAAAATGTCCCCTCGTCTCTGGGTAGTGAGATTGGACGCCCGTGTGTATTGTTGCGCACGCAAAAAATCCATTGGCAGTTGGAAATCGAAAAAGAGTAGCCTAACGGCGCAGCCCGGGCAAAATTTCGAGTTAAAAATCTATCCAAAGTATTTCAGGATCCTCACCGGTGCTACGGAGTTCGGGTACTGAGCTGATATTCTCCGGACTCAGGCTTGAGATAGGAGTAGAACGGAGCACTTATGGGTTACACCTGCGTGCCGTGATGTTGATCCGTCGACTAAACTAAAACTAAACTAAACTCACTGCTTCTATGTCACAAAGGCTGAAGAAAAATGCAGTTTGTTAACAGTTCTGAAGTCGTATGCTTATGCTTCAGGGTGACCTGCGGACTTCCTGGTGCGCTCGCACACAGATACACAGATACAATACAGACATACGATGGGCACAAGTGTAGAAACGCCTGTTAACAGGTAGGCATACACAGCCTATCAATTCGACCAAGATAAAGGCACAGATAGGGCAAAGATATCTACACAATGACTCATAGCATTGTATCTCCGTAAAGTGTACTGAGCTGTTCCTGTCATGCAAAGTTAGTTGCATGGTCGAGACCAGAACACTGAGCTGATCTACAACTCTGGGGATCGAGTGTGATGGCCGCTCACGCTTACTGGCATGGCACATGATGATGATGAGGTGCATGGCCAATTACAGCATTCTTGGGGGGGGGGGGGGAATGTTTGTGATTTACAAGGCAAGTTTAACGTGCAGTAGTTTGCCCCTTGTTTTCTGAACGACCGACACTCATACCATTTTTCATAATCAATAACAAGGCGGCCTGCTTCCAAATCGCCTGCAGCGGATTTCAAATGGGATTGCGGGATTGAAGGGGCATGCGGGATTGCGAATCGCGGTGGCTGCCCCTTCATCAGAGACGCCGATAAAATAAAAAAGAATCGGTTGGTAATGCCTCCTCCACGGGTTACAAGTAAGTCACTGTCAACAAAATCCAGGTAAAAGGTATGTGATCAACTGCCGCTGGGGTGTCAAGTGATAAGACATCACATATTCTAGGCCCCAGTATGATGAGGTTAGCTGGTCAGTTCCCATCCACGTCGTCTTTAATTCCCAGACAGTTCCTAGAAAATTATGACAATTATCCAGCGAAAATTGTATAAGCCTGTATCCACCCTGCAGCAGTCCTTGTCGACAAATTCAGTCCTGCCACAGCTGAGCACAGAACACGGACCAGTGTCTTGGTAAGCAAGCGCATTAGCCGCTGGGCCATTAGTGCTGGGGTATTGGCCTTCTTAACTGATTCAGTGTCAAACAAAACGTAAGTTTGGAGCTAACGGGGTGCACAATCAAATGAACAAGTATTATAATGTAAGTTTCCATTTACTGATTTTTAAAACTGCGGAAGATACCACGAAACGAAACAAATAACACAATGACCCTACTATGACGTAATGTCGCCCCTCGGTCCAAATGGGAGGACACATTTGACGATATACTATCCTTCAGCACATAATCAGTTCAACAAAACTGACTGAAGTGATGGGAAGCTTCAAGCTCTCTTCTCCATCCCCTCCCTGTCGAAGTTACAAGAACAACCGACACGCCAACATTTTCTTGGCGACGCTAATCAGGTTCACGGGGTCAGAAACGCAACAAATGATAAATGGCGTCACTAATTGCGTCAGCAGTCGTGTGACAGTTTCACGGAAGAAGTCATGGCATATACTACAGTCATATCCTGCACTATATTCGGACGACGTACTTGGTTGAGGGCAATTCTACAAACGGGTTGTCTTTGGCCCTGCCCTACACTTCAAGTATCATACTTAGTGTCTTCGCGTGCAAGAAGTCTACATACATACATTGTATATGTGTGTATGGATGTGTGTGCGCGCGCAAATATATATATATATATATATATATATATATATATATATATATATATATATATATATATATATATATATATATATATATATATATATATATCTGTGTGTGTGGTGCGTGTGCGCTTGAGTATCCAAAATATCAATCTTTCGAATGAAACAACCCTTGGTGTCAAAATTTACGGAAGTCAGCAGTAGCTGCAGAAGGCAGCACGATTCATGCAGGAAGGAGAATGGAACTGCCGACACAGCTAACAGGCATAGTAAGATGTGTTAAAACAGTAATGCTGGATGATGATGATGCTGATGATGAAAACTGGAAGAAGTTAAGGACAATGAGGACATGTACTCACCATTACTGTCATTCTCCGACTGTAATATGTTGAAGATCTTTAACATGCTTATAGACAGGCGCATGACTGAGGCTTTGTCCAGCTGACTGGATACATTCTCTGTCATAGGCAGACAGTTGGCCAGCTCCACGAAGACCTCCGTCTCCTTGCCCCTCCTGCAACGTGCAGCATCGCGGGACTTCTCCTTGCGTTTTTCCGTGTTCCTGAAAACACCAGCAACGATCAATTATTAGAGCGTGACGAACGTTACACATTTAAGCGCGCACACACACACACACACACACACAAGACAAGTAGTAACATCGCGAAAGAAATGTCCTGACACCTTGCCGTCTTGACATACAATAGTTATTGTGCTTTATTATTTTTGTATTTTTGTTAAAGGGTTTAATAACCTCTCCATAGCACAAAGCCTTGGTTGAATAGCAGAGACCATGTCTTGCCTAAGCAGCGTGACCCCGCTCTCGGCCTGCCTAGTTTACTCCAAAGGAAAGGTAACACCAATTCAGAACACACTTCGGAAGCTGCCAGATCAGCAAAGCGATGCTCTAACTATCCGCCTATCTGAACTTCTATTATAGACCAGTTGCCAGCCAAGGCTTAGGGCTTGGTCTGCCCTGCCATGACATTTAGTCATTAGGTTGCATTTCCTTGCACTAGGATAATACTTGTACCCTCACAATTGCACTCCTCCGCCCGAAGCCATAGGCAAATCTATATCTATAAAAGAGACTGTATGTTTGTTTGTTTGTGGATTTGGATGCGTTCGATAATGGTACATCCGATTGAGATGACATTTTCTACACGTCTTCCTTTCATTCCTGTGCAACCGACTATAATAATTTCTGAATGTAAAATCTTCTACTTATTTAATAACATTTACTTTTCCATTTTCATTATATAATGTCTATATAGCAGGGGCACTTCACTCTAGAAAAGTTATTTCAAGGGGCATAACTTTTAATAACATTTCTAAATACTTTATAGTCATATTGTTGGACTTTCCTGCACTATTGTTACACTCTTTGTCTATAGTTATTTTTAGGCATATGAGTTATATTAAATAATGATATAATCTTTACGGTATTTTTACAGTTGGCATAAAAATAATGCATTATGCATAACATTTTAACCCATCTTTTTCTACAGTTTTCATTGAATGGTGTGTGGAAGGACATTCTTTTAAGTTACTGTGCGCCAAAAGCTGGGCGAAACCACGCCGGTCAGACAGATAGACAGACAGACAGTCGGGAACGGGAGAGCTTATATGACTACTTATATGAATTAAATTAGATGCTCCCCACCAGGGACTGGGTGAAGCCGGGCCGGGACAGACAGACAGACAGACATACAGACAGTCGGGAACGGGAGAGCTTATATGACTACGTATATGAATTAAATTAGATGCTCCCCACCAGGGACTGGGTGAAGCCGGGCCAGGACAGAGAGACAAACAGATAGTCGGGAACGGGAGAGCTTATATGACTACGTATATGAATTAAATTAGATGCTCCCCACCAGGGACTGGGTGAAGCCGGGCCCGGTCAGATAGACAGACAGACAGATAGTCGGGAACGGGAGAGCTTATATGACTACTTATATGAATTAAATGAGATGCTCCCCACCAGGGACTGGGTGAAGCCGGGCCGGGTCAGCCAGCCAGACAGACAAACAAGCAGACAGACTGACTGATAGATAGATAGATCCCCTCCAGGGCCTGGGCGAAGCCGGGCCGGGTCAGCTAGTGTCTAATATACGTGCTGTTCCCAAGCGGTCTAAGTATAATCACATACTAATTACAGCAATGCACGTTCAGGGTAATACAAACTATCATAGTTTGGTCATACGGTGCGGCAAGGGTGTCAATTAAAGAGAGCCACAGGAGAAAACATCCCTGGAAGGCACCGAATAAATCGACAAAGGAGCACATTCGTAACGTGCGCATGTAGAGGTATGCCCCTAAAGACGCAGAACCACTAAGATGAGAAGTGGATTACATACATCTCTGGCGAAGGAGCTTATAACTTCAGAATCAATCCAAGTGCTGAAGAATGTTGTTGTTGTTGTTGTTCTTCTTCTTCTTGTTCTTCTTCTTATTATTTTCTTCCCCTTCTTCAATCAACGTTCGCTATGCGCCTATTCAGGCATGAACCACAATCACGATGGTTCACCTGAGACTTCTTCGGACCCCCAGAATGTTCTCGGAGGGTCGCTCCAGTGAGCAAACAATTTTAATCTTGATTGCATGGCAAGAAAATCGGTTTCGTTGCCTCGGGTTTTATCCCATATAGTCAGTCTCTCTCCACAGGGCAGTCAATTGCCCGTCAAAAGCGTCTCATAGAGCACGAACTCCGTAGCTCCGGCGACTAATCCCATGGATCTAGGAAAACCCTCCACCCGCGAACCGAATGACGCAGTCCGAAAATTGAAGCACAACCTTCTGAGTAAGTGGCAGACGTCATAACCACGTCTCAAAGTCAACCAATCACCAAGAGATGTCACCAATCACCAGATGATGTCATCAATCACCAAAATGTCATCAATCAACAAGTGATGTCATCAATCAACAAGTGATGTCATCAATCACCAAGATGGAATCATACAGTAACAGGGAGAATACCAGGACTGGACATTAATGGTAACGTGTGACAAGTGCATATGTTCAAGCAAGTTACAGATATAATGTAACCCACCTTTAACATCATTAAGGGACAAGGTTTCTTAAATAGCCAGCCAAAGCAGCCACATCCGACATCAAGAAAAGAATCGCTACATTCACATACTATTTGCCTAGAATATTTTTTTCCGTTTATTCGCTTGGAACTTAAGCGTAGTTTATACAGGTACTAATAATTTGGAGTGCACAGTACTGATATTTGCGTGTGGATTAGCTTTCCCCACTTCCAGTGTCCCTCGCCATCAGGTGAATCCATTCCGACTTCTTAGTTACTTGTAACTTACTCCCCCAAGTCAAAGACGGGTCAAAATGTTACTCCAGCTGGCCGGTGTAAGGGTTGAACCATGCTGACCTTCATTTTTTCTAGAATGGGTAAAGACAAATACATATCACAACAAACACAAACATGCGCATGCCGAGACGTGTGTGGCCCCGCTCGTCTGTCCGAATGCTGGACACTGGGCAATGAAATGGAGAAGAAGCTGGAAGCAGTAGGGCTTTTTAGAAGAACGCTGTGAATACCCCAGTACTGACAGAACAACTGCAGGTGTAACACGGTCAGTCAGCAGAGCCATCTGGAAAAGAGAAATCCATCTTCTGGTGGAATTTCAGCAGAAGAGGCGGTCTGGTGTGGAAAAATACCACAAGAGAGGCAGAGAAAAACCTAAATAGGTGTATGTGGAAAGCTTAAACAGCTAATAGACAAATAATAATATAAGCAACGCCAACTTTATCGAAATGGTACATCAGTCCAAGAAGTGGAGAGACGTGATCGCCGACAGCTTCTTCAGACCAGGCACATCAATAAGAACAGCCCATTTATCTCCAATTGTTTCTTTAAAAACACAAGCAGGACACAACACCCTGGACAACTATACTAATTCCCATTGGCGCTGACAGTTATCACTGTAAATCAGCTACTACCCGAATCAGAGAAAAGAGTTCATAAATGCGTCTGAAAGACACGGGAGCCGAGGTAGAGCAGTGACTAGCGCGCAATGTCCATCCAGGTGGGTTTGTAAAAAAGACTGACCCGTGTTCTCAGGCCGACTGAGCCTAAGATGGGTATCGTGAAATGAATGTCCTGGAGTAATATTGACACCATCAGCCATCAAACTACTGCAACACACGTTGTATTCATTACGGATTCAAAGAGTATGCTTAGTAAGGTGGAGAAAGGAATGTTTCGTGTGGAAGAAGTCACAGATCGTGAGAATTGTATGGATATTTTGCCCTGACCATGCGGGGGGTGCGGGGGAATGAACAGGCTGATTGGCTGGTAGGGAATGCACCTCTTGGCGGCAGATTGCTTATGGACAAGGGGAGGTGGTCATGCGCTTTTGGGACCATGTGGAGAAGGCGGGGGACAGATTGAGAACCCATATATGGAAAGAATGAGATTGCGGGAGATCGGCAGGGGTTCTGGAAGAATCTCAAAACTGAGAGGGAAGACCAGGAGAACTTTTAATCAGATAGCGGTGGGAACGATTAGTAGTATGACTCTTCGCTGGCTGTGGAACGAGGGGACGGAGCACGTATGGGAATGTCCTGAGTGCAGTGATGTCGGTTCTTAACTCAACTCAACTCCGGTTAGTCTATAGACATTTTGACATTGGCACCATATACCCACAATGACTAAAGACGTATAAAATGGTTCTTTAGTTAGTTAGTTAGTCGACAGATTATTCTTACTGAACATCGAACCATTCAGTCCATAAGTGTTCGGATCCCCCTCATCGGTAAATCCCGCAGCGGGTAGCGGCTAACGTAGTGGTCCTTTGGGAAACGCGTGATCTTTTCCAGCGTTCAATATACTTGTAACATTCTCAACAGACTAACGAAAATTTTTGCGTTCGCTCGCTTTCAAATAAAGCATAATCCACACACGTGCTATTACTATGTAGTGCATTGGACTTGTTGTTGCGTTATCCATTCGGCCATGCTCTGACATCCGAACAGATCACAAGTATGTTGACATTTTGACAGAGACAGAACTGATGTGGCTAACCTGGCCAAGGTCAAGGCTATCAACGACAATGTCGCGTTATTTATTGTCTTAGCAATGGCTACCTTCTTCAACCTAGTCTGACTTTTACACAATGTGCATTCTAGGATCGCTTGTGGCATTGGCAGGAGGAGACTAAGAGAGCGAGTACCAACCTAGCAGATATAAATGTCTCATCATCAGGTTCCGGGGACAGAGCACAAAGATGAACAGACACACAATCTCTCTCTCTCTCTCTCTCTCTCTCTCTCTCTCTCTCTCTCTCTCTCTCTCTCTCTCTCTCTCTCATCACATCCGCACACACTCACTGATATATACACCCACACATATACTCCATAGCCAGATACGTATAGACACACGCCAGAACAGTGGGATAAGAAACAGGCCAGCAGTCTCAGCCCAACATTCCGGCACTACGTTCCCTCATTCCGGGCATACTCGCCAATTCATTATCCAATTATTTACGTGACACGTGGCATCTGGGATATTCATAGAGACAACATGTGCCATGCATTCATCTCAGTTTCTGCCGGTCTGTTGTAATAACAATCACCGAATCATACATAAAATCATACCTAGAATTATCGTGAGCAGAAGAAGAAGAAGAAGAAGAAGAAGAAGAAGAAGAAGAAGAAGAAGAAGAAGAAGAAGAAGAGGAAGAAGAAGAAGAAGAAGAAGAATTAGTGAAAAACACTATGGATTACTGGATGTGGAAGGAATAAATAATACACATTCTGGTGGCTAGAATGCCGAATTCTCCTACGGGAGACCGGGTTAGAATCATTGGTATACTGGCAGTAAATGACAGTTTTTTTTTTTTTTTACAGTTTTGACACATTCTGAACACTAACAGAGGTCAATTGAGGCACAGAAAGGCCTATACATGTGCTTAACAGATTACAACAAAAGCATTTTATAAAGTGAAGCATGATAAAATGATTAACATCTTGGAGGATACTATTACAATTCATGAAAGGATCTCATAATAACAAATAGCAGCAATTACAACTGGAAATAAAACGGGCAGTTATGAAAAGATAAAGCGAGGAGATTACTCAAGACCATCGGAGAACATCGTGACCTCTGGAATGATCGAGGGGAGAGAGACAGAGGCCGACCAAGAGGAATGATGCTTGATGGACTGAGACGGTGAAACGGGGGAATATCAGCAGCGGTCTCTCTCTCTCTCTCTCTCTCTCTCTCTCTCTCTCTCTCTCTCTCTCTCTCTCGCGAAAAAAAAAAACAATGAGAGAGATCAGGAATAACACTTGGTGGTTATATTATAAACAATCTTAGCTATGCAGTCAACATGAAGTTGGCTTTTTAAAAAATTTGAACCAAGGCGGATTTCGAAGGTCGTACTGACCTCCATGGTTGGATGGAATTCCACGGTCAGCTGGGTAGCAGGGAGGGTTACACAGCGGGGAATGACCAACAGAACACACGTGACAGCAACACAAAAAGGAATCGCGTATAAACAAGTGAAAAATAGGTCTGGGACTTTCTGTTCTGACGGAGATTGTCTATTTCAGACTTAGTCCAAAACGTAGTAACTGGACTTGTTGCTGTTTATTTTTATGTTAAAAAAAAACAAACAAACTAGTACACCACTTTAAAAAAGTCGCTTAAAGGTCGACAGGGTCGACTTCATTGCACCGGGTTTTTATGCCATATGGCTCAGTCTCTTTCCGCAGCGCGAACAGCGTCGCACAAAGCACGAACTCCGTAGCTCCAGTGACGACCCTCAGGAGTCTCCGAAGAAATGCCCACCTGGCAGACCTGGGTTCTCCTTGTTGCTTGCCCACTGCTTCCTCATCTCAGATTTCAACCTTACAGTCTGGAGACAATCTGCTATCCGTTGCTATGCCGCTTTGTGCCTATGAGTTTAGTTTCTAGTGCGATTCTTGGTGCAAATTCTACACAAGTTTATCCCCCCCCCCCCCTCTCAAATGGCCCTGGGGCCATAATGACAACATCACCTGATCACCTGGCAGCGACCTCCAGAAACAAATTTCTGACAACATAAAGACAGCAATGCTACACATTTGGTCCCATCACATTAAAAACAAACCCAATTGAGATAGTGACGTGAAAAAGATCGGAGTTAACAAAAACAGACCCAATTGAGATAGCTCTGTATGCCACGTGAAATAGATCAGAGTTAACCAACAGCGACCTGTTCCCTTCCTCGGATATAATCAACCTCGATGAGAATGAAGTAATCATCATCATGTGTCTTGCAAAGTGGACGCAGACATTCAAGTCTATCCATACATCTGGGTTCTGGGTGTCATGGTCAACTTCCACAGAAGGTATTCTTCGTGCCATCGTCAAGCATCATTTCTCTTGATCTGCTCATCGTACGGCCGATCTCTCCAGTCGTTACCATCTTCTCCAATGCCTCTTTTCTCACCATACAAAGAATACAAACTGCTTGTCTCTTTCCTATAGTTGTGTATATAATGTTCTACTGTCATTAATCACTTCCATGAAATTGTTGTTAGTTGCTCTGGTAGTCCAAGATACTCGCAATATTCGTCTCGGAAACCATATCTCGGCTGCCTTCAAGCTCTTCGTAATCTTTTCGTTCAGAGTATAAGATTTATTGAAATACAGCACAGAAGGTTCGATATGATATTTCAGTACACCTTGTCTGACTATTTAATTAAGGTATTTTACCTTAGAGCCGGCTTCCTGACCTAGAGGTTAGCGACTTTTCTCCGTAATCTCATATACTCTCGTAAGTAACGTGACGGCGGTGAGAATCAGCAGTGGTTCGAATCGCGTCGGTAACTTACGGGGTATGTGAGCCGGCCGCTCAGAAAGCAATGGCAAACTACTGAGCGTAATCTTGACAAAAGAAATCAACAATCAGCTGAAAGATGCTGATGTTGACAGCAATGTCCTGTAAAGGATATGCAAAACAAGACAAACAAAAAATTACCTTAGAAGTAGGTTAGAAGGAGAAAAGAGATCCAGTAACAAAACACATCTTTGTTCCTACTCCTTGCTTTATCTGGTCCTACTTAAGTTCACAGTTTAATTGCTGCTACTTGTTTATAGTAAATATTCTTGATTATTCTGAGATGATTATCATCAATGTTAGTACCTTCCAACATAGTGGTCATGTTATCATGTTTCACTTTACCAAACACTATTATTAATCGCTAAAACTACATCTACACAAAGGTCTCTTTGTTCAGCCGTCGGAAAATATTTGTGTGTGTTTTAGCATGTGGCATGAAATTAATATACCGATCTTTAGTTGAATAGCCTCTATTGTGGAAAAACAAATTGTCTCTTACTGAATGTATGTATGATGTGTAGATGTGAGTGTATGTGTGTGTACGCGCGCGCGCGCGCGTGTGTGTACGTGTGTGTGTGCGCGCGAGCGAATGAATCAAAGAATGAAAGAACGAAAGTAGGTAGGAAGGTTCGTGCACATGCACGTATGTACTCAAAATTACATGTGTGTACGAAGGCGGTGTAGCTAGGTTCCATACTTGTATGTGCGTACATGGTTGTTGCGTGTATGGGTGTCTGCCTGCTTGCATGGGTGGATGGGCAGATGTGAGGTTTTTTTGTGGGTTTATAGAGAATTACAGAAGTTCTAATGAGTGAAGTTCTATAAAGTATATCTCTCTATAAAAGATACAGGTTAGTAACAGCAAGTGTTGTCTAGAGGTATTGATATTTATTCTCGCATAACCCTTGTAGAGAAACCATTCAGAATTTTGGCTCATCGAGTACCCCCACTGTGAGAAATTAGACCTAAGTTAAGTTCTACACAGAATTATTTATAGATGATTTCCCTTCTAGGCCATATATATATCGAGATCTTGGCAGTTAGCCACAGTAACCAATGAAAGCAGTTCTCTCATCTTCCAGCTGACTGTGCTCTGATCGCCAACCTCATTTTTGATCTCGTTAATTATTTCAAGTGACACAAGACACTTGGACAAATGATCACATTGACAATTGAACCATTGTAGTGAACATAAACAACAACAACTGTACTTTACACTGGTTGAACAAGACATCAACATGAGAAGATCTTGACAACAGTTGGACAAACATTCACAAAGAATGATCACACCAACAGGTTAGACAAGTCATACATCATGGAAGATACTTGACAACAACCACACAGAACTTCCACAATATCTATAACCAACAACAACAGTAGAGTAACAGTCACCATGAAGATGCTTGACACCAGTTGGACATTTCTTTCTCAACAATGTACAAGACAATCACAGAGACATGCATCTCAAAACTGTTCTCTTACTACTAATACTTTATTAATGACCCATGTGTCAAGTGAAGACTCAGGCTTCATATTGTCAACATTCACATTTCAAAATATTAGATTATATGTAATATAATTGACATAATTATGAACCTAAATACAACACCCAATCCCCACAGAAACATTAATCTAAATAAACCCTCCTCCTTCACATCTCTACACCATAGGTTATCCTACACCACAACACTTTAGGCTTCTATCATTTCCTCTACTGTCAAAGAGGGAAACACAGGATCAGCCATAGTTTGGGGCAAGCATAGGGACATTCTGCTCCACTGATCTATAGACATCCTTTTAGCACCTATGATGGGTGTTGGACAAGCTCAGGTTGCAGTTCTCCCCATGATGATTTCCAGTCCAGGCTATTCCCTGCTGTCACAGTTTGAAGAAAGTTTACAGCCCTATCCTTTCAATGGTGAGTTGACTGTTCATGAAGTTGACACTTAGGACTATTTTCTACATTTTCAATAGAGGAAGATCTAAGAAACAAATATGTCCCAGCATTCTTCCTTCTCAGTCTATCTCTCCTAAGATTTCTGATGGGACTGAATCACCACACCTACTTATCACTAATCCATTTTGGGAATTTGCTCTATGTATTAACTTCTTAAAAGACTCTTCTTCTCCTTTAGCTTTCAGCCAACATTAATAATAAGCTGTGATATAGTCTGCTCCAAGTGCACCTTTAATGTCCACTCTTAGCCAGTAGTGACATGCTGAAAACCAGGTAATCTCTCCTCTTAAGGTTTCTTCTTGAATTTATCTTGAAGATATAGCCTGGAGCTTTTACAAAATTGGAGAGTATCCCTGTCTTAGGCTTTTAGTAAAAGACTTTTCTTCAGTGCCATCTGTATAGGCCAGAATTTGGTGAATTCAGGCTGAACATTTGCAACCTGTTGTTCATGTGGTACTTTTTGGAGTTTGACTTTTCAGCTGGAGTTGAAGTCAGAGCTCAGGACTTCCCTGGAGTTATCCTGGTAATTGAAAGGCTCCCCATCTTCCTCATTCTCTGAAGTGCAGATGACTACATCTTAGAGAATGATTTTGGGCAAGTTTTACCACTGCATCCTGAATACATCTTTACTGGTTGGAATCAATGCTTCGACTGGCGGGCTAATTATGTATTAAGGAGCGTTACCAGCCCAAGGGTTACCCAATCAAATGGAGTCCCCACCGTTCATCTTCCTTCCCCCAAACTAGAATCTTCGATTCTATTTTTAGTTAGGGTATCAAGACGGCTTACTGTGGTTAACTACTAAGTATTGAGAAATGTAAAGGGACTGGGAATGTCAACGTCTGAAACAATTATGTTACAGCAGACGGACGGACGTATACCCATAGTGAGATACAGGGAGTAGAGAGAGAGAGAGAGAGAGAGAGAGAGAGAGAGAGAGAGAGAGAGAGAGAGAGAGAGAGAGAGAGAGAGAGAGAGAGAGAGAGAGAGAGAGAGAGAGAGAGAAGTTTACAGGATATGACTGGGTAAATTAATTCAACGAATAAAAATAACAGCACAAGAAAACAGGACTTACTTGTAAGGCATGGCGAATGATAAACACAGGACAATCTACTTTGTTTGGTTGGAAGCAATAAATCCAAATAAAACAACTGGATGATAAATCCAGTCAGAAATCACTGGTAAACTAACCACTTGTAGAAACACACAGACCGGAAGTTTGTCGTTATTACCATTTATATTTTACAAAAATCATGCCTCAGTTGGCGACTCTTAAAATTGATGTTTTATACAAATTACTTTTAGACGGATCGATCCAGTAGAACAGTTGATATAGTAGTTATATAGTTGATATACTACAACAATCATTTATACGAAAGGGTTATTTTAAA
Source organism: Cepaea nemoralis (assembly GCA_014155875.1). Taxonomy (NCBI): domain Eukaryota; kingdom Metazoa; phylum Mollusca; class Gastropoda; order Stylommatophora; family Helicidae; genus Cepaea; species Cepaea nemoralis. The sequence goes on along the minus strand of JACEFZ010006518.1, from coordinate 443,543 downwards.
ATCTTGTGACCATTAAAGCTGACGTACACAAATCACTTCTGGAAAGACCACACAAAAGGCTGCAGTGATAACATTTTTATATACGGGTCATCTCGCAATTTGCGACCACCAAATTTGACTGTTTTACGCACAGCACTTCTAGATAGATCAGACTGAAGGTCGTAGTCATAATAGTTGATGTTCATCACAAATCATATATAGACACAGACCATCTGAAAATGTGTGACCATTAAAGTTGTCTGTCTTACACAAATCACTGTTGGACACAAATCAAACAGAAGCTGCAGGTATAGAAGCTGATTTTACTACAGAAATTGCTGATGCCGAGGTATCTGGTTCAACCAATACAACGGTAAGTTGGACTAGATCTTCTGGAAACCGTTGACCATTAAAGGTGATTGTTCTACACAAATCACTTTTGGACAAGGTAAGAAAGAAAGTTGCAATCATACCAGTTGGTTTTCTAAACATATCATGTACAAATAATGATCGTCTGAAGATGTGCGACCATTTGTTTGACACAGATAACTTCTGGGCCCAGATCATATGTGAGGTTGTAGTCGTAACAGCTAATATTCTATTCAAATCATTTATAGACACATCATCCAAAATCTGAAAGTGAATTTTTAGTCTACTTGTCTTTGTGACTGATGCTGACTGTACACGCTTTGAATCTCTGTCAACTGGACGATATAGAGAAGCAATCAAATGAAACTGACAGATGCATAGCGGCAGCGAGAAAGCCAAACATTACCCTATGTCTGGGTTTATTTGGTTGGCTGTGAATTTTATGGAAGACTCGATTTTTAACGCTAAGCCCGGTGAATTGGGGTTCAGTTCACCTGAGCCGCGAAAGGATTCGCACCTGTACGAGTGAACTTGGTATAGTCGTCTAACCCGGTGCAAAATATAATATCCACGGCAGTGCGTTGCAGTGCCCCCCTACCCCTCTCCAAGCTCAGACACCCAAGGAGTGTGCAAGGCCCAAACTAGACTTTCGTGTCTGCGGAGAGCATATCAGAATGTAACCGGGTTTTGATTCAGCACAGCACAAACTGGACTGGCTGGGATTAGATCAAGATCGGTTATGTTTCCCCACGGGTCTCTGCCAACACACCCCCAACCCACATCCCTGAGAGAACGTCTAGACGTCGAAGGGGCTTTAACAATTATCACGTGGGTATTGTACACCGTTTTTCGCATATCCTATTTACAAGAAATCGCTGTAAACACTAGCATTTTACCGCTGTTATTGATTTCTTGGCAAGATTACGCTCAGTAGTTTGCCTCTGCCGGTCTCTCTGGCTGAGGGGTTACAACACTTTCTCCGTAATCCCGTTTATCACGCAGAGTCTCGTAGCGGGAGAGAACTGGGAGCGGTTCGACCCCCGCTGGTGACTTGTGGGATACTGAGCCGGCCGCTCAGAAAGCAATGGCAAACTACTGAGCGTAATCATGCCAAGAAATCAACATACAGCTGAAAGATGCTACTGTTGACAGCGATGCCCTGTAAAGGATATGCAAAAAAAAAAAAAAAAAGTTTGCCTCTGCTTTCTGAGCGACCGGCTCACATACCGCCGTAAGTAACCAACGCGGCGCGATTTCGCGCAGCTGCGTTACCCTACGCGGATATACGGGATTACGGAGAAAGTCGATAACATCTTTGCCATGCAGACCGGCATTCTACACCTAAAAGTCACATATTCAAATACAGTAAAGACAGGTTATTTTCTCAGCGCGCATTTGCCCCAGAAGAATCCGACAATGTAATCCCCAACCACAGCCAACCTTCCCAGGCAAAGGCGGCGAATTAAGCTCTGTAATCACCTTGTGTGTTTTGGAAATTTCTTAAAGCGACCTGCTTTTAACAAAAAAATGTTTGAAATACTTCATTGCTTCGAGTTTTATCCCATACAGCACGGCCCCTTTCCCCAGCGCAGCTAAAAGCTTGCCGAAAGCGTAGCATAGATCAGGAACGCCGCGGCTCCAGCGACCACCCCCTGGGTCTCGCACTGGCCAACCGAATGATAGAGTCCGAAAAGGAACCTCTACCTTCTGAACACAAGGCAGGTAGCTTACCCACTTAGCCATAGAGTCATTTGTTTTTATTAATGGCATTCCCAAAATGTTTATAACAAATACACTTTTAAGAAAGTAGCTGTTAAAGTACCATTCCTAAAGACATTTTGCAGTAATTTATGTTGCTGCAAATACGCCAGGTATGGACTTGTGTTCGAAAAAAGAAACAGAAAAACTACAAGAAAATGTATTGCAAATTAAAATATCGGCCTTACTTTCAGACAAGAAAGCCTCATCTATTACTTGTATTAACCTAATGAAAGAGAACATGGTGCTGAGAATACACAGGAGCAAACTCAAACCAAATGCTTACAGGAAGTGAAACGTAGAGAGCACAAGAATCTATTAACGCACCCAGTCAATGAAATGAAATCCTGAGCAAATCTAACCGTTTTCTCCGTAATAGCAGTGTGGAATTTGGAAGTTAAACACTTCTTCTATTGTCGGGGTGGTCATGTGGCCCCAACCTAAACTATGTACCATGAAAGTAACGGCGGCCGGCGTGTTATTGGTTAAATCACCCATACAATATGGAGCTAGCACCACATACCTAATAAGCTCCATGTGTAAACAGGACCGTTGCCATGATCGAGTTTATAGAGTAAGCCGTAACTTTTTACCATATTTCCTAACTTTATACCATTTCACCCAACATTTAACCATATTTCCTAACTTTTTACCATTTCACCCAACTTTTTACCACATTTCCTAACGTTTTACCGTATCTCCTAACGTTTTACCGTATCTCCTAACGTTTTACCATATCTCTTAATTTTTTTTTTTTAACCATATATCCTAACAGTTTGATATGGGCTCGATGTACTAAGGACAACTTTGCCTCACTCAAGCGCGTTCGGTTTACAGTTGTAACTGCTACAAGAGAGTTCAACTTTGGAGCTGCTGCTGCCCAAGATACTGCCCAGTTTTGTACCAGTCTCTTAATTTTTAACTACATCTCCTAACATTTTTACCATATCTTCACTATATATCGGTAGCATGAACGGTGCAGCTTTACTTTTTAAACGTAGCCAAATCAATTTATCATTAAACCATAACAATACCACATTCTTATAAACCATAACAGCTTAGATAAAGAAACAATACATTTGTTCTCTTTTCAAAGCAAATGAACTAATGCGGAAACAAGTCAAATAATTCTTGATTCATACAATTAAAACAATCTACTTTCCCGTTATTGTGCCCTTGTCAATAACATTAACAGAAAGCAAAGTTGCCAATCTAGAAGCAAAAAAAAAAAAAAAAAAAAAAAAAAGAACTTGTAGGCAGTCTTAAACATTAAGTCACACTTCGCGTTCTTCATTGGAGATCACAAGTCTCATAACGAAGTTCCTGCCAAAAATCCTTCCAACAAACAAGAAAGTCAAGTTCCCAGTAGAAGCACGTACCTCGATTCACCCTAATACTAGTGAAAGCTAGCCAATTTTATGATAGAATCAAACGTGAATTTTAAGTGAGGGGGGTCATAGGTCGGCCTATGAGTGGATAGAAACTATCAGTCCATGATTACAGCGCTAATGTTAAAACCGTTTGGTCGCTCAAGCAGAACGACCACTGAAGGCAATGAAAGCTGGGCATTCTACAGAAGCCTGACCTATTTCTCGACCACCATGGAATAATACCTACCGTTTTCTCCTATGGCAACTTTAGCGAGCATGGCGCTAAGGAAGCAATAAAATATACCCCACGAATCTCTACTTGTAAGAGTCTCCCTGGGCTTGCTGCCGTTTCTTTCAAAGCCAAACCACATGACCGTAAACGCACGATAATACAAAAACTACATTTCAAGCAGTATCCAGTTGCCAGCACAGCTCGGCATTATTAAGTGCGACACAGGAATGGGTCCAGAGAGTGAACAATAAGCCAGGAGGATCTATAATTCAAGCAGTCATATATTTTTGGTCATCTGTTCGTTGGCCAATTCCAAATAATGTACGAGTAAGAAAAACCGGCTTCGTGGCAAAGCAGTTTCGGAAGGAGTTCGTAATGCCGCATACCCGCGTTTGAAACACAGCTGTTTAAAAAAAAAATGAAATAGTATGAACGCCGATCGTTCAGAAAGCAATGGCAAACTAGTGAACGTAAACTCGCCCAGGAATCACGAAGTCAATAAATGTTGGGGTTGACTGCTACCTCCTGTAAAGGACATGCAACTAACTTTTTGTAAGTGACAATGAAAAATGAGGAGTTCAATAAAACGGAATACAAGAACTGACGGCTGTGTAAAACAGGTTAGGTGATCTGCCCAACACACATACAGCCGTGATGTTGAAGGATCACAAATTAGTGGCGTGTCCTTTATAGGACGTTGCAATTAACTCCAATATTCATTGGCTGTTTGTGATTCTCCAGGAATTCACTACTCGGCGACTGCTTTTTGAACGACCGACCATCATAAAGGTATTTGCATGTCATATACAGGACATCGCAATCAACCTCAGCATATGGAAAAAGGGGGTGGGGTGAGGGGTTGTGATTTACTAGGCAAATTTTAGATTCGGTAGTTGTCCATTAATTTCTGAACGTTCGACGCTCACACCATCGAAATCAACGCGAGTCGGTCTGCTTCCAAATCGTCTGCGGCTGATTTCGAACCCTCGACTCGGCATACCCGAGAGCGGTGAAAGGCGTTCACTGCCCTTAGCCGCAACGCGGACACCTACCATTATACCATTGTGAAAATCAACACAAAACTGTCTACTGCCAAATATCCCGCAAATATCTCGAACCCGGTATACAGGACTGTGAAATGTCATTCACTGCCCATACGCCACATACGCCAGTGTTGTATAGATTAGGGCACCAATTTACCAACACGGTAGTCCGGGTCCAAAAACAGATATATCCTTTTGTTGTTACATACGACGTCAAGGTGGGGGAGTGGGGGGTAGAGGGAGAGAATAGATTGGTATGAAAGAAACTTTTTAGCAAAATCGAAGTGTATAACACGACCTAGAAAATAGGACAAAAGGACACATGTTATGGTTTGCATGTTGCTAAGCAGAATCAGCAGGAACCGGCATGCATGTACACATGTAATAACGACGTAGTGAGTTCGTTCCAAACGCCGGTCAGTTGGACTTACATGCTGAGCTCTCGTCCAGAAAGCAACGGCCAACTTCTTTTGTTGTTGCATATCCTTTTTACGGGACATCGCAGTCAACACTATCATTTCTGCCGCCGTGATCTCTTGGCAAGTTCACGTTCAATAGTTTGCCATTGCTTTCTGAACGACCGGCACCGATACCAACGCAAAACTAACGCAACACGGTCTGCTGCCAAATCTCGCGCAGCTGTGTTTCGAACGTGGGTAGACGGGATTACGAACCGCGACGGCAACTCCTTCGCCACGAAGGCTGGCCAACTACTGAAAGTAAAATATCCTTGTAAATAACAAACATACATTCCAGGCTGGAAGTGGTTACAACGTCCTGCAGAGGACAAACACGTTTTTATAAAGTAAATGAAATAACACACTAAACTCATACTAGGTACAGAGGACTGGACATTCAAAACAATGTTTTCCCGTAGTGAACCTGTGTATGAAACAACACGCGAAATAGTCGTTTGATAAAGTTTGCAGAGGCCATAATGATCAATCTACATAGGCCAATTTTGTGCAAACAGAAAGACATGATAGTCCATTTAAAATTACCATGGTAAACAATTGATATTACTGGCGAACTTGTGTATATTTCAGCTTGAAAGATGAATCTAGTTATCTTACTCTACGTTGTGTGACTTCTGCAGTATGTACCTGACGAGATGCAGCGAAATATGTCAGGCAATAAATCGTACAATTTATGGTTTCTGTCTTCGTTATTCAGACTGGACATTCCCTAGTCTAAAGCCAGTCATAGGAAGGGTGCCGTTTTATACACTTTAAGGCGAATTGGCGCAAAATGCCGGGCCCACATTTTTTTGCACACTAATTGGCACTCCAGTGGTGAGGTGAGGTGGTCAAAACCACATCGATCGCCTTTGTTTCCCAAGACACTTCATAGTACACATTTTAGGCCGCGTCGACCTGGGAATTCAGGCCAATTAAAATAAAAATGTGGAATCAAGGCAAATTCGAACCCATGACAACAGTATGACAGGCAAGCGTCTTGTCATTACCCTACCGCCAGTCTGAAGAAGTGACATGTTTGGTTTCTTTCAGCAAGAAATGTTATTTGTGTTTGAATATTCGTGCGTTAAAAGCTGGCTTTATTTTATGTTATGTCCACTAATACTCGATCTTTCCCATTCCATTATCTCCAAAATGAGAATAACTGCTATTTTAACTATTTATACATAACGACTTTATATACGAGGACGAGTCAATAAGTAAGTCACACAGTTCTGTGGGATGGCAGATAAATAAATGTAGTTGGTGTTTTCTACAGGTGTCAATAGGTAACAGCAACATCGAACTTTATATTCCTGTTCGTCATGTGGCGCTAGGTGTCTCATGTGCATGCGCAGCGCATAAACAAAATGGCGACTGTACTTACGGAGTGTACAACCAAAGAGCAACGTGCTGTTGTGTGTGTGTTTTTTTTTTTTTTTGGTTGTAGGCAAAAGGACTGCCTGCAAAGGACATTCATAAGGAAATGCTTCCTGTTTATGCTGACACATGTTTGTCCCGTAAAGCGGTGCATAGCTGGGTAGAAACATTTTCTCAAGGAGTGTTGCTTCTTCATGTCAATGCCAGACGACATACTGCTCGATTAACTCAGAAGAAAATTAACCAACTAAGGTGGGAAGTTCTGGAACATCCATCTTACAGTCCCGACTTAGCCCCTAGCGATTTCCACCTGTTTGGTCCACTGAAAACCCACCTTGGCGAGAGACATTTCGCGAATGACGCCGAAATTGAATGTGAAGTGAAAACGTAGTTTAGAAAACAGAGCACACAGTTCTATGAAGCCGGTTTGGGGGGACTGATAACACGATGGGATAAGTGCATCAATGTTGGTGGAAATTATGTTGAGAGATAAAGGAACAATGTATGTATAAAAATAAACTTGTTTCAAGTTATCATATTTAGTTATTTTTCTACAGCAATATGTGACTTACTTATTGACTTTTCCTCATATAACTGCTAGCAAATCAGAAACGGCCAAGGAAACATCACTTTTGCCACTAGAATGGGTACACTCCGATGTGGTACCGATGGAAGCGAGTTAAAAGCGTTACCGTTGCAAATTTGAGGGGAACAACTGGACGCGAATACTTATAAAAGCATGTTTCGCGCATAAAGATAGAGACAAAATGTAATACCTGAAGTGACACACAATTGTTCAACAACAGCATTACTAGAGGTAACACACAAGTGTTCGATTAATTGTATTACAAAAAGTAAAACATACTTGTTCGATAATATTACAAGAAGTGACACAAGAGTATTCGACAATAGTATAACTAGCGACGACACAGAAGTGTTCGACATTTGGCTTACTAGCGGCAACACACAAGTGTTCGACAGTAGTATTACTAGCGGAGACACACAAGTGTTCGACAGTAGTATTACTAGCGGAGACACACAAGTGTTCGACAGTAGTATTACTAGCGGCTACACACAAGTGTTCGACAGTAGTATTACTAGCGGCGGCACACAAGTGTTCGACAGTAGTATTACTAGCGGCGGCACACAAGTGTTCGACAATAGTATTACTAGCGGAGACACACAAGTGTTCGACAGTAGTATTACTAGCGGCGGCACACAAGTGTTCGACAATAGTATTACTAGCGGAGACACACAAGTGTTCGACAGTAGTATTACTAGCGGCGACACACAAATGTTCGACAACAGTATTACTAGCGGAGACACACAAGTGTTCGACAGTAGTCTTACTAGCGGAGACACACAAATGTTCGACAGTAGTATTACTAGCGGAGACACACAAGTGTTCGACAGTAGTATTACTAGCGGCTACACACAAGTGTTCGACAATAGTATTACTAGCGGAGACACACAAGTGTTCGACAGTAGTATTACTAGCGGCTACACACAAGTGTTCGACAGTAGTATTACTAGCGGAGACACACAAGTGTTCGACAGTAGTATTACTAGCGGCGACACACAAATGTTCGACAATAGTATTACTAGCGGCTACACACAAGTGCTCGACATTTGGCTTACTAGAGGTGACACCCAAGTGTTCCACTAATGTATTACAAGAAGTGACACAAGGATGCTCGACTATAGTATTTATTACTAGAGATGACACACAAGTGTTCGACAATGGTACCGTAAGAAGCAGCTTGTGGATATTCAATAATATTTTCACTAGACGTGGCACACGGGTATAAGGCAATTAAATAGTCTTACTAGAAATGACACATAAGTATTCGACAAATAGCATTACCATAAATGACATACGGGTGTGCGAGAACAGTATTACAGTAAATCAGCAGTATTATTAAAAGTGGCTCACGGGTATTGTCGATACTTGTATCTTAGAATTTAATCACAAAGTTATTCTTTCTAATATTAGACACACTGAGTGATGAGTCGTGGATCTATCAAAAAGAACAAGGACAACAAAATATGATTCTACCTACTGCGAATAAAAACTGGTGAGAGAACATAGTTTATTTGTAAAGAGTCGAGAAATCTTGGTTACCCAACATGCTTTTCTTACTTTCCGCATCCACTATTTATGTTGACATTGGCTTATTATACACGAGAGGGCTTCAAATGAACACCTTAAAAGTGTGCTAGAAATTAAAGTAACCATGCCACTGTCTTGTAATCTGTCAATATTGTTGTTAAGGATGTCAAGAGTATTAAGCACGTGACATCACGGTGCAGACCAACACGGTGACGTTATAAGGACAGTTTAAAGATGGCCGCCCTACTTTTGACATACACCAACGGTTTTTTTAATTTTTAATCAGTGAAGAAGGGAAACCTATAGAAATTCATCGGCGAATGAAGGTCCATTATGTTGATACATGCTTGTCAGTCCAGCAAGTGTATGAGTCGAATAGAAAGTTTCAAAACGGCATTTCGCTTGTTACAGACTTTTCAGTCCGATGACAAGGTACAGTAGGTAGTGCATGAGTGGTTACACACACGGCCAAGATAACTGTTTTCTACAAGAATCCAAACACTTTACCGGCGCTGGAGACTTGCATTGAACGCAGTGGTGACGACATCGAAAAATGATACATTTGCTCTTTACTTTTTCAGATTATATTCACTAAAAAAAAAAGTTTTAATTTGAAACCTCCTCGTACTTCGAAACAATTGTTGATTTTGGTGTTGTAACTGTTATAGTTCCGGCGGCGCGTGAGCCTTCGCCTTATCTGGTCAATATCAGACAGAGTTTCACACAATATCAAGTAGTGGTTCACACAAATGCTCGTAATCTGTTGCTCTGATCCATATACCGTTCTCCACTGATCTAAATTTGGAGGAGGTAACGATGTCCACACCTTGCGATCCCCAACACATGTATCATATCATACTCGTGCACTGAAGCCCATCTGTGCCACAATAGTTTTCAAGATTTTCTCTCGCCGTCATCCCGAATCTCTCTTTCTGCAATTCTTTCCGGTTGTCACAATATGTTCCAGTTTTCATCTTCTCATCACGTGGCCAAAAGTGTATGACTGTCTCTGTCTGATGTTTGTGATAAGTTGTCCCAGTACTTTGGCCCTTTTCTAAACGTTTAGATTACGCCTTTTGGCTGCCCAATGAATTTTCAGCACTCTTCTGTAAAACCACACCTCTGAAGTTTCTAAGAGATTTGTTGTTGTTGTTGTTGTTGTTGTTGTTGTTGCTTGGTTAAGAATTAAAATTGTTTCTACGTATCATGCAATAATTCTTTTTCTAACATCCAATGATAAGCATTTATTGCATAAGACATTCTTTTTTATGTAAAAAAAAAAAAAAAAATGTAAAACGTAGCTTTTGCCTGGTCTTTTCTTTACCACCGCGATATATCTTCTGTCTAATGTTATGTGCCTAGATATTTGAATTTTTACATCTACCCCAAATTACCACCTTTTACTTTACTTGTACATTTAGGCATGATTTTTTTTTGGTTTTTAAATACTACCATAACTTCTGTCTTCCTATCATTTAAGCTGAGACTCATCATTTCACTTTGCACAATCACTACAGCTATCACTTTCAGCAGTTCATTCTGTTTGTTGCTATCAAGACGGCATCATCAGCATAAAGTAAGTTATTTATATTATGACCATGGACTGTGATTCCTGGCATATTTTCTATACATTTCATTATATGATGGCTGTATAATGAAAACAAACCAGGAGATAGTAAATATCCTTGTCAGAAACATCTATTTATACACTGGTATGTTCTTAAATCGTCGTCGACTCTTTTGGTCGCTGTGTACCGCCAATATGTTTCATTGTTCTGGTAGTTTGATTATTTCCCCGTGTTTCACACTCTTAAGTGTTTTTGTGTAGTCTATAAAGCATATGTACATACCTGTTTGTCCTCCACAGTTCATTCTAACAAGTGTTCTGAAAATGTACATGCCATTATTTCCACCCTTCCCACTCAACAAATTCATATTTTCATCTCTAAGTTATGGTTTAATCTTATATGTGTCTATTTATTGCTAAAGCTATTTCTAATAGTGTCGCGAGAACGTATATTGCATGGGAAATAAATAGACAGATATAAATAGCATACGCCTACATATCAAAGTGTTAAAATTTGCATGTCCTTTGCAACATATTGCAATCAACCCCAGGTATACGTTTTAGGCAATTTTACGTTCAGTAGTTTACCATTGCTTTCTGAACGAGACGTCAACTTTTAAGTGTAGGGAATGATCCTACTACCCCCCTCCCCCCCAATCAGCGCAGCGTAAGTTTAAGAGCTAGAGCGCTATTATCCATTCAAACACGTGGACTGCTACATACACAACAGACATATATACAAAGCATACACCTACATATGCAACAGACAGATATAATAAGCATACACCTGCATACAATACGAAAGCTAAACCTAACTATATGTTTTGGAGAAACCCAGCGGAGTGGATACGCGTGCATTGAGCGCCATAGACTAATCTATACAGGGAAGCGAGGTGGTTTTGACATTACGACGCAGACATGTAACTGGAGCAGACCCAGTACGATTCCATGTTCCACAACAAATAACAAAAGGAAATTATACCACCGCCCCGTGACCCTGGGATAGTAAACTGGATGTCAAGCCTTCTGGACACGAGTGAAAATCTCGGACGTCCCTCTGGCGGGTACAACAATCCTATCCAAGGTGTAAACGTAGCCATGAAGATATTTACATTATGTACAATCCTTGTATACATTCATTTGGATTCTTGCCGCGTCTACGGAGTTCGTGCGCCGTGTTGAGATTTGCCATGAGTGATCTATGAAAAAAAAGACCGCAGTACCTATAAAGTCATACGTGTACATAGAAAGTGATTATTTAAAAACGAATAATAGTAGTAATAAAAGTCATAATAATGATACTAATAAAAACTGCTTCGGGACAAATTATTATATTATAAAGAATATTTAAAGGTAATCGTTACCAGGATTATGATTATGAAACTGTACACGAGTCGTTATGTAACATGAGCCACGCCGAGCCGATACAGGGCGGCATGTCCCGTCACAGTCATCTCTCTCTCTCTCTCTCTCCCTTTCTCTCTCTGCCTCTCTCTGTACGCCTCTATGTTTCTTTCTGTCTCTGTCTCTCTCTATCCATCTGTGTGCGTGTGTATGTGTGTGCCTGTCCGTCTGTTTCTTTGTGACTGTCCTGTGTCTCTCTGTTAGTCCGCTTCTCTCTCTCTCTGAACATCCATCTGTCTCTGTGTTCTCTCAGCCTGTCCGGTCGTCCGCTCTCTCTCTCTCTCTCTCTCTCTCTCTCTCTCTCTCTCTCTCTCGATACGTTTCGCCGTTCACTATGCTCCTCCGCCAGCACGTCTAGTGTCTTCTCCTTCTGCGTCTATGACCCGCCTAATCGGCCTACCTTTTCTTTGATTTACAAATGCCAGAGAGATGTTAACTTGGCCCACAGTAGCACAATGACGATCCACAGTAGCATACTGTCCCTACTAGTTTTTAGCCCCTGTCTGAGAAGGCTAGACGTTAGATCTACTAACCCAGGATTAAGAAGTTAGCTGCATGTCCTTTTACAGTACGTTGCAAGCAACAGCGCCGTGTATTGGCCGTTTCTGGTTTACTACCCGATTTTACGTTCATTAATTTGCCAGTGATTTCATAACGGCCGACTCTCAACGAATAAAAATCTACGAAAAGCGATCAGCTGCCAAAACGCCTGTTATCCAAGCACCCTAGCAGCCACAATGAGAGAGAGAGAGAGAGAGAGAGAGAGAGAGAGAGAGAGAGAGAGAGAGAGAGAGAGAGAGAGAGAGAGAGAGAGAGAGAGAGAGAGAGAGAGAGAGAGAGAGAAACCCATTCCCATAAGTCTAACAGGTCAATGGACTACCAGCTGCACCGCTGTTATTCCAAAGAAAGAACACAGAAAATCGACCAATCTTCTACACCAGTCTACAACTAAAAGCGCACAAATATCACCTGTGCGAACCCGTGAAATCAATAAAACATCTACTTCTCTGAGTGCCAATCAATATCTATGAATGTATTTCTCAATCCAACACGAACATCCGCAGAAACAAACTTCCATTATTAAAAAAAATCTACGCACTACAATCGCTATGGCATAAGAGCAGGAAAATACAGTATACACCTCGTCGCGGAAAACAAGCGCATATTCTGACAAACATGAAATGAGCTTTCTGTCCCTTCGGAAATAAACCCTGCCGCCCCAGTGTGAGGCCCTGCACTATTGCAGCATACAATCTCTTTGACATACAGCTCAGGTGTCGGGCTGTCTGTCCAGACGTTGGTAACAACAGGAGGCATTCTGCCGGTTACCACCCACTGCAGCTTGGTGCAGCCATTAGCTCTTGTATGCTGCACGCCACATACTGGTGCTAGTGAAGTGCCATCTTTGCCAATACAGTGTTCCGGGGTTTAATTCCAAGCTGTGATCGGCGAATTAGGCAGCGAAATGTAGTCGGGTAAAGAAATCGTCATGCAGCTTCACAATGCTTCAATCTAGAATATGTGACGGTTTTTCACTTCATATCCCTACGACTGTGTCTGTCATATGTTGATTTTTAACGTCTATACCCCAGGCTACTTCAAGTGGTTGACAAACAATCACAATATAAGCGTGGATCATTTGGGTAGCATAGTGGAAGTTACAATACATCGCTTAAACTAACCATCAAAGCATTCTCATGGGAAATGACAGCTGATTGCCGGTGTCTGAAAAGTGACAGACGCTTCTACCGAGGTTGTCTGTACACAATTCAGAATGACGGCAAGTCACACTGCGTGACCCAACGAAGGCGATCGTGTCCTTCCATAGATGTTACCGCTATTCCTGATAAGTTCAACAATAAATCGCTTTCACACAGCTTAATTCAAGGCCGCTTTTCATCATGATCATCTAATGCCCTGCTAGCTATCGTAGGCGTTCATTCCCTTCAACAGATCTAGGTCTTTGGTGTACGTATCAACCCTGTTGATGATATTCCTTTATATCACCGTCTCGGTCCAGTCGGCATCATTTCTCTTGGTCTGCCTCTGCCTATTTTCCCATTGTTCCTTCCAGATGTCACGATGCTCTCCAATGCCCCTCTTCTCATCATGCGACCAAAAATAAGCTGTTTGTCTCTTTCTTATCTATATATATAAAACAGAATTTATGTGTGTTTGTGGGTGGGTATGTGGAGATGTATTGGCTGCGTTCGATAACGGTCCATCCGATTGAGATGAAATTTTCTACACGTCTTCTTTTCATTCCTGTGCAACCGACTGTCATAGTATTTTACTAACTAAAATAGTATTTACTTTGAAAATTTAATAATTAAATTTACATTATCATTTCAATATAGTAAGGGGACGTAACATAAGAAAAGTTATTTCAAGGGGCATAACTTTTAATAACATTCCTATTACTCTATATATAGATTGTTGCATCGTTTTCAAAGATTTATAAACTCTTTGTCCATAGTTATTTACAGGCATATGAGTTATAATAAATAATGATATAATCTTTAACGCATTTTCATAGTTTTCATAAAAATAATGCATCTATTTAAATAGTGAAAATTTTCTAACTCATCTTTTTATTTTGCTTCAACAGCACATTAATTTTTTTTTAACATTCTCATATGTATGGCGCGTTACACCCACGTTGGGTATTTCTGATGACCGTTGTCAAAGAATTGCTTCAAAAGAGATGTTGAATGAAAGAATGTATGAGAGGAAATAGAGAAGAAGGGCAGAATGTAGGACGGGCCTGCGAAAGATTTTCGTTCGTTTAAAAAAAAAAGTAATTTTTTTGTGATAGAAAGTTAGTTGCATATCGTTTGCAGTTAACCCACCGCAGACTATTTATTGGCTGTTCGTGATATCTTGGTAAGTTTACTTTAGATAGATCTCTTCCAATAATATTTTCTACTATCAATCTATCTATTCTTCTATTCTATCTATATTTTTAACGGGAACGGGCCGAACATAGATAGATAGATAGATAGATAGATAGATAGATAGATAGATAGATAGATAGACAGATAGATTAGATAGATAGATAGATATATAGATCAGATAGATCAGATCAGATAGATAGATAGATCAGACAGACAGACAGACAGACAGACAGACAGACAGACAGACAGACAGACAGACAGATAGATAGTCGGGAACGGGAGCTTTTTTGACTACTTATATGAATTAAATGAGATGCTCCCCACCAGGGAATGGGTGAAGCCGGGCCGGGTCAGACAGACAGACAGATAGACAGACAGACAGATAGTCGGGAACGGGAACGGGAGCTTAGATAACTACTTATATGAATTAAATGAGATGCTCCCCACCAGGAGCTGGGCGAAGCCGGGTCAGACAGACAGACAGACAGACAGACAGACAGACAGACAGACAGACAGATAGATAGATAGATAGATAGATAGATAGATAGATAGATCCCCGCCAGGGCCTGGGCGAAGCCGGACCGGGTCAGCTAGTAATTGTATATAATGTTTCTAGTTTCATTAGCCTTTTTCAGGCTATCGTTGTTAGTTACTCTGGCGGTCCAAGGAATTCACAACATTCGTCTTAGGAACCGCATGCCCGTCGCTTTTTAAGTACTCCCTTGCTTTTACTCACCGACAAATCTCTGGTATAAATTTTATGAGGCTGGATCGACATGGAGGTGTATTAACTTGGATAATGCAATCTTTCCGCTGTTGAAGAGTAGGACCAAACTCAGCTTCGCAAACTAGATAGTAGTGGTTATTTTAGGAAAGGAAGAGAGACGACGAAGGGTGAATGCCTCAATACCTCATGATATTATCATTGTGTAGCAGGTCGTATGCAAAACGTCGCTCACATCACCGTTCGCTGGAAGTATTCTTGATCTCTGGCTAGTTCTCCTGCCACGAGCATCTTCTAGCCCAAGTTGTTTTCCATGTCATGTCTCCATCTTCGTGCTGGCCGATGCCTGTCACTGCTTCCAGGAACCGTGATTTGTATCGCTGTTTTCCCGAACCACTATGATGTCTTATATAGCCAAAGTATTAGTTTCGGAAAACATGCAGCTGTTCTTGACTATCATTCGATGTTCAGATTTTGTAGACACTCTGTACCTTTCTTCTCTTCCTCTACGATATTCGAAGAACTTTTCTGCAGCAGTTAAGATCAAACGCCTACATTATCTTCTTTATTCATTGTGAAAGGGTCCATGGCTCATATATGTATTTGTCAAGGCAAGATTCATGTTCTCACAAATTATACTTTCATCTGTTGCTGGTCCTGATGATATCACGACCTAACAAGTATAAAGTATGAAGCCCAACACTTTCACGTCCGTCAAAGGGTTCAAAAGGCAAGAATATCGACTTCAATGCACTAAGCGTTATCCCATATGGCTCGGTCTCTTTCCGCAGTGAGACCTGCCGAAAGCGTCGCACAAAGCACGAACTCAGCAGCTCCAGCGTCGACCCTCCAGGAGTCTCCGTGCACTCGTGAACCGCAGCCCGGAATCAAACTCACCACTTTGGGAGCGCAAGGAGGCGGTGTGACCACTTTGCCACGGAGACTTCTTTCACGTCCATGTGGCAGATAAACCCGTCGTGATGTTGCCTTGACAGTCACCTGACAACCAGTGGACTTCTGGAACAAGTACTGACACCTTGCCGTCTTAACAGACGATAGTTATTGCTCTTTTAAAAAAGGGTAGAATAACCTAATCATTGCACAAAACATGTCAATTGCTACGAGAATAAGAGTGTTGAGGCGCTACATAGAGCCTGTACTTGTGTATGAATGTGAAGCGTGGACAATGAGCAGTCAAGCTGAAAAACAGCTGATGGCCGTGAAAATGTGGTTTCTGAGGAGAATGCAAAAAATACCATGGACAGAGAGAAAAACCAAACGATCAAGTCCTACAAGAAACAAATGAAAATCCTAAACTGATTAGAGTAATTAGACGTAGACAGTCAACATTTTTTGGACATGGTATGAGAAGAAATAAATCAGAAAACTTGGTGACAACTGGCAAGATCGATGGGAAGAGAACAAGGGGAAGACAGAGAAGTAAATACCTGGATGGCTTGACCGCGTGGCATGGCCGAGACAAGAACACTGAGCTGATCCACGACTCTGGTGATCGAGTGAAATGGCGAACCATGACCGCCCACGCTTACCGGCATGACACATGATGGATGGATGGATAGCACAAGGCCTGGGCTGAATCGTTGACACCATGTGTTGCCCATGCTGCATGATCCCTCTATCGACCTGCCTAGTTTACTCCAGAAAAAAGTAACACCAACACATTAGGAACAATACAAGCTGCGGGATCAGCAAAACAATGCTTTAGCTCAGTGGTTCTCAACCTTTTTTGGCCCGTGCTCCTTCACCATATTTTCAGAAAGTCATCCCCCCCCCCACTTCCTATCAAAAATTTGGCCCGTGCGCCCCCCCCCCCCCCTTTCAACGTATTTTCAGAACGCCATTCCCCCCCTTTCATATTTCCTATCTAAAAATCCCCCCACTCCTACACAGTATACATAAAAATGTAAGGTAAATTTAATAGCACATACTAAAACAAGTCTAGACATCCACATAAAACATGATTTGTGGGTCTACTGACTTTGTAAAATGAATTTTAGAAGGATGAGACGTACTTAACTGTAAAGTATGAAGGAAAAACAATATCAAGTAATCGGTTCTTGTATTAACGCGATCTTGAAATGGTCTTCACCCCCCCCCCCCCTGGAAACCCTAAAATTCCCCCTGGAGGGGGGGGGGGGATTCCCCACCGGTTGAGAACCACAGCTTTAGCTGGAACAAGTAACACACATACAAACGACTTGAGGGGCGTATCCACCCTGTAATGTTACGGAGCAACGATATATTTGCACAACTAGGACAGACACGGACTCCTGTCAGCTTACCCATGTTTTTCGTTGCTCGGTGTTATCAGTAGGTCACGCAGAACCCGCGAAAGGTGTGTCCACTATTTAATGTTACCACCCATTTCGCGTGTGGCCAGTATCAATAACATATGACCCTTCCAGGACAATTTTTGGATTTTCATTTTATAAGTCTGGGTAGACCTCAGAGCCAAGTAGTCTTGAAAAAATTGCGGCTCGAGCGGAATTGGAACACAGGACTGCGGGGTGGTAGGTGGGTACACTAGTCACCCAGCTATTGGAGCTTCGCCTAAGTTTGTATGTCAGAATTGAGTAATTTATATACTCCGTGTCAATATTTCTTCAATTTGGGATATTTTTTTCTGCAACCTGTCGGACTGAGCTCTTCAATATATCCTATTGGTCACTGTCATCTTGAAATATAATTTCTAGATCCGGCAATACATCAAATCTGTTCTTTACTTCTATGTTGAATTTAGTGCACATAGTTCAAATTGTGTGTTTCTTACAATGTAGGCTGGCCCACAACTTATATGCAGGTTGGCACACAACTTACATATAGGCTGCCTCACAACTTACATATAGGCTGCCTCACAACTTACATATAGGTTGCCTCACAACTTACATACAGGCCGGCTTAGTGGGGACAGTCGTGTTTTCCCGGCTTGTCATGACGAGGACGACGCTTTAAAATGAACCCGTTACATGATGATGATGATGATGATGATGATGATGATGATGATGATGATGAGCTGATACAAATGTTACAAGACTGGGATGCTACCTTTACCCACCACGTACAACTACTAAAGTGACAACATTCAGATATATACAACGTTTTTGAGCAAATATAAATTATACAATGTGCGCGCTCTGCAAAGTAACAATTTGATATATAGCGGGTCTGACCAATCAGAAGTTACAATGTGCTTGGTGACTAAAGTGACATTCGGTAATAGGTTGGAGCATACAGAAATTACACACTATGCCCAATGTAATATTACTAAGGTGATATTCGGGAATATAATTGGTGTGAGCATTCAGAAATTACGCAATATGCGCACTATGCAATATCTGACCACCCATATAAGAAGCAAAGACATAAACTTTGCTACGTCGCTAAACATGCTCCTGTCTAGAGAGCTGTAACCACCGGGAACTATGTAGAGTTCATCTCACTCAAAAGCGCTACACAACACCGGGCTACCGAGGATAATCAGACAGAAATTATGTTACAGTTACGGGAACCATTCGGGCTGTGCATGCACGCCCACTTTCTTAGATTTCGTTGGGGATATGCGGCAGACACTTTACGACCCGCAACTATCTGCTCTTACATGAGTACTGCGGTAGGGTTGGGAAATCGGAGAGTAGTATAGTTTACACTAATTGTAAGGCATAGTTAACAATATGTGTTGCTCTCCACGTTGGGAAGGGACGAAAAGAGCTGTAACACAAAGTGAGATGGGGTATATTAGATAGACCGACAGACAGACATATTAACCGACCGATCGACGGACAGACAAGACTGACAGACAGACAGATAGATAGATAGATATGTTAGCAGACAGATATATAGACAGATAGACAGACAGACAGACAGACACACAGACAGGCAGACAGATAGACAGGCCGACAGACAGACAGACAGATAGATAGATAGATAGATAGATAGATAGATAGATAGATAGATAGATAGATAGATAGATAGATAGATAGATAGATAGATAGATAGATAGATCTGTTTCCCGCTAAGGATCTGAGATATGACCGAGCCATCACATGTTTAAGCATGGAGGCATAGGTGGCCAAACTTTCCCTCACTTACGCAGACGCCGGGCGCATGCGTCAGACCCTAGTCCGACCGTGCTCGTGGCATTATCAACGCAGGTCGCTATCAACTTCGCTAGCACGCTAAGTCTGTACTTGTTGCTTCTCTACGGGATGTCAATCTTTCTTTTCTTTGTTGTAATTTAACCTGCAGACGTCTTGATTTCACAGATGATTACCACACGACTGGCACCATGCCGTTTTGACAGACGATAGTTTGTAAATTGAGAGGTTTGCCGCTCGATAGCACAAAGCCTGGGTTGAATTTAGGGACCATGTGTTGCCCATGCAGCATAATCACTTTCTCCACCTGCATTGTTTACTTCAGAAGAAAGGTAAACATCAATACGTCTGAAACGAGACAAGCTGCAGAAGCCGTATCAACTGTCCGCCTGTTGGAGCTTCCATCTTAGACCTGTTGCCGATCAAACCTGGTCTGCCCTGCCACGACATTTAGTCTTTAGGTTACATTTCCTCGCACTAGGTAAGGCTTGAACACTCCCAATTGTGCTCCTCCGCCGGAACAATCACCACAGTAAGTAAATCAACAAAGACGAGAAGTGGAGTTGCTAAGCGTTACAAGATCACACTGGCAAGTGACAAATTGAATGTTGCGGCTAGAACCTTCATCAGCACACATACAATAAACAGACACTGATATAGCTACGTAAACATATTTACAATAACAAGTTGCATGTCTTATGCAGGACGTTGAACAACCCCAACCCCAGGTTGATATTCTAGACAATTTTTGGATGTAAGTAGTTTACCATTGCCTTCTGAACGGAAAGTCAATGTGGAAGTCTGACCAGCGTATGAAACGATCCGCTACCCCGTCATCAGCTAACCGGATAATCAAGCGCCAAACAACGGACAACATCGTCAGTATTCTCCGTGACCACCTTTAACTAACATCTCTGGCACCTATTTCACGAGGCTGGGTCGACACCGGTTGGAACCCAGAACCACAGACTTGCCAGGGCAGTGCACTAAACGCTTCCCGACAATACAAGCAGCGGGGGTCAGCATGACCGAATGGATAAGACCGCTTGCTCTTAAAAATACTGTAATGATGCCGAAGTAGCTAGCGGATCCAACTCCTACTCGGGTCAGTTGGACATCTCGATCTTGACATGGGAAGTAAATTACAAGTACCTCAGAATTCGGAGTAGGTTCGTCTGATGGCGAGGGACAATGGTAATAGGGACCCCAAAAAATCAGTGCAGTGCGCCAGTATCAGCAGCATGTGTACGTATTACGCTTGAGTTCAAAGCCAGCGAACGGGACAAAATAAACAAAGGTGAATTAAATGATGCGAAGCAACGCAGTCACCCACGCCAGCCGACAAGCAGAAACAAGAATTCCACTAAAGACCACGAATGCACACGAGAAACTAATATCCTCTCCAGCGGAGAATTTATCTGAAGACGAACACATGGTCGGTATGTCACCCGGCTCCGCTTGCAAAGTCTGTGGGACACGGCGTGAATAAATATGGCACCAATGACATTTATTTCCAGCGGTAACCATACCAAACAATGCCCGTGTCATAATGCCAGGGATTACCTCAAGACCCGGAGAAGCACACTCTCTCGGATTGAAACACTACACCGGTTACCTGGCATACCTGCTTGAGATCAATTCTAAGTTTAAGACCTCTTTCCCGCATGGTACTTTTGAAAAGGTAAAGATGTCCCCATAGCACAGTGGTTCTCAACCGGTGGGGATTTCTCTTCTCCCCCCCCCCCTCCCCGCAGGGGGAAATTTTAGGGTTTCCAGAAGGGGAATTAAGATTATTTCAAGGTCGCATTAATACAAGAACCAGTTACTTGATATTGTTTTTCCCTCTAAATTTTACGGTTCTGTACTTCTCGTACTAATGAAATTCGTTTTATAACGTAAGTAGAATCGCAAATCATGTTTTATGTAGATGTCTAGACTTGTTCTAGTATGTGTTATTAAATTTAGCTTCCATTTTTACGTATACTGTGTAAAGGTGGGAGATTTATGACAAGGGGGGGGGGGGGGGGGTGACGTTCTGAACATATGGTAAAGGGGGACATGGGCCAAAAAAGGTTGAGAACCACTGCCATAGCAGATACAGCCGTTGAGGTTTGGAGTGTTAGGTCTTGATATATTCTAGGTCTCGACTTATAGAGCGGGTTGCTGTTTCCCTTTCTCGTAGTCCTTTTTTTCAGAGGGAATTATGAAGGTTGTCTGGTATTCAAGAGAATGTTTTCCCGTTGCAAATTTGAACAGTGAAGACACAAAAAATATATTGGCTTGGGTTTGCTGCTTACCATACGCAACCAACAGTTACTGAGATAAGCAAGAGGCTTATGCTATACAGCGGGTAAACAGGAAGTAAATAAACACCAAAACGTGATAATCTCTATACAACTATCGTGGTGACAATAAAACACACGACATAGTATTTACGACAGTTTACGTCAGTTGACATGATTTATTACGTTGCATTAATATATGTTGAACCTGTCGGTAGCATGCACCTGACTAGATATAGTAAAGTATGCCAGACAATGCATTATGCAATATATTCTTCTTATTCTTTCCTTCGCCTGAAATTTGTCTATAACTGCAATGTTGTCTCTTGTATGAATTTCACTGTCTTTTTTAATTCTCTTAGTGGCCCATAGAGTTGATCTTTCACTGTTATTTCTCTAAGCCCGAAGGTTTACCTACATATGTCGTATTTCTGGGCAGTCTTGGAGTATGTGATCTTCTGAAGGCGGCGCCAATTCAGATGTGTATATGGCTGATTCACCAATCTTGAATGTTATGTGGTTGTGCAGACTATTATGTCCTGTTCTGAGGGGTGAAATAATGGCATTTGCGTATTCAGTTTTCAAATTCACAACGAGAAAACGTTTTAAGGAAAATCCTTTGCCCTGCAAGATTAGAGACACTGTCCCCGAGCACGAAAGACAAACAGCTTTGCTTCAAATATTGAAATAGCATGAGTATGATACTTGAACCCAAGACCTCCATATCAAGGACTTCGAACACGGACAATCCAGACGCTCCTGTGCCAGGGCTAAATGCTCAGAACTTCACAAACGGCAGCTCATGGCTTTCTGAAGGCGAGAGACCAACTGCTCTCGTTGTCGGAACATGTGACAAATAGAAAGATGTGTGGAAAGAGAGATGGAAGAAGGCAGCGAAAGAAAATTCTGGACAGCTTTGTGTCATGGCACAGAAGAGAGTCAACACATGAATTGATACATGCCGATGGAGATCGCAAGGCGGGGAGATGGGTGATCATCCATGCTAGTTGATAAGGCACTGACTGCAAAGTTTACATATTTTTCGTTCGGTAAGTTGAAGATATTTCGAGTTCAGTTTGTTTTCCTAGGCAATCTTACGTTTAGTAAGTTGCCACTGCTTTCTGGACGGCCGACGTTCATTCCATTGTGAAAATAACGTGATCTGCTCCCAAGTCGCCTACGGCTGTCTTCTAACTCGCTATATCGGTATTGTGAAACTGCGGTCACAAACTCCTTAGCCACAGACGGCAATGGCAGAGACAAGTGATAAAAAGAAAAATTAAAAGCTATAAGCACGGTGCGCAGGTGACCCGTGTGTTTTTTCCCCATTGACTAAGCTCCTGACAAAAACATAATTGTCACTTCAACGGCTACATCAGTGACTTTCGTTCACCAAAATTAGCCTATAATGTGGGTTTGCAACACAGATAGCCCTCAGAATAGCCAGGCTGTGCTATGTATATGATGAATTAGTTTGGCTGTATTTTCGTTTCACGCCCACCAGATATCAAGTCGCGGATCAATCAATCACCTGTTGTCATGTCCCAAACCGCTTGCAGCTGTCCTTGGCTGTTTAATTTGAGATAAATGCTTTGAGACACTTGTGTAAGATAGCCGTGGGCTGAAATGTGTCTATACGTACAGTAAAGAAAATACCTGGATGGCTTGACCACGTGGTATAGTCGAGACAAGAACACAGAGCTGATCCACAACTTGATTGTGTGAGATAGCCAACCATGACCGCCCACGCGTATCGCCATGGCACATGATGATGATGGTGATGAAAGAAAATAAAGGACACTTTTGCAGACCTTAGGCGAGAATTGGGCATATAATGCAAGCAAGACCTATATTTTAGAGAACAATGGACGCTGGGTGGGTCGTGTAGACGTGCCTTAAAAAATAAAGCCGCTTAAAAGTCGACAGAGTCGGCTTCATTGCACCGGGATTTTATCCCACTTGGCTCAGTCTCTTTCCGCAGCGCGGAAAGCGCCGCACAAAGCACGAACTCCGTAGCTCCAGCGACGACCCTCAGGCGTCTCCGAAAAATGCACTCGTGAACCGAAGGATGCGGCCCGGAATCGAACTCACAACCTTCGGAGCCCGAGATAGACGGCTTGACCACTTCGCCACTGAGACTCCCTTAACGTGTTTACTGGTAGCAACGGCACTATTTCAGTTGTTGTTTCTCGTGTACGGGGAGCCGCGACAGCGCAGTGGTTAGCACGCTTGCCTTACGCCCCGGCGGTAATGTGCTCAAATCCTAATCAAAGGGTGAATGTCTTTATTAAAATAAAATTAATCTGGGCTACCAGGTCGACTCAACATAATATGGGCATCAGGGGCATCAGTCTTTGGAGATTAAGGCGGCTGGCTTGACAAATACATCACACATCCAGTGCCGATGGGTCAATACAAATATTGGACTAGCTCCATTTACCCAGTATGTATCAAGGCATGAGATGGGCCTTGAAGAGTTTAGAACAAGAATTGCCATTGCGAAGGTAGCCTTTTGCAAGATGAAAAACATACTGACCAATAAAAAGATATCAATTGAAACGAGAAAAAGAGTGTTGAAGTGCTACATAGAACCTGTTCTTGTGTATGGATGTGAAGCGTGGACAATGGGCGGTCAAGCTGAAAAACAGCTAATGGCTGTGGAAATGTGGTTTCTGAGGAAAATGCAAAGAATACCATGGACAGCCAGAAAAACCAATGAACAAGTCCTTCAAGAAACAAATGAAGATCGTAACTGATTAGAGACATTAGACGTAGACAGTCAAACTTTTTTGGGTATTTTATGAGAAGAAATGACTTGGAGAACTTGGTGGCGACTGGCAAGATCGAAGGGAAGAGACAAAGGGAAGACCGAGAAGTAAATACCAGGATGGCTTGGTCACGTGGCATGGTCGATTCAGGAACACGGAGCTGATCCACGACTCTGATGATCGAGTGAGATGGCAGAACATGAGCGCCCACGTTTATCGACATGGCACATGATGGATGGATGGATGGATGGATGGATGGATGGATGGATGAGATGGACCATTCTACGCCTTCCTTTCTCGTGTAAATCAAACGATTACTTACACTTCGTACATCAGAGTTTACAATGCGAAATCACACTGTAATCAGTGAAATGGCGTTGTAATGAGAAATAGTGAAATCACACTGACAAAGGAATCAGTGAAAAATCGTATTTTTACTGCAATCAGAGAAATCACACTGTCGGGGTAATCAGTGGAGAAATCACACTGTCGAGTTAATCAGTGGAGAAATCACATTGTATCAGTGAAATTGCATTGTTAAGAAATCAACAAAAGGACGTTATCATGGAAAACAGCTAACAGATACATTCAAAGGAATCAACGAAATCACATTGTCAAAGAAACCAGCAAAAACATCACATTGTCAGGGGAACCAGCGAAGAATTCACACTGTCATAGGAACCAGCGAAGAAATCACACTGTCATAGGAACCAGCGAAGAAATCACATTGTCAGAGAAATCAGCGAGGAAATCACACCAGTAAGAGAACCAGCCACACTGTCATCTGTTGCACACTGCGTAACGGTAAACTGCTAGGTTGAAAGTCCTATGGCCGATAGGACATCACAGAATGAAATAAAAATACGGTTAAAAAGATTCTGATGTGCTTTAGGCAACCGTAAAGAGCTTTACCAACCTGCGTTACCGAGGTCGTTAAGGGACGCAAAGACTGCAATCTACCAGACATGTCGTAAGAGGCGACTATGGAGGGTTGGCGTGAGAGTGACTACCTCATCACATAGAAAACTGTAGCTACAGAAGAAGAAGAAGAAGAAGAAGAAGAAGAAGAAGAAGAAGAAGAAGAAGAAGAAGAAGAAGAAGAAGAAGACGAAGAAGAAGAATAAGACAGATTCCTCTATATATTCTAGGCCATGGTATCGTGAGATGAAGTGGCTAATTCACCTCCTCTTCACCTTTACTTCTCAGAAAAATCCCAAAATATTCCGAATATTATCTGGTACCCATTTTATGAGGCGGGGTCAACGTCAGAACTGTTCTGGTTCGGGATTCTCTCTCTCTCTCTCTCTCTCTCTCTCTCTCTCTCTCTCTCTCTCTCTCTCTCTCTCTCTCTCTCTCTCTCTCTCTCTCTCTCTCCATGAGAATCGAACTCTGACCGTTGTCTTGGCAATTAATCGCACGAACCATTAATTTGTCAATGGCTGCAAAGGTGTCTGGACACACATAAGCCTCAGATCAGTTGCTTTCCTCACACCGAAAGGTGGCCTGTAGCGGATCAGACTAACGGTCTAACACTCGCCACGTCACCCATCTTGTGATGTTATCTCCCGATTTAAACGGTTATCCGGCCTTTGCGCCTAACAAGACAGTTTGCAAACCTCAAGATTACGCGACTAAAACGTCTGAGGATTAATTGCCACAGTAATAGTCGATGTGAAAGAACTGGCTTATGGATCTAAAGTGAATGTGTGCAGAAATAGGGCTGTTTGTTTTAACAGAGAGCTTTTAAAGTAGTTAGGAAACCGGATACTCTAGTAAACCTGAGAGGAAGGATTAAGCTTGTAAACTGACAGCTTTTGTTTTATGGCGAAACTTATCAGTGAAGTCATGGACCAAGTCTCGGTGTTCAACATTTCATTCTTCTGACTTGATCTCCGTTTGTAACTTGTTGCTTTCCTAGCAGTCTGTGTCTAAGAATGTGTTGATGCGTCTCTACAGTATTCACTTCCAAATACTTCGGCGCAACATTAACAGGTCACAGATGTGCTGTTTCTCGAACTGAATAACTTAATTTCACGTACCATGAAATGTTTTCCGAAGTAAAGACGGCCGGTGGGATACCGACCACATGACCCACCGAGTATTGATTGGTCTATACAAATATGTGTCTAGCACCGTATTACCAATGCGCCTTAAAGCGTGATAGAATGTCCTATACTTTTAGGGACATGGGTCCTTTACTTTTAGGATCATTGGTTCTTTACTTTTAGGGTCATGGGTTCTTTACTTTTAGGGACATGGGTCCTTTACTTTTAGGGTCATGGGTCCTTTACTTTCAGGGTCATCGGTCCTTTACTTTTAGGGTCATGGGTCCTTTACCTTCAGGGTCATGGGTCCTTTACTTTTAGGGTCATGGGTCCTTTAAAGTTAGGGTTATGGGTCCTTTACTTTTAGGGTCACGGATCCTTTACTTTTAAGGTCATGGGTCCTTTACTTTCAGGGCCATCGGTCCTTTACTTTTAGGGTCATGGGTCATTTACTTTCAGGGTCATCGGTTCTTTACTTTTAGGGTCATGGGTCCTTTACAGTTAGGGTCACGGGTCCTTTACTGTTACAGACACTACCGAGGAAGTGTATAATGACCTGGCAACTTGGAACTTGGATGTTTCTGAGAAATGCCCATAATCGCAAGAAGCAAAGAATGAAGTGGGCAGAAAATATATCAAATGAAATACAAATGCTTAACGACATCGAGTAAGTAGATCGTTTGTTCATGTAGGCCCTTTGTGGAACGTCGCTGTCATCGTGGCCTGCCAGAATGAGCCATTGACAACAGATTCCAACTAGGTTTATGGTATTTCATTGTTAACAGATTCCAACTAGGTTTATGGTATTTCATTGTTAACAGATTCCAACTAGGTTTATGGTATTTCATTGTCAACAGATTTCATCTAGGCTTATGGTATTTCATTGTTAACAGATTCCAACTAGGTTTATGGTATTTCATTGTCAACATATTACAACTAGGTTTATGGTATTTCATTGTCAACAGATTCCAACTAGGTTTATGGTATTTCATTGTCAACATATTCCAACTAGGTTTATGGTATTTCATTGTCAACATATTCCAACTAGGTTTATGGTATTTCATTGTCAACATATTCCAACTAGGTTTATGGTATTTCATTGTCAACATATTCCAACTAGGTTTATGGTATTTCATTGTCAACAGATTCCAACTAGGATTATGGTATTTCATTGTCAACATATTCCAACTAGGTTTATGGTATTTCATTGTCAACATATTCCAACTAGGTTTATGGTATTTCATTTTCAACATATTCCAACTAGGTTTATGGTATTTCATTGTCAACATATTCCAACTAGGTTTATGGTATTTCATTGTCAACATATTCCAACTAGGTTTATGGTATTTCATTGTCAACATATTCCAACTAGGTTTATGGTATTTCATTGTCAACAGATTCCAACTAGGTTTATGGTATTTCATTGTCAACATATTCCAACTAGGTTTATGGTATTTCATTGTCAACATATTCCAACTAGGTTTATGGTATTTCATTGTCAACATATTCCAACTAGGTTGATGGTATTTCATTGTCAACATATTCCAACTAGATTTATGGTATTTCATTGTCAACATATTCCAACTAGGTTTATGGTATTTCATTGTCAACATATTCCAACTAGGTTTATGGTATTTCATTGTCAACATATTCCAACTAGGTTTATGCTATTTCATTGTCAACAGATTCCAACTAGGTTTATGGTATTTCATTGTCAACATATTCCAACTAGATATTTGGTATTTCATTGTCAACAGATTCCAACTTAATGCCCAGGTGTATGATATTTCATTGTCAACAGATTCCAAACCAATGCCCAGGTTTATGATATTTCAGTTTCAACATACCTCAATCCATTGCACAGATTTAGGAGTTACATTGCCAACAAACTACCCTCAAATGCCCAGAGGGAACAATAACAAGCCTACGCTAGGAGTGAACTCGATACCTCGAAGTCAAAGGCGGACACGGAACCCTCACAGCCACACAGTCCGCAGTAACAGATGGGTAACTATGCTCCTGCCTCCTCGCTTGTCCCTCATCGCTAACTCGGGATCTATTTAACGAAGCTGTTCGACTCCAGAACAGAAAGCACCGAGAAAATAATACAGTTATTTCTATGAATTGAAATTGGGACAGCTGTGTTGTTAAGCCGTTGCAGTAAGCCACACTATGTCTTCTTCTCCTTCGTCTTCTGATTCTCCCACTTACCCTAGTGAAGTGCTGGGCTTAAGACCAAACCTTCGTCTAATTTCCTCGTTCCTACAGTATTACTAAGTCTCATATGTAACAGAATCGGAGAACAGAAAGCTAGAATTGAGTTCCTGGCCTGGACTGGTTAACGGTAATGGATGCCCTTCTTATCTGCCGTGGCCATCAGAAGGAATGTAAGCATAAACAGACCGCCCCAGCGGGCGTTTCGACTCTAGTGCACTTATCCTCTCCCAAGCCTCGAAAAATGACCGATGCGTTTATTGTTCACGCAAATACCATGCCCACACTGAACAGGCTTTTGCGGACTTAACAGCTTCTGTTAGCCCGTATCCTCTGTCGTAAAGAACAGCGATGTAGTTATAAAATACATAGTACGGGGGCGCTTTATAAACTACATGACAATTACATTCATTCATGCAGTAGCATGTCCTTTGCAGAATCTCGCTCCCATAACAACCTTCCGGAAAACTGTTCTTCTTCTACGTCATCCGGAGTTTTTTCTTTCTTTTTCCGAACGTGATTGCGTTGTGCCTGTTTACAGCACAGCTGCGTTCTAGCGCCGTTAGGCCGACACATCCGACTTCTGCGGGCATTTGTTGACCGGGTTAACCTTCCCGGGGAAAACTGTTCGATCATAAGCAAGATGTCCCGCGTCTGATACACCCAAATGACACTGTACCTACTTCTATACCTTCTACAATTGCCGGGTAGCCATTTAACTGTGTACAGAGATTCTGCAGTATCTGTTGAAATAAGACACAACATTCAAAATCCGTGCCCGCTGATTTATTCTGGGATATTCAAAGAAGAGGCACATACTTGTCAAAACAGAAATATCAGACTAAAAGAAAAACTGCAACGTAAAGTAGATTATAAACGACACATGTTAGTAAATAAGGGTTTCCGTGTATACAAGATTACTCCTGTCTGGTTTGTAGTCTGTACGAGACTGTAAAATTCAGGAAGACACCGTAATAAGATAAACGCCAAACGAAGTAAAATCATTTAAGAGCAGCTTCAACTAGCCTTCACATCTAACAAAAGTAATGATCGTTCACATTTCTCATCCACATAAATTGAGTCAAGCACATTGCTATACCCTCTCGGTCCTCGTCTTCAACAACTAGCGAAGAGTTCCAATATTAACCGTACCAGTTGCATTTTGATGATGTGTTCGAATGACCTTTCCTAAAGGAACTGAATGTCAGCCAGGTCCTCTGGGCACTCCATGCACCATTCCCTCCAGGCAATGATGGTGTATCTGTTCTTCCACACTACACACGATTCTAAGAGGCATTGACCACATCTGCCTTATCGTGGACCAATGCTCCATACAAAGGTACAGACCACATCTGCCTTATCGTGGACCAATACTCCACACAAAGGTACAGATCACATCTGCCTTATCGTGGACCAATACTCCACACAAAGGTACAGATCACATCCGCCTTATCGTGGACCAATACTCCACACAAAGGTACAGATCCACATCCTGCCTTATCGTGGACCAATACTCCACACAAAGGTACAGATCACATCCGCCTTATCGTGGACCAATACTCCACACAAAGGTACAGATCACATCCGCCTTATCGTGGACCAATACTCCACACAAAGGTACAGATCCAGCCACGGTTCTGTAAGCCACTCTAGGAACATCAGCGGTGGCATAGTTGATAGTGCACTGCCCAGTCCGCACACTTGCCTAGGTTCAATCTGCTATTGTTTGTTTATAAAGCCTAAGACCCCGCTGTGGACCCAGCATGGTAAACTGCAGATACCAGAGGCTCACCGGGGAAGGATAGACGATTTTATCTGACAATGACGTGGCCTAGTATGTGCGAGGGCCTATTTACACCCTTAAAACACTGCGGGTTTACTGCTGTCTATCTTAGTGTGACCAGTGTAAATAATTGTCATAGAACTGGCTGATACGACACATCGTACATTAAGTACACTACCGTGTTTCTGGGGTGAGTACGAGAGTGGGGAGCAGGGTATTGATTTAGTGAGATGAGACTAGTCAACTCAAGTCATACAGTTTTGAAGCAGTATAAGAGATACCCTTAAACACTTCTAATACAGCGCCTGCATGTGTGTATCCGGTTATAATCACGTATATAGAGCCTGTTTTGCTGAATGGCAGTGATTCTTGGAATGTAAACACGCTAGGAAGAGCTTGGAAGCAACGGAGATGTGATTCCTGAAACCAATGTTGCGAATTCCTTGGACTGCCGAGTAACTAATAACGATTGTCTGAATGAAGCTAATGACAGTAGAACATTATATACAACAATAAAAAAGAGGCAAACGGCTTTCTTTGGTCATGTGATGAGAAGAGAGGCATTGGAGAACATCGTGACGACTGGAAAGATCAGGGGTAAGAAAGGCAGAGGCAGACCAGGAGAAATGATGCTGGATGGACTAAGATGGTGGCATGGAGGAATATCATCAAGCGAGTTGATACAGAACACCAAAGACAGCGATCTGTGGAGAGACATGAATGCCTGCGCCAGCTGGCAGATCACTTGACAATTATGATGAACCAAGAGGAAGGAGTGTTACGTACAGGGAGGGTGCTGCATGACATAGCAAGAGATATTGAGGGCTTAGAGTGAGTTTTCCTTGATGGCCTATGTTCTAAACGGGGACAGCGTACATAAGCAGAAAAGAACAAAGAGAATAAGCATGAGACATTACAGAATCAATACCGATTCTCAAAACACGCGTCTTTAAGTATCCATATACTTATTGACTTAATACATATTATGAGCCGTGTCGGCCCAGTGGTTCTGCGTTTGAATCCCCTGGAGGTGGGTATTTTTTCTAAAAAAAAAAAAAAAAAATTAACCTGGCCTTTCAGGTCGACCGAGTCTAAAATGCGGATCATGAAATAGTCTCGGGGGTAAAGGCGAGCGGAATGCTACCTGCTATATCACCCAGTGAATGACGATAGATCGAAACAAATACAAAACTAGCACAATAAGCCGAATTTGCATAAAGCCGTGGAAAGGTGTCCTTTACAACATTCGTTCTACTATCACAATTCTTATTTTTCTACTTTTATCTTTGTCCTAAACAGACATGTCTAGACATATATTTTTCATAGATAACATCAATAACATACAATTTACCCATTCATTATTCATGCATGTACATTTTTAGCATTTAACAATTGCTTCCGTCTTCTTCATTTATAACTGTATTAGCTATGTATAGACGTATTATGTTTACATCGAACATTTGAATCATCTTCCTCTTCTTCTACTTCACACACTGGTAGGAGCGGCTGTGACTCCAGGTCTGGGCGACCTTGAGCTAGCGCTCCTCATGCACCGTTTAACCTTTCTCTCTAGTTATACATCTCAAAAGGTGTGTGTGTGTGTGTGTGTGTGTGGGTGGGTGGGTGGGTGGGGTTTCTGAGTACAATACAAAGAATGTCACTGACGGACAGAAAGACGAATTAAGTAGTCTTTCGAGAATAACGTGAAAACCGCACACTGATTAAAGCAATTAGATGGGGCGCAGAGGTGTTTCCAAGGCACCAGGGCCTGGTTATATACTGGCCAAGACCTATTGACGCGTCCTCGCCGAGCGTCCTGGGCAACAGGTCCCTTCGGGGTCCTGGCTAAAGTCAGTAGGATCGCCGATTCCTCCGAAGTCGGAGAGTGCCTGCCTGTACGGCGAGGTACCACCAGTCTGCACACCAATAAGCCAGACATGGGACAACGGATACTCACGCAAACCTCAGGTCCTGTATGACATCACACTGATGTTGGACAACAAGATGCCTTCATCCGACATACAGGACTTCGCGTTGGAGCTCAAGCCAACGAACACAGGCAAGCAAGCGAGCAATTAGATGTTGACAGTTAAGGTTGTTTGAGAATGCTATGAGAAAACATAAACTTGACAACTGACAACTGGCAAACATAACGGTAATATTTTTCGGTATTCTGAGAATTTTAATTAGAAATTACCAGTACGGAAACGCTACATACTTGATGTAAGTTTAAAAAACAACCATCAACAACGGAAAAAATTTGAAATGTACAGAAGAAACATGAGAAAATGAAACAAAACTGATTTAACTTTACAGAAGAACAATAAGACGCGTGGAAGAAAACAAATGACACATCTGTACAATAATATAGAAGAATCCTTACACGAAAAGGAATAATAATTACAGTAAATACAAAAGGAATCAGCAATATATTAAACATAATTTGAGGTTTAAACTGTCATTATTGCCTATGGTACCTTGCGGCGTAGGCCAGCGAGTCTGGAGTGTGAGGTTTTTAAAAGCCGCCTGGCCAGCGCCGTCGCCGCGAACTGGGCAGGTTAGGGTTTTCTTTTT
The DNA here is from genome assembly GCA_014155875.1 of Cepaea nemoralis. NCBI lineage: Eukaryota > Metazoa > Mollusca > Gastropoda > Stylommatophora > Helicidae > Cepaea > Cepaea nemoralis. Next base: position 410,477 of record JACEFZ010006518.1, on the reverse strand, counting down.
TACCCCGGACAGAAAAAGAAATCCCTCACATTACACAGGATTCGAATCGGAGTCTCCCGAATGAGAGCCCGGCGTTCTAGCCACTCGGCGAGACGCTCCCGAGTTGAACTAATCATAAACAAACAAATGTGAAGATGCAACGGTGCATAAGGAGCGCTGGTCAAGGTCGCCCAGACCTGGAGTCCCAGCCGCTCCCCTACCAGTGTGTGAACTGGGAAGTTTTACTGAACACAGTACAGTCAGTTAACGAGAAGGGAAGGCGGAAACGACGTTGGGGAAAAAACCGTTAATATGCACTACTAAGAACGAACCGCAGTGCAATCCGGTGCATGTCAATAGGTACTCGGTTATTCTTAACTGATGGCCGACAGAATTCACAGTAACGTTGCTCGATACGCATTCAACCGGCGGGTTCTTGTAATGGTAAAGTAGTTGCCTTGACAATGGCAGAATGGGAGTTCGGCCGACCGACCTATTCCTCTGTGAACTTAGGCCTGAAAAGCGCAATGGTCATAACACTTGACACACCCACAGCAGACTTCTGTTACATGACATATTTTATTGTTGTTGTTATTATTACTACGCATTAGTTGTGCAGTCGCATACAGTGGTCTCTTCTTCTTCGTTCCTATTTCGAGCAGGGTGTGTCACACCTACGAGATGGCTTCAAATGAAAACCTTTTCCTTCTAATGACTCTTTGAGTTGTCCAAACAGGTGGAAATCACTTGGGGCTAGGTCTGGCGAGTACGGGGGATGTGGTGAAGGTCTCCGATGGATTCAACCGTTGCACGGGCTGTATGGAGATCGAGCATTGTCTAGTTGTAAAATGACACTTTTACAGAAGTTCACGTCGTTTTGATTTGATTGTGGGTCGAAACTTCCTACTCCACTCATACACTTGCTGGATTAACAGGTATGCATCACCATACTGGACCTTCGTTCGTCAATGAATTTTTATAGGTATCATCCTTCACTTATTAAAAAAAAAGGATAACAGAACGCTGCCACTCTTTAGTGCATGTCTAAAGTGGGGCGGCCATCTTTAAATTGTCCTTATGTCGCAACCGTGTTCGTCTGCATCGTGATGTGACGTGCTTAACATCCTTAACATCAATATTGACGGGTTACAAGACAATGTCATGGTATTTTAATTTATATCGCACTTTTAAGTTTTTCATTTGAGGTCCCCTCGTAGTCATGCACCTCAAAAGTCAGTGTGTTGGACTTTGAAATTGCATTTGGTTAAGGCTTGATTTCTCTAAACAAGTGTCACCCAAGGCAACGGGATTTATCTACCCGAGAGGTGTTTCCAGTTTTACCAGGAAAAGTGATCGAGAGGTCTACTCTATACAATTTCCTCTGCATTTGATTTTTGTGTATGCATAACTTGCACGTATGACCTCCCGTTGTTGTTGTTGTTGTTGTTGTTTTGTTATTGTTGTAGTTTTGCTCTTATACGAGAATGGCTAGGTATCCTATCTCACTACCAGCCCTATGCCAGATTCGAACTCTGCATCACATAAACCTGACCCGGACACTGCAACCTCTCAGCTATGCCTTAATCTTAGCTCTTGTGTTTCTCCTTGCCTGTCATTAGGCGTTTGATTAGCACAGGGTGCTTGAGTAGTAGCGCTAACCAACAGTCATTGGACTGGTGTGTCATAGACTGTCGTGCGGTTGTTAAACTTGAGAGTAATAACCACGCCTCCAATATTCATTAATCATATCACGATCACTAATGCTTTCAAGACCAACATACCGACCCTCTCAATGTCTTGTACACCGGTGTTTAGGACAGCATTAAAAAAAAAACACTGCCATTTACTGCCTATAGTACCTTGCGGTGTAGGATGGGGGGGGGGGGGGGGTCTTGAGCCTAAGGAATTGAGGCTGTATGGCTAGTGCAGTTGCCGCGAACTGTGCAGGTTAGAGTTTTCTTTTTGCTCCGGACGGAAAAAACTCCACACCTTACCGAGGATTCGAACCTGGGTCTCCCAAAGGAGAGCCCGGCATTCTAGCCACTAGGTAAGCCGCTCCACATGGCATAGACGATGCAAACTGGACAGCTCTGTACAACAAAACACGCAAAACAAAAAAAGACAGACCCTATTATTAAAACATCACAGTATAAACCGTTTTCTATGGTGTTACAATTAATCTCTCTCTCTCTCTCTCTCTCTCTCTCTCTCTCTCTCTCTCTCTCACACACACACACACACACACACACACACACATACACACACACAAAGAGAAGTAGACGGGAAGCTTTACTAGAACACGATCACAAACAACAAAAACGTCAGTGTTCCAACAGGAAAGTACTGTCATAACTATTATGCCGAAATCCAGGTAATCAAGATAGCAACAGAGAAATTGCTAAACACCAGCCATGGTACACAACCTGTGGTGCTATTGACAGATGCAAAATCAGTACTTAACGCGCTCCTGTCTGGAAAATTGCCAGTACTACGGACACTACCTTCTGAACTAGGTAACCAGCATAAGGTCACCATACAGTGGATACCATCTCACTGTGGAGTACTCAGAAACGACAGAGCTGATCGATTAGTTAAGGAAGGGTTAAAAGAAGAACACGATGTGCTCGTTGTATACCACCAAAATAAAAGAATGATCGAATCAGCAGAAAGTCACGAAATCCTGCTCAAGACGACTACCACGTTACAAACAGACCAGAACACATTCCCTGCGCCTCAGAACAGGACACAATATATTAAGCAACCATGTGTATACACAATTCAAGATTGGTGAAACAGAAATGAGCACATGTGGATTGGCGCCATAGATTGCAGATGACATACTCCAAGACTGCCCAAAATACAACATATCTAGGCAAACCATCTGGCCTAGAGAAACGACAGTGGAAGATATGGACCACTGAGTGAACTAAAAAAAGACAGTTTAATTCATAGAAGAGACAACATCGGAGTTATAGACAATTTTCAAGAGAACGAAAGAAGAAGCAGTCTTCTATGATGTTACAGGCTCTTCGCTTAAAGAGACAACAGCGGTTTATCAGAGGCAGTAGATTACAGTAACGGTATTGAGAAAAAGAAAACCCTGAGTTAAACAAGTTTTGACCACATTATGAGAAAAGAAAACAAAACTGGAATATGTAACAACTTGCGAGTTTTACAGGAGGAGTTGGAAGAAGACCAGGAGAGAAGATTCTTGACAGACTTTCACAGCGGCAGGGTAAAAATGGCAGCCCACGAACTGATACATTCTGTTGTCCAGATGTGGAGAAACATGATGGCCCATGCCAGTCGGCAAAGCACTTCTGCCTCCTCCTTGGCACTTACCTCCTACGTTATCGTTTCCAATAAAAGCAGTAGTTAATTTCAAGTGCATGGCATTCAGGTGGAATGAAGCTGACAGATGCCATATATGTTTACGTACATTGCTGTCAGTTGGGCAGGACAGCAGAAGTGTGTGGCCGTTAGAGGACGATTTTACAGGCCTTGGGGCGTCTTGGGTATATATATATATATATATATATATATATATATATATATATATATATATATATATATATATATATATATATATATATAGTGCCAGCCTCATATTTTTAGACCAATCGGCACTCCATTGGATCTACAGAAAATGCTGGAGAATGTCTGCCAGATTCCTTTAATGGAACGTAATCAGGCATGGCGCCATTAAAAATGTACACCTGCCGTGAATTTATAGATGAACGTCAAACAACATATGAGAATTCAATGAAGCTCAATCAACTAACAATTTCTGCCTACAATGCTCTGGCTATAGAGCTGGAAGATGACCAAGAACCAATGAATATAGTCAAGCCAACACATCTGGCTCAAGATCAACATCTCCTACGCTTAACGACAAATGTGAACTACAAGCTATAGATCATATGGGGACACATACAGACATATAACCAAGAACCAAATATAGATTCAAGTCAATACATTTGGAATAAATTCCCCCAACAGCGATCATTAATTGTGTAATGAAGTAAGTGGAGTAACATGTGACGTTTATCGACAGCCCATGACCTACGTGCTGCGTATACGGATCCCGCAGCCAGTGCACTTTATCAATGACAATGAAGAGATTAAATGTGGGATTAAACCTAAAATGTGGGGATTAAACCACGTTAATTGTGGGAATGAAGTTGCGCAAATTGTGGTCGTTACACGGTTTGTAGCAATAGGGAAACACCAATTTTATAAAGAGACCATGCTAAGTGTCTTAAGGCAGCTCCCTAGGGCTGGGATTACTGAAGAAGTTTGTAATCCCGTATACCCGCGTTAGAAACGCGGCTGCGGGCGATTTGGCAGCAGATCGCCTTGCATTGGTTTTTTACGAAATGGTATGGGTGACGGTCGTTCAGAAAGCAATGGTGAACTATTGAACGCAAACCTGCCAAGAGATCACAACAGCAAAAACTGTTGGTTTTGACTGCGACGTCCTGCAAAGGATATGCAACTAACTTTTAAAAAATTGTGTTAAGAGAGAAGATACTAGGCAGTCTGAGATCATGGCATGAATGAACATTAGTATCAGAAATGGTTGGCAGGACACGAGACAGGAAACTGTGTACAGATATAATCACCAACGCAACACGGCATGGACAAGAAGAAAAAGAATTATGCTAAATAAAATTATGACAACTGTCGTGATGAGAAAATTGTAATTATATATATATATATATATATATATATATATATATATATATATATATATATATATATATATAATTTAAGATCTATCCTGCAGCCGATTCTTTGTAGAAAGTCGCTCTCATTACTACCTGTAGAAGTCTCCCGACACCCTTAGAATTTCACTTGCCCCGTGCAAACTTATGCCCAGTGTGTCCGCAATGTCCCTTGTCCATATGTGTTTGGGTTGACGCCTGTCTCTTCTACCAGGAACCATGCCACGGGTGGAGAGTGCAGCCCCGCATTAAATCCCCTTTGTACCTCAAACCAGCTTGAAGTTTCACCAGCTACCCTCACAGCTGCTTGTTGTTCATAAAATACACAACCATCCTGAGATTTAACCCTGGACCACAGTGTTAAACCATTCTAAACTTCATAGAATTCAACCCTGGACCAGTGCTAAACCATTCCACAAATGCCACGGGATTCAACTCTAGATCAGTGCTAAACAATTCTATAACTGTCATTGAATTCAACCCTGGACCAGCTAAACTATTCTAAAACTGTCACAGAATTCAACCCTGGACCAGCTAAAAAAATGTTTTTTAATGTTGCATATCCTCGACACCGCAAGGTACAAGAGGAACATGATGAGATGATGATGAGATGAATGTTGCATATCCCTTGCAGGACGCTGCAGTCAGCACCAGCAATTTTCAGCTGCTGTTGATGTACTAGGCAAGTATTTTTACGTTCAGTAGTTTGCCACTGCTTTCTGAACGACCGGCTCCCATACCAACACGTTATAACACAAAGCGACACGGTTTGCTAAACGGACCAGCTAAACTATTACCCAAATGTCATAGAATTCAACTCTGCTAAACCATTCTAAAATTTTCATGGGATTCAATCCTGGATACAAAGTTGGTGATGGTGGTGGCAGCAACAGCTGCCTTATTCTCCTCTGAATACCTTCAGATATCTGTCTGCATATATTTAAAGAAAGCAGCAGCCAACCCAACTGTCACTTTACCAAGAGTCTTGTAAGAAGTTATAAACTACTGCCAACCTCAGCAGCTTTGGCTGTCCTGGCTACAAGTGAAACATCCCAACTTGTGGTGTGCAATATGCAATGTAAGGTATTAGATATGACTGAGCTACCGTGTGACAGTACTACCTGCCTTCTGTTAGTGCTTAATGTTGGTCAGCGCTCACAAAACCCAACATGCCACATTGTGCCAACGACTTCAGGCAGAGGAGAGCAATTGGAAAGGTACAAGCCTTAACTCTAGTGCGAGGAAATACTACCTAAAGACTAAATGTCATGGCAGGATAGATCAGGACACTAAGTTTTGGTCGGAAACTGGCCTAGGATGAAAGCTACAACAGGCAGGCAGTTAGAGCATAGCTTTGCTGATCTGGCAGCTTTTGCAGCTTGTCTTGTTCCAGACCTTTTGGTGTTACCTTTCCTCTGGAATAAACTAGACAGGCAGAGAGGGGGATCATGCTGCTTGGGCAACATGGTCTCTAAATTCAGCCCAGGCTTTGTATTATGGAGAGGTATAATTCCATTTTACAAACTATCCTCTATCAAGACGGCAAGGTACTATACAGAAACAACAGCTAACTACCCCAATGCATGTAAACTAATACATCAGTGTACCAGTTAAACTTTACTGTGAAAACAAACACATTATGGTATCTCATTAACCTTAATGAACCAAAATAGCTGATCATGGTAAGTCAACAAATAGCTGCCATATCTATCACCAAACGTAAAGGTTGATGACATGTGAGGCGTTGGGCGTTAGCTACAAGATATGCAGAGCTTGTGTACGAACTGTTTTTCACTATAGATGTGTACTTCCTACATGATGACAAGCCGAGATGCTGAACTTTAGTTACTTTCATTGTAAGAATATCTCCATAATAGTACTTTCATTTGCTACATAAATCTGTTTCTTTCCCTTCGGGGGAAAAGGGGGGGGGGGGGGGGGGCTGAGTGCCCTCGAGGTATGGTGTCCGCCTCGAGTGCTGGAGGTCCCGGGTTGTGAGGGCCGGGATTTTTTCGTGTGGACTTCTAGTAACAAAATGTCCCCTGGTCTCTGGGTAGTGAGATTGGATGCCTGTATTATTGTTGCACACGTAAAACATCCCTTGGCAGTTGGAAATCAGAAAAGAGTAGCCTAACGGCCCTGCCCGGGCAAAATTTTGAGTTAAAACTCTACCCAAAGTATTTCAGGATCCTAGCCGGTGCTACGGATTTCGTACACTGAGCTGAAAATCTCCGGACTCAGTCTTGAGTTAGAAGTAGAACAGAGCACTTATGGGTTACATCCATGTGCTGTGATGTTGATCGGTGGACTAGAACAGAGCACTTATGGGTTACATCCATGTGCTGTGATGTTGATCGGTGGACTAAACTAGACTAAACTAAACTAAACTTGGCCCACACATGCTCCATTTGAGGTCTAATTATGGAGGTGTCCACAAGCTCAAGTTGATCACTGCTGCTCTCTTTGGCTTTATTCATGTTGATGTCTGAAAGTGTATGAAGATGTCTACTTAAGAGAAGACCTTGCTGTGAGGAGAAGACCTTGTGAAAGTGAAGATATTGTGAAGAGAAGACATTGTGAAGAAAACCTTGTGAGGAGAATAACCTTATGAGAAGAACTTTGTGAGGGGGAGAACTTTGTGAGGAGGAGAACCTTGTGAGGAGAAGACTTTGCTGTGAGAAGTAACTTGTGAGGAGAAGACCTTGTGGAGGGAAGAAATTGTGAAGAGAACCTTGTGAAAAGAAGAACCTTGTTGTGAGGAGAAGGACATTGCATACCCATGCCTGCCAGCCTCACTCCTGAAGTTGATGAATGTGCTTACACACTCCACCACTGAAGATAACAGCGAATGAATGAACAAACGCTTTTGTTAAATAAAAAATTAGTCCAACTGTTTTTATCAGAACACACAGTAGGCACAACTAACATATGATTAGCAGAATGAAATCAATAATAATGAAATTAAAACACTAATGCAACACACATGGACTATATCTTCAACAAAATAATCATCATCATCAAGTGCCTTGTCTACATGATTATGCTTCTTCCCAAATTATCATCTCCAGCAGCATGTAAGAAATGCATGCAAACAGACTCTTCCATGCAATGACATAGGGCTGTTAAGAGTCTTTTCTTGCGTCTTCCTCTGTCTCTACATATCTTTCCAGTTGTCACAAAATACTCTAGTTTTTGTCCTCTCATAATATGACCAACAAATTATGTCTGCCTCTTTATGATGTTATGTTATCTTTGTGATAGCCTCTTTCAAAATGTTTAGATTACTCATCATGGCTGCCAAAGGAATTTTCAACATTCTTCTGTAAAGATACATCTCTGTTGCTTCTAGACAGTTGTTGTACTTGTTTACTAATTGTCCAGGATTCACAGGCATATTTTAAAAAGTGGTTAAAAAAAAGTTTAAAAAGTTATTGTAACCGGACCTGCAGTTAACTGTAAGATGTGTTTATAAAATAAGAACTGATATACATTAGACAATGAGATCGGTATTCACTTACATGGCATAATAACAGCATATTTATTTATATTCAATGTACTACTACAAGTGTGTGAAGTATTAGGGTTTCACATTTGCAAGGCCTCAGTATCAGGTAGAGTGATCAGTTCTGCCACTCGCTACTTTTCCTTGCCTGATAATTTCCAGAATGTCTGGAAATTATCCGGTTTCCATTTCCCATCCATGGGAGAATACTGGAGCACTTATGGAGTCACCTGTTTGCAATAGTCTTGGTTCATTACCAAAACCACTACTAAAACTTCTCAACTTTGCCATTTATAATGAAACTGTAATTAACTGGACTGCCATATAAGGCAGCTAATGAGTGGAAAGTAAAACAACAACAGAAATTCAAAACAATGTTGTGAATTTGAATAACGAAGACACAAACAATACATTGCATGATTTATTGCCTGTAGATCTGCGATATGTAGGCTTTGCAGACAATTCAAATTACTGTGTGAATATGTGTGTTGTATATTTCAGCTTGAAGGATTGATCTCTTTAGTTTATGTTGTGTCATTTCTATAGTATGTACCTGATGAAATATGCCTGGCAATAAATCATACAATCTATTGTTTGTGTCTTCATTATTCACAAACAGAAATGTCAGAGGGTCTCAGTGGCCAATACAATGGTAGTTGGTTCCTGTATTAATTCCATCATTCAGTCAACAAGTGTAATTTTTTCAGAGACCCCCCGAAGGTCCTATATGGAGCTATGGAGTTCATACTCTGTGCAACACTTTCAGCAGGTCCTGTGAGGAAAGAATACCAAGCCAAATGGGATTAAATTCAGGGCAACGAAGTCCATCCTGCTGCCTTTAACCCACCTCTCCATAGTCCTGGAATGATGCTGTATATCTGCAGTATGGCAGAGAAGGAGAGAGAAGGAGAGAGAGAGAGAGAGAGAGAGAGAGAGAGAGAGAGAGAGAGAGAGAGAGAGAGAGAGAGAGAGAGAGAGAGAGAGAGAGAGAGAGAGAGAGAGAGAGAGAGAGAGAGAGAGAGAGATCAAAGATGGAAAACAAACACAGTCCCCAAAAAATGTTATCTCAAAGGTCACATGTGTTTGCCTAAAAGTGCACAAACTACAGCTTCACTGCAAGCAAACATGGACACAGTGCAGACAACATCCTGTTCATGGAAAATAAGGACCCAATAACTTCACTTATGATCCACACTGCGAAACACAAAAGCTGTTCACGAAAATCAATACCAGATCCTGGCTAATAAATCTCAACTGAATTAACAAGCAGGACTAGTAGAATCTGTGTTTTCCTGAGTACAGGAAATTACACCTTTACATTCATATCATCATATGATGTCTCTGATGTATCTCTGCAACATTCATATCATCATATGATGTCTCTGATGTATCTCTGCAACATTCATATCATCATATGATGTCTCTGATGTATCTCTGCAACATTCATATCATCATATGATGTCTCTGATGTATCTCTGCAACATTCATATCATCATATGATGTCTCTGATGTATCTCTGCAACATTCATATCATCATATGATGTCTCTGATGTATCTCTGCAACATTCATATCATCATATGATGTCTCTGATGTATCTCTGCAACATTCATATCATCATATGATGTCTCTGATGTATCTCTGCAACATTCATATCATCATATGATGTCTCTGATGTATCTCTGCAACATTCATATCATCATATGATGTCTCTGATGTATCTCTGCAACATTCATATCATCATATGATGTCTCTGATGTATCTCTGCAACATTCATATCATCATATGATGTCTCTGATGTATCTCTGCAACATTCCATGCTGCAGTCTTTCCAAATGGAGCATGGGTCCTCAATCAACTCATTCCAAGCTATTTGTAGACTTGTTTATAGTTGACTGGATCTTTTTGCTAGTTTTCTACAAGAAGCAGCCTGCCCTGCGCAAATGAAGAGTATCTTACGCAATAAGTCACTATCACTGAATGTAAGAAAGAGAGTGCTGAAATGATATATAGAATCTGTTTTACTGTATGGCAGTGAATCTTGGAATGTGAGTGAACAAACTAGGAAGAACTTGAAAGCAATAGAGATCTAGTTCCTAAGATGAATATTGCGAACTCCTTGGACTGTCAGAGTAATTAACGACGACTGCTTGAAAGAAACTAATGAAACTAGAACATTATATACAACAATAAGAAAGAGGCAAATGACTTTCTTTGGTCATGTGATGAGAAGAGAGGCATTGGAGAACATCCTGACAACTGGAAAGATCAAGGGGAAGAGAGGCAGAGACAGACAAGAGAAATGGTGCTGGATGGATTGAGACAGTGGCATGGCGGTATATCCATCAGCAGTTGATCCAGAAAACCAAACACCGAGATCTGTGGAGAGCCATGAAAGCCTACGCCAACCGGGCACTTGATGATGATGATGGCCTGCGCAGACCCTCCTTAATTGCCTCTTAGGAAATGCATTTAGGTCAGTGTTACTATTATTGGCTTCCTTTATGTGTGGTAACACACAAGATTTCATGTAAATGAGCTATTTCTGCTTACAATCTTGCCTTACTCCTTGCTTTACCTGTTCACTTTATTTTTCATTTTAATTGCTACTAATTGTTTTCAGTAAATGTTTGTTTTATTATTTTGTGTCTTTTCCTATCAATTTTAATATCCTTCAACACTTTGATCATTTCATGTTTCACTTTATCACATCCTTTGGTAGTAATCTATAAAGCCCAAGTAAAGGTTTTTATTTTTATTTAATATTTCTATTCCAAAATATCTCAGTACTTCTAATTCCTCTGCCAAGATTTCATCTGGCTCAGCCATTTTTCCTTTCTACATATTTTTAATAGCATCCTTACTACTTTGTTTAACATGGGAGGCCCTTATTAGTTAGTTTCTTCTCTTTTTGTTGTTTTTTTATTTTGCCTTCGGTCACTTTGAATTCAAGAAGTCAATGCACGTGTTACCACTTCTAGTGCATTGGACTTATTTTTGCATTTGGATTAGCTTATTATTACCAGTGCCCCTCACCATCAGTCCAACCCACTCTGACTTCAGAGGCACTTGTAATTTACATCCCCAAGTCAAGGACGAGAAGTCAACATTTAGTCCAACTGACGGTATAGAGTAACTAACCCGTTATCTCGGCATCAGCACACCGGATGTTTAAGAACGAGCGCTCTCATCCATTGGTCATAGTGACCGCCATTTCTTCTGTTAATTCTGCTCTTTTCACCATTATATACCTCTCTTATGTATTCATCTCATCTCTTTCTCATAGAATTTTCTTCCATTAATACCTGTCCTGTATATGATTTCAAACATTCCCTGTTTAATCTAATTTTTCTGCCTGTCAAATTACTGATTTGTATATGCATATTCTTTTTATCTTTAATAGAATTTAATTCAACATTGATGCACTGCTCATTTAACTAATTTTCTTTTACCTTTTTTGCATGTATCTCTTATTTCTTCATTTATCTTACCATATTCTTATTTGTCATTTGATAGTTTTTTTATTTTTTTATTGTCGAATTAACTTTAGGATTTCTGCAGACATCCATTTCTTCTTACCTTTTTGTCATCATTCTGTTAATACCATATTACTTGTTTCATGTTTTCAGCATTTTCCATTGTTAAGGTTTGCTTTATAGTTAGGTATCACAGTACACTTGTTTCTCAATTACTTCGCACCATACTTGAATTTTTATATCTCATCTTATAATATCTTTGCCAAGTCATATGTTCTTAACCTTTTTTTCTCTCTATTAAATCCACTTTTATATGTCCCCAAAGTGGGTCGTGATCACTGTTATACTCAGCACCAGATATTGTCTTCACATTTATCAATGCGATTATAAACTGACTGAATGTTTTCTTATCAGGACTTTTCCATGTTGTTATAATTAAAAATACCTCACATAATTATACCACTTTTGTGTCCTAAGTGATTAAATGAGCATGATCCAAAAGGTTGAGGCAGGTTCTGTATGTAGACAGTGGATTGAATCGCTGCGGAGGTCTGCTGTCCGTAGAGTCACCTTCATCTTTGTTCCAGGACACGTGGGAGTTCAGGGAAATAAACTTGTTGGTTCTGCATCCCCTGCAGATGACCAGTCCACGGATCGTGCCGATGTTATTAATGCCCTTAGAGAGATGTCGAGAGCGGAGGACTTTGACGCCAGTGAAACCACATCATCCAGGATTAGAGAGACTTGGGAGTAAGAATTGGCATGACTAGACATGAGAGGCACATTAGGAGAATGAGCGGCCTCATAAACCAAAACAGATCCGGCACTATTAGCCGATGGATGCTGATGCACATGGTGGGGAAGGTGGAAGAATCTGAGCAATTATGGACTTGTCCAGAGTGCAAGGATAATACCCCGACAGATAAATAACTAATTAATTCCAGTGATTGGCTGGTGTATTATCAACTATCTGGAAGACTCAGTTTTAACTCTTTATGTCCAGCACATTGAGAAAGATATACAGATATCCGTAATTGCATGATTTATGTCAAACAAGGGTACTGAAATACAGGCGAACACAAATGTCCCCAGACTTGCACACCTTGGCTTATAACTATCAAAACTACATGTTTTTTGTTTTTGTTTTCATAGTACAATGTGAGTGAACTTGTAGCTGACCACACACTGACCAATCAATACAATTTTACATTAAAACTATCCATAGTATGTAAATCCCAGCCTGAATCACATAATTAACAATAGTTCAGGATTCTGTGCCCATGCTATGTAGCATAATAGTGCTAGGCTGATATTGTTAGATTAATCATTGCTCTACATGTGATCAGCTCGGTATCACATCACGATTAGTGACATGGTCAGTATTACTCTGGTGTCTTTAACTTACTGGACAATTTTATGGCATCCATTTGTTATGACCTATGTGCTTGACCTTGGAGAAATGTAATCCATTAATCAAGCCACATCTGCAGGTCAGGGGAGAGTGGCGTAACTTAGGGCTATCAGGCCGGGAGGTCAATGTACTGACCACTGAGACACCACAATTCTGCGATACACATTAATTCAAACATGTTTCTCTATCTGTATATTAATCAGAACCAATTTACATAATTGTCTTCAGTCAATTCTTAAAAAAAATAATATGACTATTAAGATATTTGCATGTCTTTTACAGTATTTACTGGCTGTTTGTGACTTTCTAGACAATTTTTATGATCAGTAGTTTACCATTGCTTTCTGAACGATTGACGTTATCACCACTGCGAAACTCAATGCAAAACAACCTGTTGCCAAATTTTGTGAGGCTGATTTTGAACCTAGTATTGAAAGCTCACTGTGTGGGCATCATCAAAGTTGGAAAAAGCGTCCCTGTGGCATGAAATGGAATACTGCTCAGATAGCAAATCCACTACGTGGAAAGTCTGAATCCCCAGAAAGGTTAACCAGGTCAACAAACGCCCGCAGAAGTCAGATGTGTCAGCCTAATGGTGCAGTATCGCAGCTCCGCTGTAAACAGGCACAACGAATCACATCCACAAAAAAATAAGACTCCGGATGAACGCAGAAGAAGAGGAGGAAGAAGAAGAAGAAGAAGAAGAAGAAGAAGAAGAAGAAGAAGAAGAAGAAGAAGAAGAAGAAGAAGAAGAAGAAGAAGAAGAAGAAGAAGAAAAGGAGAAGAAGAAGAAGAAGAAGAAGAAGAAGAAGAAGAAGAAGAAGAAGAAGAAGAAGAAGAAGAAGAAGAAGAAGAAGAAGAAGAAGAAGAAGAAGAAGAAGGGATTGTGAAATTGCGTACACTGCCCATAGCCATTGATGCCAACCTTCAACTCCCTGCATGCCCAAAATATGGTAATGGTATTGAAGGTCTGTGGATGCTTGGTACAGAATGATTTAAGACTAGTATAATGTAGAAAAGAGATTGATGTCTGGTACAGAATGAGTTAAGGCAAGTATAATGTAGACAATTTGTTGATGTCTGGTACAGAATGAGTTAACATGGTGTAGAGTGTGTGGATGTTTGGTACAGAATAAGTTAAACAAATATGATGTAAAGAGTTTGTGGGTGTTTGATACAGAGTAAGTTAAGGCAAGTATAAAGTAGGAAGTTTGTGTGTGGATGTTTGGTGTTTGGTATATAATAAGCTAAGGCATGTATGGTATAGTGAATTGTGGATGTTTGATATAGAATTAGTTAAGGCATACATGACGTTGTGAATTGGTGGTTGTTTGGTACAAAATGACTTAAAAACATAAAGTTTCTGGTCACATTTTTCAAATTATATGCTACTCAAAAGTGAACAAACTCTGTTCATATTCTTTGGTCATGATGCTCACAGTAGATGTATATATATATATTTTTTTTAAGCATATCCTTTACAGGACCTCGCTGTCAACACCAGCATCTTTCAGCTGTATGTTGATTTCTTGGCAAGATTACGCTCAGTAGTTTAGATGTGTATATAGGTAAGAAAATATGTATTATTCCTTCACACAATGGCCAAGTGGCTAGAATGCCGGACTCTCCTTCAGGAGACCTGGGTTCAAATCCTTGGTAAGGTGTGGATTTTTTCTGTCGGGGCAAAAAGAAAATCCTAACCTGCACAGTTCGCGGCAACTGCATTAGCCAGGCGGCCTTAATCCCTCAGGCTCAAGACCCTCCCTCTGCCATACACCGCAAGGTACTATATAGGCAGTAAATGACAGTTTGACACAAGGGTGTGTAATTAATGTCATCTCATTTTGTTCCTCTTGTACCTTGTGGTGTCAAGGTGAAGCATAAACAGCGGGAAAGTGTCCATCTATGAGATTCATATATTGTGATTCCCTTGGACTCTGTTATTCCCTTTGTTTACATGGTCAGCCTCTTCTTCTGGCTCCATTTGGTCTGTATATCACTGCTTGTTATGGTATACCTTTGGCTTTAATTTCTCTTAAAATTTAAACTGTTTGCTCAGTAAGCACTAACCTTGTTACTGTTGCTATTTTGTTTTATTCATTAAGCAGCCCATATCCTATTATTTTAAAATCTCTTTCTTGACATTTCTTGTAGCTGATAAATGTGTAATTAATACTTGTCCATCTTATAAGGGTTTGTTTCACCCTAAAATCAGTTATTTTGATTTAGGACTTACATACTTTCTATTTTTCAATTATTTAGTTTTTGAATAATGAAGACATAAATAATAGATTGCATACTTTATAGCCTAGCATATTAAGCTGCATCTCGTCTGGTGCACACTGCAGCAGAAACAACACAAACTAAAGTGACAAAATAAATCCTTTGAGCTGAAATATACAAGACACATACTCCCACAGCCAGCAATGCGATCACAACAGAAAGTAAACAGCGAGAAACTGACAGTGTTGGAGATCCATTGCAGCCAACCTTCATTGCGGAGACGGCACCTAATTGATTGATTGACTCCCACAGTAATTTAAATTGTAGTGAAATATGCCAGACAATGTTGTGCAATCTATTGTTTGTGTCTTCATTAAATAGTTTGGTTACACTGCTTTGCACCAAACTGCCTGCAATCTTTGCTTTGTTTTAATTATCTCTTTGTACAAATTACACAGTTTAGGTAAACAAATACAAGTGTGTTTGTTTCATTAAAATGTTATTTAACAAAATTCTGACAAACAGCTTTCAACAAATAAAATTATAAAATTATATGGAGTCAATCGCTCAGAAACCAAAGCAAACTACTGAGCGTAATCTTGCCTAGTACATCAACAGTAGCTAAAAAATGCTGATATTGACTGCAACGTCCTGTAAGGGATATGCAAAAAAAAAAAATGGGCCCTATACTTGTGTCCTTAAGTTTGCTTTGCCTATCACAAAGAAGCAGGAGTATTTAAATAATTAAAATTAAATGAATAATAATTATAACTAAATAGAAAATAGTGTATATATTGGTTTTCATACTAATGAATACAAATCTGCCTCATGTTTTCCTGACTTTATATTTTTTGTGAAAATGGTGTGCTTCTAAATATGATGTTTTAATTGTGTTTTGATGGTGTTAAGAAGAAAAGTGGTGAATTTTTCATTATTCAGTATATTTAATTCGTTATTATCAAAGATTGAGAAGTAGTGCATTGGTGGTTAGTGGAAATTTTAAATTGTCACCCCTGATTTCAAATTTGTTTTTACAAAATCTAACATTATTATTATATTTCTAAACTCTAGCAATAGTGCCAACACCGAAGTGTTCCTTGTATAATTTCCTTTAATTTGATATATAATACAATATGTCCTCTAAAAGTACTGGAGAGTTTTGGTCATAGACCATAACTTTAGGAAGGGAAAATCCCAACTGCACCTCCCCGTGGTAGAGGATGGAAACACACCACGGTGTGGCTAACACAGCTCTGGGGACCGAGTATCCACCGGAATAAGTGGACAACTCTGCAGCTGAGCAGAGCAGGGCACTCACTTGTCCTTACAGTCGGAAATGGCTGTCAAAGGCAGAGGTAAAAAGACCACCATGTGAATGTGGAAGGCAAGGGGAAACCACCACATTATCTTCCCAAGACTTCATGGCAAAACATATATCAGAGTTAGTGAACGACGTTAATGGCTGTCTTAGGACATCCTCGTCCGGTAGGGACAGTCATGAGCCACAGGTGACACCAGACCGACATCCAGCTACTGATGGCAAAATCATAACTAAAATAAATAAATTTAGAGTAGGAACATGGAATGTTAGGACATTAAATGAGCTAGGAAAGTTGACCAATGTTCTAAGAGAGATGGATAGCATGAAAATGAATATACTAGGCGTTAGTGAGATGAGATGGAAGGGATCGGGCAAAATTATAGCTGACAATCACACAATAATTTATTCTGGAGGGGATACACATGAAAAAGGTGTAGGAATAATATTAGACGAAAAAACAGCCAAGTCAATTAATGGATACTGGTGTATTTCAGATAGAGTAGTTATGGTAAAAATCAAAGGCAAACCAATAGACATAAATATTATACAGGTATATGCACCAACAACAAGCAGTAGTGATGAAGAAATACAACACTTTTACGACGAAATAGAAATGGTGATGGCTCAAATTGGATCACAAGAAATAAAAATAATACTTGGTGATTTTAATGCAAAAGTAGGAAAGGGGAAAATGGAGGATGTAGTGGGGAATTATGGTTTAGGTACAAGAAATGAAAGAGGGGAAAAGCTAATAGAATGGGCAAATATCAATGATATGATAATTGGAAACACATGGTTTAAACACCATAAAAGACGACTGTACACATGGAAAAGCCCTGATAAGAAAATACGCAACCAAATTGACTACATACTAATTAATAAAAGATATAGAAATGCTTTAATTAATGTAAAGACAATGCCTGGTGCTGACTGTAATAGTGATCATGTACCACTATGTGGACAAATAAAAGTAAGATTAAAGAGAGGGAAAAAAATGGTTAAGAACATGAGACTTAATAAAGAGGTTCTGAAAATAGATAAAGAACTGCAAGAACAATACAGAGTGACTGTGAAAAATAGGTACAATGCGATAGCTAAAATACAGAATATAAATGAACAATGGGAAATGTTAAGGGACTCCATTCATCAAACTAGCAAAGAAGTATTACCGGAGAGAGGCAAAATAGCTAAGAAAAAATGGATGAATGAAGAAATCTTAAAACTGATGGACAAAAGAAAACAGAGTAAAAATGACAAACAGGAATACGCTAAGATAAATAAAGAAATAAAAGATAAATATGGGAAGGCTAAAGAAAGTTGGTTAAACGAGCAATGCAAAAAAATTGAATTAAATTCCATTAATGATACAAAAAATATGTACAGACAAATCAGTGAGCTTACAGGAAGAAAAATAAGAATAAATACAGGGTGTTTGAAATCAAAAACAGGAAAGATATTATTAGAGGAAGGTGCTATAATGAAGAGGTGGAATGAGTATATAAGAGAATTATATGACGGAGAAAGGGAAGAATTAACAGAAGATAGTAACTTAGAAGGTCCACCTATTCTGAAAGAAGAAGTCGCTGACGCTATGAAACGTATGAAGAAAGGAAAAACAGCTGGGCCAGATGAAATCACAATAGAAGAATTAGAAGTGTTGGGAGAATTTGGAGTAGATATATTAACCAAAATGTTGAATGATATTTACAGTAGTGGATATTTACCCAGTGATATGCTGAAATCTGTATTTATAGCTATACCAAAAAGACCAGGAGCAATTGATTGTGAAGATTTTCGTACAATTAACCTCATAAACCATATCACTAAGCTTCTACTCAGAATCATAATGAGAAGAAACAAAAAGAAAATAAAAATGGAAATTAGTGAAGAACAGTATGGATTTGTGGAAGGAAAGGGCACAAACAATGCAATTTATACATTACGGACACTAATAGAAAGGTCAATAGAGAAACAGAGAGACATATATTTGTGCTTCATAGATTATACTAAGGCATTTGATAAAGTAAAACATGATGAACTGATTAAAATGTTGGAAGATATCAACATTGATGGAAAAGATTTAAGAATAATAAAGAATGTTTACTGGAACCAAGTAGCAGCAATTAAAATGGGAAATAAAGAGGGTAGTTACGAACAGATAAAGCTAGGAGTACGACAGGGGTGTGTCTTGTCACCAGATCTTTTCTCCCTGTATAGCGAAGTAATAATGAGAGAGATCAAAGAGATGCCAGGAATACTAGTTGGAGGTTATAATATAAATAATATACGCTATGCAGATGACACAGTATTGGTGGCGGATAATTCAACAGACCTACAGCAATTATTAGACGTTGTAGTAACAGAGAGTGCAAGGAAAGGACTCTCCTTGAATATCAAGAAAACAGTAACAATGGTAATATCAAAGAAAATGGTGACACCAAAATGTGACATAGAAATAGAAGGAAAAATCCTTAACCAAGTGGATAATTTTAGATACCTAGGGGCATTTATAACATCAGATGGAAGATGTACAACAGAGATTAGGAGCAGAATAGGGCAGGCAAAAGCCGCGTTTCAGAAAATGAAGAGTATCTTGTGCAATAAGTCACTATCACTGAATGTAAGAAAGAGAGTGCTGAAATGCTATGTAGAACCAATTTTGCTGTATGGCAGTGAATCTTGGAATGTAAATGAACAAAGTAAGAAGAAATTAGAAGCAACAGAGATGTGGTTCCTGAGATGAATGTTGCGAATTCCTTGGACTGCCAGAGTAACTAACGATGACTGCCTGAAACAGGCTAATGAAACTAGAACATTATATACAACAATAAGACAGAGACAAACATCTTTCTTCGGTCATGTGATGAGAAGAGAGGCATTGGAGAACATCGTAACAACTGGAAAGATCGAGGGGAAGAGAGGCAGAGGCAGACCAAGAGAAATGATGCTGGATGGATTGAGACGGTGGCATGGAGGAATATCAGCAGCAGTTTCTGTATCAACCAAAGACCGAGATCTGTGGAGAGCCATGAACGCCTACGCCAGCTGGCACGGCACTTGATGATGATGATGAATACAGTATAATTGCTACCATTTATACCATTGTTAAACATTACTGTGACACACCCCTACTTCCCATTTTCTGCTATCAATTTCTGTTTGGTCCAAACCCACTTTTTGTTTGGTAGTGAATCGATTAGTGTAACAAGATCTGACACAAGCAAATAAACAGTAAATAGGTAGTATGAGAGTAAACATCTGAGCTAATTATAATTAAGCTTACTACTTAAGACATGTTAACGGGTAAAAACAAATCCAGTTTTGCTGAATCTGCTAAAACAATTATATGAATGTTGTCTTTTTTTTGTCTTTGACTTTAGTAAAGTCTTTACAATAAAGTATAAGAACTGGGATAGTTTACGGTTACCACCCACCCTCATCTACCCCAATACGGTGCTGCATTAATTTAACCCCATTTATCATAATGAGTGAAGGAATAAAGTGTAGAAATTAGTGTAAGTAAAAAACAGTTATTTGGCACTTTGCTGTACAATAAGTTACATTTACAACGGTACTCAGATAATACAGAATAACCGAATTCAAAGTCGCATTCTAATTTCTGTTTAGACTTTAGTAGTGTTTAGACTTGTCACTTTCGTTTAATTATAATAATATTAATATAATAATAATTATTCATACTTCAAAGTTATTACTTCAACGCCTTCTCAATCACACTGTTGTTATTTTAATTTAACGGTTGCCTGGGACAGAAAACTGGCGGTAACGAAAAGAGAAAACCTCACACCCATCTCATAGGCATTTCATTACATGTAAACTAAACCAAACGTTTATTCTCACCTCGGACCAAGGTCTGCGTATTTGGGTCAGAACACAACCACAACTTGTTAATCGGTATTAAACACCAAAATCAAGACATTTACAGCCCTAAACTTTACAAAATGACAGTTCTCTTACCTTCGTTTGTCCTTTCCCATTACTGTGAAAACATACACTGGTAAAATATCACTTGTGGAATATGAAAACTGGAGAAAATATTGTATCCGTCCTTTCACACTCGCAATGTTGTGATGGTGTTTGACGTCATCGGCAGTGCTTTCCGTTTCCGCTTGGTATTCGATTACTGGGAATCACTTATGTCAATACGCTCCTGATACAGGATAGCTTTCTTCCTCTTCTTCTTCTTCTTCTTCTTCTTCTTCTTCTTCTTCTTCTTCTTCTTATATAGAATATAGAAACCAGAGTAGCATGTCTCTTTAACATGTCAACAACTATTATTTCATACCCGAGGGGTAGGTTTTAAAACTGCCAGGAAACTCACGCCTCTGGTTCCAACCTGTTGCTACATTAATTAACCCGTTGATTCAGTTAGTAGTTACTATGTTACCTCATTGGATCCGCGGTAGCCCAGTGCTTGGCGCCCTGGCCTGCCAGCTGGGGGTCCATGGGTTGCAATTCGCAACGATATTAACCACCTATCTAATGTCTTCATCAAGTGTCGAATGGTCTATTATTATCTATGGTCGAATGGTCTATTAAAGTAGGGGGATATCATATGTCTTAGTGTGTGCAAATGGACCATTTGTTGTTGTTTATGTTACCACCTACAAACTCTGGTTTTTGTTAGCTTAATCTATTCGTTGAATAGTGTAGTATTAGAGCGTACACGAAAGAACTTTCATTAAGTAACAATAAAGCAAAAGCAAGTCTTATACTAACATCAACAACAACAGTTATCAGTTGGGCTATCTTCATTGCACTCCGGACAGGTCCATAGGTGCTCAGATCCTCCCCCCCCCCCCCAGCATATGCATCAGCCTCCAGTAGCTAATAGTGCCAGTTCTGTGTTGGTTGAAGAGGCCCCTCGTTTTCCCGATGTACCTCTCGCGTCTGGCCGTGCCGATTCTTACTCCCAAGTATTTCATCCTGGACAGCGATGTGGATTCACTGACGTCAAAGTCCTCAGTTCTCGCCATATCTTTAAGGGCGTTAATAACACCGGCACGATCCATGGGCTGGCCATCTACAGGGGGTGCAGAGCCAGCCAGTTTATCAGCTCGTTCATTTCCCTCGACTCCCGTATGTTCCGGGACGAAGATGAAGGTGACTTTACGGACAACAGACTTCCGCAGTGACTAAGTCCACTGTCTGCGTGCAGATCCAACTTCGACCTTCCGAATCATGCTCACACACGTTGGTATAATGCTGTGATTCCAGCCATATGAAAGCCCGTGTAACTGCCATCACCTCCATCGTCATGCTGCTCCTGGTCATAGAGTGGGCACCACTGGATTCTTGAACGGTTCGGCCCGCTGAACGGGCTGTAAATGCCCACGCACTTCTCTGCTGCTTTACAACAGATCCATCTGTATAGATGAGCACTTCGGGGCTATCTGAGTGTTGACCTCTGCATTTACAGCGGCAAGGTTCTGCTCTCTGCACCGTCTGTCGAGTGTGATAATGCAGGAGAAAGTGCACTTAAACAACAGCAACAACAACAACAACAACAACAACAAAAAATGCGACATAACAATGGAAACGAACATACTTTCCAAAGTTAATACAATCAAATACAGGGAGAATCATAACATCATATGGAAGTAATGGGTATAAGAGTCCTTTATTTTTGCTTATGTTACCTGGTACAAACTCCGGTATTTGTTAGGAGACGAGTGAAAACGCACGCAATGCGTCTTCGATTGTAAAGACATTACAACCAACTGCTCATGGGGACAGTGAGTAGAGATACTTTCAGATGGCTGCTGCATCGGAGGACTTAGCACCCATGGGAATCCCCATTATGCGGAGATGTTGATCGTGATAACATAACACAACATAACATATCAGTATCAGCTTTCTGGGAATGTCTGCAATTAAATTGGTGGAAATGCAAAAAAGCTGTGGACATGTAAACAATATAAAATAACACAAAGTATTGCAACTTTACAAAACAGAGTTACGAAACAGACAGGGCGTTGTGGCGACTAGCCTTCATCGGCATGCAAATACATACACAAAACACAACATATAATCACAGAGAAGACCCTCCAGTGACTTCATTAAAGCATAAGATCGGGTAGAGAAGAATAAAAAAAATATGAACAAATGAGAACAATAACGAGAAAATGAAAATTTGAAAAACGTATTTTTTGGGGCTTTTTGCTTCTTATCTCAGAATCACAATCAAATGAGCAAGTATTAAAAAGTAAATTTCCGTTCAGTGAGCACTGAAATTTTGGGAGATACCACGAAACAACAGAAATAATGTGATGACCCTAGTATGGCGATATATCGCCCTTCTGTTCAAATAGGATGTTACATTTGGCGATATATTATTCTTCAGCACCAAATCACTTAATCTTATTTTCTGTCTGCCAAAATCAAAGAATAATCTGAGCATATATTTGCATCTTTAATTTAAAATAATTATAGTTTCATTAACCGGTTTGCATTCATTTCTCATTTCTTTATTTCTGTTATCGCATTCTTCCTTGTAATTTTTACTTTCTTTTCTGTTGTCAATCAACGTTAAGATATTTATTTTTTCGGTCATCCACTTTTTCTATAATGGTGACATAATGAAAGAAATTAAACGACGACTATCAATTGCTCTTCAAAGACTAAAACAACTTAATAAATTATGGAGTGGGACAGATAGAACTACACAAATTAGATTTTTAAGAGCATGCATCTTTCCCATTGCAACATACGCCTGTGAGACCTGGACACTTACTAAACAAGCTGAACAGCTCATAAATGCTTTTGAATATAAATGTTATAGACGAGTTCTAAGAATATCTTGGGTAAATAAAAGAGCAAATGCATCCATACTTCAAGAGCTGAATATTGAAGAGGGTTGGCTATTGAAGACGATGAAACAAAGACAATTGATATATTTTGGTCACTTGAAACGTCATGAAAGTTTGCAGAGAACAATAATGGTGGGGTATATGCCTGGGAAGAAAGGAAGAAGGCGGCCAAAGAGAAGATGGGTGCAGGATGTGTCAGATGGTCTCCAGATGGGTGTATCGGACGCGGGACATCTTGCTTGTGATCGAGAAGTTTTCCGGAGGGTTGTTATGGGAGCGAGGTTCTGCAAAGGACATGCTACTGAATGAATGAATGAATGAACTTCTTCTATCCGGTAATATCTCTTTGTTTGATAAATGAAGTTCGTCAGCATTTCTCATTGTTCCGGTATGGTTTGTATTTTAGGTATTGCAATGTGTATGTTTCTCACAATCATCATGCATCGTTCGTGAATTTATTTGTTTATCTATTCTTTACGAAATCTTTGTTACACATAATGTTCTTAACCTCGTTGCCTCTTTGCAGTTGTACTTTTATTTGTTCATGAATTGGGGCGTGATTACAACCACAGACAAACATTGTCTTCACATGCATTTCTAAATCTTCTATTATTCAGTGTGACGTAAATTTGATTGAATACTTTCTCATCGGGCCTCTTCCGTGTGTATAGTTGTCTCTTATGTCGGTTAAACTATTTGTTTCCAATCAACATATAATTAATTTTTGCCAGTTTATCAGTTATTATTTGTTTTGTTTTTTGTTTTGTTTTGTTTTGCGTTCGCTCGCTTTGAACTAAAGCGTAATCCATACACACTACTGTTAGTTGTGCTATACTGCATTTTTAATGTGGATTAGCTTTCCATATTAGCAGTGTCCCTCGCCAACAGACGAACCCAGAGGTACTTGTATTGTCGTCCCCAAGTCAAAGAAGATAGGTCAAAATTTTAGTCCAGCTTTCTTTTGCAGGGGTTGAACCCCTTACTTCGGCATCAGCGCACCGGATGTTTAAGAACACACATTCTTACCCATTCGGCCATGCTGACCTACCTATCAGTTTAAATGAGTCATTACCAAAGTTTAATATATTGTCAAATGTGACCTCCCATTTGGACAGAAGGACGTTGTATCGTTACACTAGAGTCATCATATTATTTGCTCTATTTCGTGGTTATCCTCCGCACTTTCAATGCTTAGTGGATGGAAAGTATAATTTCATTAAACTACTTGCTCATTTGATTGTGTACTATGTCTCGCCCAAACCTACTTTGGCACTGAATAAGTTAATGTAAACAACTAAAATATCAGATGGCAGAAAGGATTCAGTAGAGATCGCTATTGTCTGCTCCCTGCCAGTCACCTAAAGAAGAAGACGAACAGATGTCTGGTACATAAAACCTTACCTCGGTGGTCCTAAATGGGTTAGTGTATTTATTTATAGATCCCTCGACATTCTGTGGGTGATGTAGGCCTCTTTTACTTCCCAACACCTTTCCTTGCAAACGTTTTAGATTGGGTAGATAAGATTCATTTCACCTAGTTTGATCTCATATGGCTTCCACAGTAAGGTCTGTCCAAAGGGTCGCACAAAGCACTAACTCCGTTACATCTTGTCCCATTAATATTGCACGATTCCTTGATTTTAAACATTAAGTGGTATTTTGTGTTTTCATGCTGTTAGGGTATTTATTTATTGACACATTGAATGTAAGTCTTTTCTATAGTTTGTTAAAAAAAAATCTTCGTGCATTGTTGATACTGCCAGAATTCTTTTGTCTCTTTGCATTTTTTTTACTATTTCTTTACGTATTCTATTATACTCTTCTTTATATTGTTTTTTTTCTTTCTTCTTTCATCTATCATTTGCAGAATTTCACGTACCATCCATTTCTATATTGCATTCTATGTTTAGGTGGAATAATTTCTTTTGATGTCTGTTGGATTGATTCCTGCAACATGTCCCATTGTTCATCAATTGTTTTTATTATCTCCATAGCATTGTATTTATTTTGTACAGTCACATCAAATCCTTTCTCGAATTTCTTTGTCTGCTTCACACACTGCTAGATCTAAGTAGATGTCCTTTATAGTGGTCAGTTTTAACCTCATCGCGGTCCGCATGGCCGAATGATAAGAACGGTGTTCTTAAACATCCGGTGTGCTGATGCCGAGGTAAGCGTAAGCGGTTCATCCCCTACACCCGACAGCTGGACTAAAATGTTGACCTGTCGCCCTTGACTTGGGGACGTAAATTACAAGTACCTCTGAAGTCGTAGTTGGTTCGCCTGATGGCGAGGGTCACTGTTAATAGGGAAAGCTAGCCCGCATGCAATATTCAGTCCACCACTACTATAAAAATAGTGTGTATTGACTACGCTTGAGTTCAAAGCGAGCGAGCGAAAAGAAAAAGAAACTCATCGTTCCTATAACCGGCATATGGTCGCTTATGTCCATTTGCTCCTGGTCTAGCTTTTCCGCCTACTGAACTACTTTAGAACCTTCTGATATCAAGATATAGTCAATTTCACTGCGAATATCATCTTTAGGGTTTTTCCAAGCATATAATCGTCGAGGGTGGTGTTTGAACAGGTATTTTCTATTGTCATGTCATGATATTCTGCCCACACTTGTACGCTTTGTACGGTGGGTAGCCTGACCGGCAATCCCAGCATCTTACTCTTTTCTATCAACCCGCGTGTCCGGACACAAAAATAAGTCTGATTTTGATCAGGTATGACCTCTTCACCCATTATGTGGACAGAGTTAGTAATCCACACACCGCGTTCGAAACACAGGAGCGGGCGATTTTGAAGCAGACCAACTTGCGTTGATTTCCATAAAATGAAATGCCGGTCGTTCAGAAAGCAGTGGCAAACTACTGAGCATAAACTTGCTCAGGAATCACAAACAGCTAAACATGTTAGGGTTGACTGCTACGTCCTGCAAAGGTGGCAACTAACTAACTTTGATCTACTCAGAGACAGCACCCACTTTCTCGATCTTTCTGAGCATACTTATTGAGTCACCGAGTAAACATGTCTTTTCTCCAGCTATAAGAAGAAGTCTAGAAACCACCTGAAATAGTTTCCTGTAGTTTTGGAATTTAAATGTGTCCGATATGAAATGATTAGCCGAAAACTAAGAGTTAAATGCTAGATTCTTTAGCTTTCTCCGTTAACCCCGAATACTCTCGTGGTTGACGTGAGCGCACGAGAATTAGAAGTGGTTCGAGTCGCGCCAGTGACTTATGAGAGTATGGAGCCGGTCGCTCAGAAAGTCGTGGCGTGCTAATGAGCGTAATCTAGCCTAGGAATCAACATACAGCTGAAAGATGCTTGTGTTGACCGCAATATCCTGAAACAGGATGGAAACGCGGAAAATAAAGAATATATATATATATATATATATATATATATATATATATATATATATATATATATATATATATATATATATATATATATATATATATATATATACTAGATCACAGTTTTACAAAGTAAGGTGATATGTTTTTCATTCTTGCTATATAATGCCCCCCCCCCCCCCCCCCCCCAATCCCCCAACTCCTGCAAAGTAAGAGATGTCTTTACTGCCGACACCTGTAATGTGATGTCTGCCAAAGAATGAATTGTCTTTACTTTTATGTTTTTGTTTTCTTACAACTATCCACAGAATTGCTTTAATGTATTTGTATTTGCATTTAATTACTATAATTATGTTTGCGTTGTGTCCTATCTTTGTAGATTTTTTTTTTTTTTTTTGTGTAGTTTGAGGTGTTCTTTGATAAAGATTTTGCATTTAAAAAGCCAGGTAGCTGAGTATTAAAAAAAAAAATAATTAAAAATCAGTTCGCTACCTGGTTTTGTTTACTTTCCTATTAGGCCACTTTATAACCTTATTCACAGCCATGCACAAGTTTAATATTTGTTTTGTTTTCTGTTCCAGATGTTAATAACAAAGACCCAGACAAATTGACGCTAACAGCAATGCACCAACAGTCTGAGCCAAGATACCGTACGTCTTATGAAAGGTGGAAGTCTGTTGATGTTTTCTTATAAGAAAAGAAACTGAAATCCTGCTGTGAAGATATATTTGGATCTAATTCTAAGGGAATATACTCACTGAAGGTCTTTTATGTGTACCGTTTATCTCCCTTGTCTTAGCGGAGTTCTGATCTTTAAAAACTGCACGCGCTGGAAATGTTGGTTAGTGCGTCGCTTTCCAGCAAAGATATTTGTCCGGGTTCAATCCCTAGGGGAGCAGAGTCATTTTTTCCCCGACTTAATTATATTACTTAGGCATTGGAGAACATCGTGAGGAAATTTCTGCGACATAGCCGTACCAAGAGGAATGATGCTGGATGGTCCAAAACAGTTAATGGAGGAATACCATCAATATAGTTGATTCAGCTCATTGGTGGCATCTAGGAATACCATCATTACAATTGATTCAGCTCACTGGTGGCATCTAGGAATACCATCAATACAATTGATTCAGCTCACTGGTGGCATCTAGGAATACCATCAATACAATTGATTCAGCTCACTGGTGGCATCTAGGAATACCATCAACACAATTGATTCAGCTCACTGGTGGCATCTAGGAATACCATCAATACAATTGATTCAGCTCACTGGTGGCATCTAGGAATACCATCAATACAATTGATTCAGCTCACTGGTGGCATCTAGGAATACCATCAATACAATTGATTCAGCTCACTGGTGGCATCTAGGAATACCATCAACACAGTTGATTCAGCTCACTGGTGGCGTCTAGGAATACCATCAACACAATTGATTCAGCTGACTGGTGGCATCTAGGAATACCATCAATACAATTGATTCAGCTCACTATTGAAGATGCAGATGGAGCAAGTGTGGAAATATCCCGAGTGCTGTGATGTAGGTTCTTGACTCATCTCACATACATAATGAAAAAGCTAGATTCGACGTGCACTAAAATCACCACAACAAGATGAAAACAACGTTTACAAATACATAATGAGAAAGCAAGATTTGCCAACACGCACTACAATCATCATAACAAGACCAAAGTACCATTTACAAATAAATAACATTTACCTTTTATTGAAAAAAAAAAAAAATCATTTACGTGTTCATGTTATAACTGATTCATTACATTGACGTGAAATATTGTTGTAGTCGGCTCCATATAATCATATCCATATACCTCATTTAGAAAATGTACAAGATAATCCTATGGGCATATGCTGCCGTTGGGGAGTAAAGTGGTACATATTCACATAATCCACCAAGTTACATAACAGAAACATGTAACGTTTACGTGATGAAGAAAAGTGATGTTTTGTGTATATTAACTAACTGTGGCCAAGGTGTTACGGACGCAATTTGTAATCTCGCACACCGCGCTCGAAACACAGCTGCAGGTGATTTGGCAGCATTGCGTTGATTTTCATACAATGGTATGAGTGGCAGTCGTTCAGAAAGTAATGACAAACTACAGAACGTAAACTTGACAAGAAATCACAAAGCGAACATGCTGTGGTTGACTGTGACGTCCTGTAAAGGATATGCAGATAACTTTAAACCAACTAGCGTCTGTGGATTGGTGGTTAGAGAAACACCATTATCATAATTCCTCGACAAACCGAGACTAGGGTTCGAAATTAACCGCGGGCGATGTGGAAGTTGATTTACATTGTATGAGGCGTCGGCCTTTCAGAAAGCAATGGCAAACTGCTGAACAACGCTGATCGTACTCTGGTATGAACCTAAGGCCTATCCACGTCAATTTCCGCATTGCCGTGGACAGGCCTTAGGTTCATACCAGAGTACGATCAGCGTTGCCAGTAGTGGGTTGTGCTCAATATTTAAATCTCAAATCCCGAAACAACCAAATAAATCAAACTGCTGAACGTAACATTATCTAGTTATTCACTAGCAGCCAATAATTCTGGGGTTGACTGCAACGTCGTGTTAAGATATGGAACCAACTCTCTTCCTCTCTTTCTCTCCCGCTCTCTCCCCCCTTCCATAGGTTATATCTGCTTTACATAAACAATAACGGACATATTATATCCACATTACAAACAGGGGAATTGAGTTCATGTTACGTCATAACGGTGATGTTAAATAACAGGAAAAAGTTATGTTTATGTGATCAAGCAAAGTGCTAGTTTGTGTATATTACCCAACCGGGAAACGACTAGTCTCATTTACATATATAACAACGGAAATATTCCATCCACATTATATAATAGGGAAATATGGCGGTTCAGTTACATAGCTGGAATATATTATATGCACAGTACAAAACAGAGGAATGTTATAGGTTCACATTTAAAGTATTATTTTGTCCACCGCACAACAGAGAAATGGTTTGCTTAACAGGGCAAATTTATTCATTGTAAGTAACAAATTGTCAGCCCACGTTATATATCGGGATTTCTGTATTCATATCTCACAACGTAAATATTGTTCATATTACATAGCATGAGAATGTTCATGTGAACAGGGAATTGTCTGCCCACATTATGCAACGGAATTTCTATGTTCATATCTCACAACGTAAATATTGTTCAAATTACAAAGAGGAGGATGTTCTGGTAGGTTAACAGGGAAATGTTAATATTACATAACAAAGAAATTGTTTTATATTACATAACAGTATGGCGACGATCAACATTTTATATGGAAGGTGTGTGATTGAGATGAAAAGAAGCACAGGTCAAGCAAAATCTGCATTTCAGACAATGAAAAGTTAGTCATTAGTCGCTGTTCCAACTTCACTGCAAAGGGTCACCTCATATGTTCCGTTCTGTCCTAATGAATATCATACAACATGCTTCTCACTATCCCATGTGAAAAGTGGAATAGACAGCGGTCCTGACAAATCGACAGTATGCACAGGTATCCATACATAAGGTCAATGCCAAAACGCCAACACAACAGTCCGCCACTAAAATTACAGTTCACTGTCGATGGAAGCTGCAGTCACTTGAAAACCAACAGTGCACACGTGACAAAACTAACTAATTAGGCAACCGGCCGTCTGCCATATTTCCGAACATGCAGGTCACAATGCAAACCGCTGAGGACAGATGTAAAAGCATTTCACGCAAAATCCACAGCTCACAGTGTCACTCCATGTACATAACTCAGTAGCTGGGCGACGAAACAATGTACTGCCAGTCCAAAACGAGGAAAATGCGCAAGCAAACCGTAGCCGGAAGCAAAAACACAAATGAGGCCTTAACTGCTTATCCGCCATATTGGACAGGAAAATGCAATACATCACTGTCATTGGGTGTCAGAAAAGTGGTACTAACATGTTACATAGAACCTGTTTTGCTGCATGGCCGTGAATCATGGAAAGTGAAAGAACAGATTATGAAGTGCATGGAGGCAACGGAGATTTCTGAGACGCATGTCTCTGAGACTGCCAGAGTAACTAGCAATGGTTGCCTGAAAGCGGCTTATGAATGAGCAGTCCGGCTGAAAAAAACATCTGATGGCTGTAGAAATGTGGTTTCTGAGGAAAATGCAAAGAATACCATGGACAGCCAGAAAGACCAATGAACAAGTCCTTCAAGAAACAAATGAAGATCGTAAACTTATTAGAGACATTAGACGTAGACAGTCACAATTTTTTGGGCATGTTATGAGAAGAAATGAATTGGAGAACTTGGTGACAACTGGTAAGATCGAGGGGAACAGACCAAGGGGAAGACCTAGAAGCAAGTACCTGGATGGCTTGGACTTGTGGCATGGTCGAGACAGAAACACGGAGCTGATCAACGACTCTGGTAATCGAGTGAGATGGCAGAACATGACCGCCCACGCTTACCGGCATGGCACATGATGGATTGATGGATGGCTTATGAAAGTACAACATTATATAGAAATATCAGGAGGAGATAAAACAGTGTTCTTTGGTCATGCAATAAGGAGAAAGTTACTGGAAAAAATCGTTTTGACTAGAAAGATCAGTGGTAGAAGAAGCCGGGGCAGACCAAGAGAAATGTCGCTGGGTGCACTGTGACGATGATATTGAGAAATATCACCAATGGAATTGATCGAGAACACAAAGAAACGAGATCTATGGAGATACATGAACGCCTCCGTCAGTTGGTAGGGTACATGATGATGATAATATGAAAATGTTATGTTCACAAGATAAATCATGAAACTATTATGTTTATGATACATAACAATTAAATGTCACATTTTGTTGTGCTCATCGGGGAATAATAATTTCTACGACATCACACAATTAGAAAATATTTTCTTTAGAATACATTAAGTGGAAAACATGATGGCGTCACGTTACGTAATAGGGAATATTATATCCACAATACATGCGCGGAACATTATCTCATATTATGATGCTTGGAATATACACTTAACAGGCATGTGCTGCTTAATTTAATAAACAAATGGATTACTTTGTAACAATGGAAATAAATCCGAGAACGCTCTTGTAGTAAACACTCAGAGAGACATTTTGGTTACATTGGACACGCCCCATTTACTTTTCCCAGTCAAGTAAACATTTAATCTATACTATATAGCTGGGTTATGTTCTGAAAAACAATACATACAGAACCAGGGAAACGTCTGTATTTTATTATAGGGTTATGTTCTATGCATATTATCTAACCAGGATTGCGTTACATCTATAGTATATAACAGGGTTATGTTATATAAAGCAATAGATAACCAGGTAAGCGGTATGTGAATATTATGTAACGGGGTTATGTTCTATGCACATTACCTAATCAGAGCAATGTTATATTTATAATATATAACAGGAGTATGTTTAAAAAATATATACATAACCAGGTAATCGGTATGTGAATATTATGTAACAGGGTTATGTTCTATGCATATTACATAACCAGGGAAGCGGAGTGTCTGTATTATATAACAGGTGTATGCCATATGCCGGAAAGGTTATTCTGTGTTATAAAACAAATATATTTCTAAGGACAGTACATAACTGGGAACACGTTATATCCACAGCATAACATACGCAATCCCTATGTGTATTGGCCTGGCACCCGTTGACAGTCAGATACCACAAACCCGTGGGGAAAACATTACAAACCAATATCTAATTTTAGAAAATCCTCAAGTGCTGTGCTGAATCATATACTGGCTACATACTAATATGTCTCTTGGTTGATTGGAGATTTTGAATAAGTCTTACATTCCCACTTATTTCTGAGCTTCGAGATTGGAAGAAGAGTGTAACATGCGTGTTTTTAAGCCAAGGCATAGAGGGGTAGAGGCTAAGAATCCAATAGTTACAGGGGTCAGATAGGAGAAATGCGGATGTGGGGTCAGAGAGGGTGAGGAGAAATCCCAAGACAATGGTTGGCCCCAAACACAATGGAGGGTTATATCACGGAGATGTCAGTCTGAGTCACCAGGGGGCAGAGAGGAACGTGCTGGAGAGAGAATAGACAAAGGAAAACTCCCAGAAATGTAATGTTGGAGGAATTTGGAATGGGGTTCAAGGGGTGAAATAGACTTTCACGGGTGGGCCCAGGGAGAGTGAATAACGACAGAAGTCTGGGCAAATTGAGGGACAGTTGAGTCTGAGGCTAAGTGAGGCAGACTTAGCTAGGGCATGCAGTTTGAAGATAAGTGCAGGAGACTTGGCCAGACAGTGGAGTTCTGAAAACTTCGCGATGAGAATTAAGTTCTGAACCAGTGAGGGGAGCTGGGTCCAGAGAGAAGATACTCAGAGGAGTTGGTTAGATTCACGGACGGAGAAGAGTCCGTAACATGGTATTGTGCAAGGCCAGTAGACGGCAATAGTGTGGTTGCAGGAACTGACTGTGTTAAATTATATTCTGCGTGTTCTGAAACCATGCAAATGCAAGAAAAAGGTGGAGGAGAAGAAGAAGACGAAGAAGAAGAAGAAGAAGAAGAAGAAGAAGAAGAAGAAGAAGAAGAAGAAAGAAGAAGAAGAAGAAGAAGAAGAAGAAGAAGAAGAAGATTTCGAAGGTGATGAAGAGGAATAGCAAGAGGAAGAAGAAGAAAAGAAAGAAATGTGTGCTTAGAAAGCCTGTGTTGCGAGCTGACACTGTTTGATCGGCCAGGGATTCTGATATGCAATCCCACATTGGTTCAATATAATCAGTTCCGTCCTTTAAAATGA
The DNA here is from genome assembly GCA_014155875.1 of Cepaea nemoralis. Classification (NCBI taxonomy): domain Eukaryota; kingdom Metazoa; phylum Mollusca; class Gastropoda; order Stylommatophora; family Helicidae; genus Cepaea; species Cepaea nemoralis. The sequence goes on along the minus strand of JACEFZ010006518.1, from coordinate 376,866 downwards.
TAAAATACGTATGCAATGAAGGTAACAAACAATCTGTACATGCTATCGTATCACACTGTGGATAAAGTCGTGTGTTCATATTTACTTGACCAAACGGTCAAGTGATGAATTAAGTTTCACGCCAATGGAGTAACTTCCCAGACAAATTTCTGCTTTTCGTATGATCCCGGATCAATTTTGAAGCTATGTGGAAACGATGAAATCGATGCACCTTGAACCCGTAACTACATGACCGTCAGGTGAACGAATGCCAAGAAAAGACAATACTCAGTGGCGTATCCATCATAAATAAAATAGATACTTCCTTACATTCACCATCTATCTTGCAGTGTGTAGGAATGAATCTGTAATTAAAAATAATATATACAGAAGCAGTGAATATATAAATGTGTAATGTCGCAAGTACATTAACCACCACTAACCTTGGAACATGTGAAGTTCATAAACACAGTTAAAGTAACTTTTGTAACAGGCACAATAATGGCGTAGTTGCACTCTTAGCGTGCCATGCTTTCAAGCCAGGAAACGTCCACAAATACACGGCTTTAGCATGAGAACCATAAACTAGTTGGTGCCACTTACATATATTCTTCTTCTTCTTCTTCTTCTTTCGTTCGCTTGAAACATGTCTACAACTGCAATGTCGTCTCTTGTATGAATCTAACAGTCTTTTTTAGTTCATTCAGCGGTCCATAGAGTTTATCTTCCACTGTTGTCTCTCTAGGCCAGAAGGTTCGCCTGGATATGTTGTAGTTTGGGCAATCCTGGAGTATGTGCTCTGCTGTCTGCGACGCCAAACCACATGTGCACATGGCTGAGTCACCAATCTTGAATTTTGTATACAAGTGGTTGCGTAATCTATTGTGTCCTGTTCTGAGGCGCAGAAGAATGACCTGTTCTGGTCTGTCCATAACGTGGTAGTCGTCTTGAGTAAGGTTTGGTGGCTTTCTGATTGATTTGATCATTCTTTTCTTTTGGTGGTATGTAATGGGCACATCAGGTTGTTCTTCTTTTGCTCCTTCCTTAGCCAATCGATCAGCTCTGTCGTTTCCGGGGACTCCACAGTGGGATGGTATCCACTGTATGGTGATCTTACGCTGACTGCTAAGTTCAGAAAGTAGTGTCCTCAGAACTGGCAATTTCCCAGACAGGAGCGCCTCTATTACGGATTTTGCATCTGTCAATATCACTGCAGGTTGTGTACCATGGCTGGTATTTTGTAATTTCTCTGTGGCTATCTTGATTGCCTCAATTTCAGCATCATAGTTATGGCAGTACTTTCCTGTTGGAATTCTGGCCGTGTCTCTAGTATTATTTGGGTATTCTATGTACACTCCCGCTCCTCCATTTCGAACAGCATTTTGTGCTGACCCATCTGTGTAGACTCGGATCCAGAGGTCCTGTGGGTATTCATCATCAAGGAAGCTGAGAGTGGCTGTTCTGCGCTGTACACTGTTCTGTTCTTCCTTGTCAAATATTCCTCTCACTTTTGACTGGAATTGTAGCGATAGTCTATGTTCATCTTTCCACGGGGTTCGCTCTGGAATAGTTGTCAGGGGGATACCAGCTGTGGGAAGATCGATGGATTCTCTGCAGAGTTGTTTGGCCTGGTGGATGAAACTACTTCTTTTCAACCGCTCCATATATGTACTTTGTATCTGGAGGTGTATAATGCAATCACTCGTTTCGTAAACCCGATTAGCGAAGTGTTGTTTGAGGAAACTAAGATATTATTTATCTTCTTCCTATTGTTTCCCTCAACCGTCCTCCTGCCACTTATTTGTGGTGGTTGTGGAAGTAGTAGTAGTAGTAGTAGTAGTAGTAGTAGTAGTAGTAGTAGTAGTAGTAATAGTAATAGTAGCAGTAGTAGTAGAAATGGTAGTAGTAGTAGTAGTAGTAGTAGTAGTAGTAATAGTAGTAGTAGTAGTAGTAGTAGTAGTAATAGTAGTAGTAATAGTAGCAGTTGTAGTAATGGTAGTAGTAGTAGTAGTAGTAGTAGTAGTATTAGTAGTAGTAGTAGAAGTAGTAATAGTAGTAGTAGTAGTAATAGTAGTAGTAGTAGTAGTAGTAGTAGTAGTAGTAGTAGTAGTAGTAGTAGTAGTAGTAGTGGTAGTATTAGTAATAGTTGTAGTAGTAGCAGTAGTATCAGCAGTAGTAGTATATCAGTATTAGTAGTAGTAGTATAGCAGCAGCAGCAGCAGTAGTAGTAGAAGTAGTAGTAGTAGTAGTAGTAGTAGTGGTAGCAGTAATAGTAGTAGTAGTAGTAGTAGTAGTAGTAGTAGTAGTAGTAGTAGCAGCAGCAGCAGCAGTAGTAGTAGTAGTAGTTGTTGCAGTAGTAGTAGTAGTAGTAGTAGTAGTAGTAGTAGTAGTAGTAGTAGTAGTAGTAGTAGTAGTAGTAGTAGTAGTAGTAGTAGTAGTAGTAGTAGTAGTAATAGGGAATTCAACAGAGAAGCGAAAAGCTGATAAACCATGTCAAAATGAGATCATGCGCGCCGAGAAAACAAACAGATGGCACTGAAATATCAATCGCTCGGAGACCCCTGTAGTCACTGCAATAACATCAGAAATACAGCCACAGGAATTCAAAGAAGTAAGATCGGAAGACACAGAAAGGCAATGTTTGTTCTTTTTATCTATATTAAATAGAAAGAAACAGACCTACAAGCACTTGGAATCAACGACTGGCAACAGAAGGACAACCAGAGAGACGAATGGAGACGGATTGTTTCTGCAGCAAAGAACCTCAATGGCTCGGAACGCTGAAGAAGAAGAAGATGAAATAGAAAGTACAGAAACATGTTCTTGTCCTGATGGGTATATTGTTTTGGTAGCACAAGCAAAGGATCCGTATTAGGTATATTGTGCTTGTGGTATATTTGGATAGAGAAATCGGCACTTGATGGCTGATGATGCGGTAAATACCAAGCCTGCCGCCTTTACTTCTTAGAGCATTTCATGGTGCCCATTTAAAGCGTGGTGACTTGGGAGGTCAGGTCACTTTAAAAAATCCCCGTCAAGATGAGGATGTGAACGCGTGACTACCGTGCTAGCAGGCAACATGCTAACCACCGCTCTCCTGCGACTCTATGTGTTTCTCTGAGTGCCATCAAAGCAGGGACATGTGTTTCTCTGAGTGCCATCAAAGCCGGGACATGTGTTTCTCATATTGTCTAGTGTAACATCGAGAGATGGACGAACAACCGTCTGGCAGAATGTACAATCAAGGCGGGAGACAGACAGTGTTAGTGATCAATTGTAGCCAATGTTTATTGTGGAGACGGTATCTGGTTGATTGTCTAGTGTATATGTCAGCGTGGCCTAGTGGTTTAAAGCTCTTGTGCTTAAACTTCCCGTGCGCTGACGGAATAAGTAGTAGGTTCATTCCACACACCGGTCAGTGTAACGTCAATGTTAACTTCTCGTCAAGAAAGCAATGGCAGACTACTGAAAGTAAAACTGTGTAGATAAATTAACTTGGGGTTAATCGCGACGTCCTGCAAGGGACACGAACCATTGCATTGTCTACTGCAGCCTGTGATTACATATCCTTAACTTCTCTTAATGCTGATGTGCATTTATTTCTCAGCCTTCACACAAGACATCACTTGTTAGGGGATCTACAGTGCAAAAACGTTTCATGCAAAAACTTAATGTCATCCACATGTATACAAGCGAGTAGTTCTAAACTGTAGCACCCTCCCTTAAAAATATCATCACTGCTTGGAGAGAATGCTGCTGCAGGAAGTGACCAGAGGATCTGGCCGACACTCAAAATTGCGAGTAAATTCCAGACGAAAACATAATCGGACTGCTAGTGGTACTATTAGTATTGGGACTCTTCGCTGGCTGTTGCAGAAGAGGACTGAGCACGTATGAGAATGTGCTGAGTCCTGTGATGTCGGTTCTTGTCTCAACTCAACTCAACTCTCGTTAATACCTCACTCGAAGAAGTAGTTAAAGAAGAAAGAGAAATCTAAGAGGACAATAAGGATCAGTTATGCATCTGAAATCTTTAAACTTGATGAACACTGTCAAATATCGTCTATAATATGTACTGATTTTGCTGAGTTATTCCCGCTAAAACACGAGTGCCTGTTATAAGCGAGTACACAAAAAAATATACATTTTAAATATGGAAAGTAACTCTCATTGATAGTGACAATGGCGGGAAATTGAATATGTCGTGTGTTTTAAGAAATGTTTAATAAAATAAAATCTTGAAACATTATGGTAGATATTACATACGCATTTCCATTTTACCAGAAACATTGTAGTTAAGACAAGCATACGTTTACATGAATGCGTATTGTACACGAGTACGTATTACACGGGGGACTATACGGGTTTTCTGCTGATAGTTAAGGAACAGTGTATTAATGTAAGGCAGCCTTTGATTCACGTAAAGAAAAGTCATTTCTTGTCGCTGTTTTTCTTATCCAAATGGCTACTTTTGAGTCCTACTCTTCTGGAATGATTGGAGGCTTCGTTAAGTAAGTCTGGAGCAATGAATCCAGCCACAATTGTTTGTGTGCCTTTCAACTCTGGCGGTGGTAACGTAACGCCGAGCATATTTGCAAAGTGTCCGCCATTATTCTGTTGACAAGTTGGGCAAAAATAATGACCTGGAATGTTGGGAAAGAAAGTTGAGGCCGTTGTACAAACATGAGAGTTGTATATCTTAGAATTTTGTATGTCATGATGACAGTGTCGCTTGAGCTGCTTACTGTTTACATTTTGAATGTTTGAATAAGGTCTACGTTGTCCATCTTGTAATACGGTATGCGTTTTGTTCAAATGCTCCCTACCGTACTCAGACAGACCATTTGATGATTTCAGATGTTGATCTTTATTAGCGTCCTCAGTGTTAGAAGTTGTAGTCAATTCTACATTGGATTTCGGCTTGTAGAACTCACTGGCGTTGGGTATAGCACTATGCTTGACCTGACTCATAACGAAGGAATGTAGTGGTGTGTCCCCTAACATTGGGAATTCACATGCTGACTGGGGCAGTGGATGCAGAATGGAGCCGACGGGTGGTTGATTATTGTAGCTATTTGATAAACTGTTGGCCACTGAACAGTTCAGCTGCCGATAACCCTGATTGATGTTCTCGTAAGGCGAAGACAAGGCACAGTTTTTCTCCAGCTCGAAGTAATTGGGTAACCTGGAAGTCTGGAATGCTCCCGAATTCTCTTCCCCGTTGAATTTTGTTTCTGCAAATTTCTGGCCTTCGCGTGGTTCACTTCTAACCGGTGCTCGCTTCTGAAGAGTATTAAACAATGTTGGTGACATCTGACGCGGGACACAACTCTTGTTCGAATCGGGTTGTTCAGATATAACAGGCATTGTATCCCTTTGATGCTGCTTGACTTCCTCTTCCTTTGTACACATCTCATCATCTGTGTCGTCGATGGATTCGTAGACTGCCGAGTATGTATGCGAATAGTACTGATCTGAGTGACTTGGGCTCATTAACGGGCGGCATGATGAACAGTTGGGGCAATTCCAGTTTGGATCACATGAACGGTGGCAAGCTCTTGGTGGATTAGGAAGGCCACGATGTCGGAAAGGTGGATATATGACTTCTTCTCCTTGAATCTGACAAGTGAATAAAGATATGATTGACTACATATGTATGAATAGAAGGAAATTCTTACATTAGTCTAAAGGGCAAAGACGAAGAGAAAGAAAAATACAATATTAATGTATTATCTATACTAGAATAAGCAAGAAAGTAAACAAGTAAGTAAGTAAGAAAGTAAGTAAGTAAGTAAGTAAGTAAGTAAAAGGCTTACGGTTGGGATGTGGGGGAGGGAAAAGGCAAGAGAAGTGACATCATTGCACCTGGATTGATCTATTATGGCTGGGTCTCTTCCCTTGGGCCGCCCGCCGAAACCATCCCATAGAGCACGAGCCACGTATCTCCAGCGACCTCAATGTCCGACACCGATAATATATGTAGACCACTGAGTCCATCTAACATATACACATTTAAGATCTCTCTCTCTCTCTCTCTCTCTCTCTCTCTCTCTCTCTCTCTCTCTCTCTCTCTCTCTCTCTCTCTCTACACACACACACACACACACCCCCACCCACCCACCCACCCACACACACCTGCCTGCCCTATTCTGCTCCTAATCTCTGTAGTACATCTTCCATCCGATGTTATAAGTGCCCCTAGGTATTTAAAATTATCCACTTGGTTGAGCATTTCCCGCTTTTAATTCTATGTCACATTTTGGTGTCCCCATTTTCTTTGATATCACCATTGTTACCGTTTTCTTGATATTCAAGGAGAGTCCTTTCTGTGCACTCTCTGATACTACAATGTCCTATAATTGTTGCAGGTCTGTTGCATTATCCGCCACCAATACTGTGTTATCTGCATAGCTGTATATTGTTTATATTATACCCTCCGATTAGTATTCTTGGCTTCTCTTTGATCTCTCTCATTATTACTTCGCTATATAGGGAGAAGAGATCGGGTGACAAGACACACCCCTGTCGTACTCCTAGCTTTATCTGTTCGTAACTACCCTCTTTATTTCCCATTTTAATTGCTGCTACTTGGTTCCAGTATATATTCTTTATTATTCTTAAATCTTTCCCATCAATGTTGATATCTTCCAACAGTTTAATCAGTTCATCATGTTTTACTTTACCAAATGCTTTAGTATAATCTATGAAGCACAAATATATGTCTCTCTGTTTCTCTATTGACCTTTCTATTAGTGTTCGAAATATATATATATATATATATATATATATATATATATATATATATATATATATATATATATATATATATATATATATATATATATATATATATTGCATTGTTTGTACCCTTTCCTTCCATAAAACCATACTGTTCTTCACTAATTTCCATTTTTATTTTCTTTCTTGTTCTTCTCATTATAATTCTGAGTAGAAGCTTAGTGACATGGTTTATGAGGTTAATTGTACGAAAATCTTCACATTCTGCCTTCCCATAACGTAGTTAAAAAAAAAAAAAAAGAAAAAGAAAATGAAAGCTGCCTTTCCTGATGGTTGTGATAAACTGCCTTTGTGATTCCCTTAAAATATTTAGATTACTTATTCTGGCTACCCAAGGAGTTGTCAGCATTCTTCTATAGAACCACATTTTCAAAGCTTCCAGGGATTTTTTTTCCCCCGCTTGATTACTAATTGTCAAGAATTCGCAGCAATAAGTTAGAAAGGGTTTCATACAACATGCATGCAGTTTTGTTCTAACTTCCAATGTCAATGACTTATCGCACAAAATGTTCTTCATTGCAGTTTTTGCTGGTCCTATTCTGTTTTTTTTTAAATCCCAGTGATGCATCTTTCATATGACGTTATCCAAGTGCCTAGATATCGGAATTTATGCGCTTGTCCCAAAATGACATCAGTTACTCTAATTGTACATTTAGGCACAACGTGTGTCGTTGATATCAATGACTTATATCTTTCTATAATTCAAGCTAAGGTCCAACTGTTTTTGTTTTTCTACAGGCACTGTATCTATCATTTTCAATATATATATATATATATATATATATATATATATATATATATATATATATATATATATATATATATATATAGAGAGAGAGAGAGAGAGAGAGGGAGAGAGGGAGAGAGAGGGAGAGCGAGGGGAGAGATAGAGATAGAGAGAGAGAGAGATAGACAGAGAGGTCTGAATAATTGAGGGGCTGAATGTTCTTGCAATTCCTGTGCTTTGACGGTGATGATGTGAGTTCAATCCACACACCGGCCAGTTAGTTGGACTTAAACTCTGACTTCTCGTTCAGAAAGCAATAGCAAACCACTGAACATACAAGTAAAATTGCCTAATAGATCAACCTAGGATTGGGGTTGATCACTACGTCCTGCAAGGGGCATGCAACACACACACACACACACACACACACACACACAAACACACACACACACACACACCCATCCCTCTGTTCCTCAGTAATTCCCTTCCCCCACCCCCACGACCACCACCACCCCCATCAGTACGACTATTTTTTTTGCAATGGAGAATATTATTACTAGTGCAAGCTAATTTAGTCTCTAAGAGAAAAAAACAAAAGACAATCACAAACAATCGGCCACGCTGATCAATCACACGGTTGTGTCTGTGATTGTGACGTACTTCAAGGTTGGAGAACTCTGTACAGTTGGCCGCGTCGCTGGTCGATGTGCTTAATTGTAGTTGCTGACGTGAGGGTCGGGTAGCTACCATCTTGTGTCGGACTCGGTTTCTGGAAAAGAGACAGAAATAATGTCAGCAGTTAGTGATTTCAATGTTATTATCATGTATATCATCGTTATCAACGCTAGTACTGGCTTACAGGGGTGTGGGAGGTGTGGTGTCCAGAAGATAAACCTCAACTGGAAGGTGTGGTGTCCAGAAGATAAACCTCAACTAGGAGGTGTGGGATTCAGAAGATAAACCTCAACTAGGAGATGTGGTATTAAGAAGATAAACCTCAACTGGGAGTGTGGGATTCAGAAGATAAACCTCAACTGAGAGGTGTGGGATTCAGAAGATAAAACTGAACTAGGAGGTGTGGGATTCAGAAGATAAACCTCAACTAGGAGATGTGGTATTAAGAAGATAAACCTCAACTGGGAGTGTGGGATTCAGAAGATAAACCTCAACTGAGAGGTGTGGGATTCAGAAGATAAAACTGAACTAGGAGGTGTGGTATTAAGAAGATAAAGCTCAACTGGGAGTGTGGTGTCCAGAAGATAAACCTCAACTAGGAGGTGTGGGATTCAGAAGATAAAACTGAACTAGGAGGTGTGGTAGTAAGAAGATAAAGCTCAACTGCGAGTGTGGGATTCAGAAGATAAACCTCAACTGAGAGGTGTGGGATTCAGAAGATAAACCTACAACTGGGAGGTGTAAGGTCCAGAAGATAAACATAAACTGTCGGAATTAGAAGGTTTTGGCTTCAGCGGGACTAGAATGCGGTCAGCTACGGACTAAAATGGATTCTATACGCCACGCATAGCAAACGTTGATGGCAGAAGAAGAAGAAAAAGAAGAAGAAGAAGAAGAAGAAGAAGAAGAAGAAGAAGAAGAAGAAGAAGAAGAAGAAGAAGAAGAAGAAGAAAAGGTGTTTAATAATAATAATAGTAACAATAATGATAAGGAGAGAAAAAAAGAAGTAGAAGAAGAAGAGGGGGAGAAAAAAAAAAGAGAAGAAGAAGAAGCAGTAGAAGAAGAAGAAGAAGAAGAAGAAGAAGAAGAAGAAGAAGAAGAAGAAGAAGAAGAATCAACACTTGTATCAGCGATGTCTGCACGTGCATCCGGAATAAACAGACTAGACTAGTCACAAACACACACAC
>JACEFZ010006518.1:317500-362500 GCA_014155875.1 Cepaea nemoralis | reverse complement strand
AAGCCGGGCCGGGTCAGACAGACAGACAAACAAGCAGACAGACAGACTGATAGATAGATAGATCCCCTCCAGGGCCTGGGCGAAGCCGGGCCGGGTCAGCTAGTATATATATATATATATCCTACAAATTAAAAAAAACTCTATAATTATGAATTACTCTATTTCTTTTACATACAACTATAAGGAAGAGACAAACATCACTGTTCTGTTATAAAATGAGGAGAGAGGCTTTGGAAATCACTGTGACGACCTGTCCATTAACTTGTGTTGCACTTTCGACCGCCTCTTATCTAACGCACTCTTGCCGCCGACATGTTTTCCCAATGTTTCCCTTTCAGTTTTAAGCGTACTTGGCCTTATTTCTCCACACTTCTTGCTCTGATTTCCATTTATATTGCTTGTTTCTTAACTAATTCTAAATTTCATGCTACTCAACATCACTTTACGCAACCATTCGTACACCACATCCTGAAGAAATGTTTATATGTTTCTATATGAAATTTGGAGCATCCAAGACAGTAGCAGGACGGGGTATATGTCTATGTTGACTTGTTGAGTTAAGAACCGACATCGCTGCACTCAGGACATTCCCATACGTGCTCAGTCCCCTCGTTCAACAGCCAGCGAAGAGTCATACTACTAATCGTTCCCACATCTATCTATATTGACTATCAACGTGTAATGATATAATTAGAGAGTCCGTATCCGCACCATGTTTACTACATTGTGCTTCAAATAAACAAAAAAAGGAATCTCTCCTTAGATCAAAGCTCCGTGGCGTAGGTGTTACAGACGCAGTTAATAATCCCACATACCACGTTCGAAACACAGCTGCAGTCAATTTGGCAGCAGACCGCCTTGCGCTGGTTATTTTATATAATGGTATGAGTACCGGTCGTTCAGAAAGCAATGGCAAACAGCTGAACGCAAACTTGCCAAAACATCACGAACAGCCAACACATGCTGGGGTTGACTGCAACGTCCTTTACAGGATATGCAACTAACTTTATGTTTAGCACAAAGACTGGGCTGAATTGTAGAGACTATGTGTTGCCGATGTAACATGATCCCTCTCTCGGCCTGACTAGTTTACTCCAGAGGAAAAAAAGTAATACCAATACGCCTGGAACAAGACAAGCTGCAGAAGCTGCAAGGTCAGCAAAGCAATGCTCTAACTGTCCGGATGTTGAATCTTCGAGTCCACCACCTATATAAAACGATTAGATCTGGGGGATGTTTAAAATACTGGAGATGTTGGAAAACTAATATCTTGTCTGGAAGGATGATTAGTACATCTACGACTAGTTTGCTGATTAGCAACCGACCTGGTGGAGATCAGTTGCTCCCAGACTGGGAACTGGGATTCACATTTAATGCGCAAATGTCTTAGTTTGCCTCGAGCTGTGGGTTAGGGGTTAGTGAGTAGCAAGTTCACAATTTCCCGACACACCGAGTCCAGGGTTCGAAATGGGATTTGGAAGTAAATCGCTTTGCGTTGACTTCAATAGTATAATTCTGATTGTTCAGAAAGCAATGGCAAACTACAGAAAGTAAAACTGTCTAGTAAATCAGAAACAACCAATAAATTATGGGGTTGACAGCAACGTCCTAAAGGTCATGGAAGTAACTTTTCACAAACATTCATAAATATTATTTATTTGTTGTAATTTATTTCATAAGTATTGCTTTAACTCAAGCAACAACACTTTTAAGAAGTTAAAAGCCACTAGAACAGTGAAAAGATATTAACAATACCGACGGACTTTGAAATCTGCGCACCGGAGCACATTCGGCAGTTCAATTGTCCTGATCAATGCACATCGCACCAGATGACCAGACAGTTTCAAACTTTAATAAGGTCGGATGTCTGTGTATTACAAACTTACAATTTGTCAAACTTTAATAAGGTCGGATGTCTGTGTATTACAAACTTACAATTTGTCAAACTTTAATAAGGTCGGATGTCTGTGTATTACAAACTTACAATGAACATCAATGTCAAGCTGGTTGATTGCATTTTCAAAAGACATTAATAATTCTTACGAACGTAAAAGTATGCTTATTGCCGAGGTCTTTTAGTCCATTGAATAGCGTGAATAGAGGGTCTTTCTTTCTTTCTTTCTTTCTTTCTTTCTTTCTTTCTTTCTTTCTTTCTTTCTTTCTTTCTTTCTTTCTTTCTTTCTTTCTTTCTTTCTTTCTTTCTTTCTTTCTTTCTTTCTTTCTTTCTTTCTTTCTTTCTTTCTGTCTTTCTTTCTTTCCCCTAACTCTTTTTTCTCCCTGCTTCCTCTCTCACTCACTCTTTACACATCTGTTTATCATTCAGTTTATCTCGCTTTCTCTCTCTTTCCCTCTCTTTATGTATCGTCCCTCCCTAGGAAAGAACGAATATCCTACCCATGGATAGATAGGTCCCGTGACCTTGGATGGAATCTGGAGGAGGCAACCGAAAACAAATGCATCATTCCGAAGGTGGACACACGGACATTTGAAGCGCATTACTAACTATGATCCATTTGCCTCGACAGTGGAATGGACAAGAAGAAAGACAGATTGGCCACTCCTTGTCGCTTCTATTAACCGTCCAAGAATGGACCCAGTTTACTAATAATATTTAAAAGCAATGTAAAATTAAAAAAAAATAAAAATAATGGACCCTCTACAAACACCTTAAGTCCCATTGGTCGTACGGTGCTTGACCCATATTTGTATAGACTAATCAGGACTCATTGGATGCTGTGGTCAGTATCGTGCCGGCCTTCTTTACTTCCCAAGACATTTCCTGGTACATGTTTTAGGTAGAGTCGACCTGGACAATTAATGAAATCCGCCAAGATATGGATTCGAATTCATGACCTCTGGACAGGTAGGATTGTGTCTAGCCACTAGTCTAACTCGGTTCCTCGGCCGGAATATTGCTGATCGCATTATCCATCTTAATTGTGCGGACATCGAAAATAGTATCCAGTAATACATTTCTATGTGAACTTCCAAACATTTATATGTGCACATCCAGATATTTCTATGTGCACCTTCAGGCATTTCTGTGTGCACATCCACACATGTCTATGTGCACGTATGTGATTGCTACTATCAGTTGACAGTTGCAGGAACATCTAACACTAAGAATGAGCTTTACGTGCTGTATTACATCGAATGTCACTTTGTGAATAATAAAAACTGAAATCACATTGCTGCAAATTAGTTAAAGATGCAAGAGGTGTATATAAGTGAGAACGGAAATAGGGTCTTCGTTAATTATTATCATTGAAAAACTACACGCTGAACAAACTTTAGAATGACAGTAAACTGTATATGGGAACCGGGATTTCGCATTAAAAAAAAAGAACGAAAGATGAATGAGAGGAAGAAATAGCAGTAGTAGCAGTTGTAGTGATAGTAATAGTATCAACAGCAACATCAGCTGCAGCAACAGCAGCAGCAGCAGCAGCAACAGCAGCAGCAGCAGCATTAATATCAGTAATAGTAATGCTAGTAATAGAAGTGCTACTAGTAATAATAATAGAAGCGCAGTAGTAGTAGTAGTAGTAGTAGTAGTAGTAGTAGTAGTAGTAGTAGTAGTAGTAGTAGTAGTTGTTGTTGTTGTTGCTGTTGTAATAATAGGAGTAGTGATAGCAGAAGCAGCAGCAGCAGCACTAGTAGTAGTAGTAGTAGTAGTAGTAGTAGTAGTAGTAGTAGTAGTAGTAGTAGTAGTAGTAGTAATAGTAGTAGTAGTAGTCGTGGAAGAAGAAGAAGAAGAAGAAGAAGAAGAAGAAGAAGAAGAAGAAGAAGAAGAAGAAGAAGACGAAGAAGAAGAAGAAGAAGAAGAAGAAGAAGAAGAAGAACAAGAACAAGAACAAGAACAAGAACAGGAAGAAGAGTAGGCTCAGATAAGAAAGTACAGTCTGTTACTTAAAATCATACTACACTTCTGAATAATTCTGTCGAAGTCTTTATCTAACTATGCATGTAACGAATTACACGCTGGCAGTCTATGATGTCTAGAAAAATCCGCCCCATCCATAACATACATTTAAAATATCAATAAGACTTAAAATATATTTGAAATGTGGTCACCGAAAGACGCAGACGTTACAAAAGCAATGAATAATATTTTGTATTCACGGCAGCCACAATTCAATATGACCACTTTGTGTAAACGATGGTCGCCCAGAGACGTCATCATTCAGAAATACAATAATGATCAGCATGTACTTTGATAGTGAATAAACAATCTCCTTATTCTTCTTTTACCCGACTGCTTTTGTTGTGAAACGTCGCAGACAGGCGGTAGGTATAATTTTTATTTTGTTCTCGCTAGTCTTTTTGCTGGTGGTAATCTCATATTCGTTTCTTCAATGTCTCTTGTACTACATCTAACCCTCTTTTCATGGGTCATTCTCTCGCCTTGTATCCAGATATTCTCTTATAGAAAGCTTTAACTGCAGGTTGATCTTGTCCCATTCTAATTACACGTTCAAACCATTTAATTCTGTGGTGTTCTATAAAGTCAGTAATCGATGCTATCCCCACACTTGTTCTTAATTTCTCATGCGTCTCCCAATCTCTTCTTGTTTTTCCCCCGCTGCGTTTCTTGTGCAACTCATTTCACATGATGTGATTTTTAAGAATGTCCGTATCCGGCAAGGATAACACAGCGTCTGGAATATCTCGCTGCATCTCGTCAAGTGTGAGCTGCAGCGGTGTATCTTATGAAGTAAATAAACAAAGTTATACCTAGCTGAAATAATTAAAACACATTGTCACTGCTATTGTTGATTTGTAAAGCTTTTGTTATCCCCATGGAAATCGCAAATTTAGTCTTTACCGAAGATAGTGATTTGTTTAAGTTTGTGTTCTCTTTGTTTTTCACATTTCTAAATGTTTCTAAGCAGAATGTTGAGACATTTAGATGAAACCGGAACCTACTGGGGAAAATAAATGGAAGAAGGCCTGAACACTCACGGAGAAGAGAGGGATAAACAGAAAGGAACAAGATGGGAAGGATCTGTTGATAGAGCTGTATAGGATAGCTAATGATGGGGGGGGGGGAGGGGGAGGGGGCGTTGAGTGAGTTGGTTGAGGGCTTATACCCAGTTGGGAGATGAAGAAGAAGAGAAAGAAGATAAGAAGAAGAAGAGGAAGAAGAAGAGGAAGAAGAAGAAGAAGAAGAAGATGAAGAAGAACAAGAAGAAGAAGAAGAAGAAGAAGAAGAAGAAGAAGAAGAAGAAGAAGAAGAAGAAGAAGAAGAAGAAGAAAAGGAACAATGATGATGATTGCTTTAAGTGAATGAACAAACAGCATGAGCGTAGAACGGAAACTGTGGAGATGTGAGTCTATAGACGAATAGGAGGATTGCCATAACAGAACATGAAAATAACCAAAGAAGTTGTACAGTCAACGAGACTTAGGAAAACATCATCATCATCATCATCATCATCATCATCATCATCAAGTGCTCTGCCAGCTCTCTTAGGCGTTCATGGCTCTCCACAGATCTCGGTCTTTGGTTTTCTGGATCAACTCTGCTGCTGATATTCCTCCATGCCACCGTCTCAATTCATCCAGCATCATTTCTCTTGGTCTGCCTCTGCCTCTCTTCCCCTCGATCTTTCCAGTTGTCACGATGTTCTCCAATGCCTCTCTTCTCATCACATGACCAAAAAAAATAGATATTTGTCTCTTTCTTATTGTTGTATATAATTATCAACGTTACGCAATTACGATATCTCGACCACTTTAAGAGACTCATATCGTTATTAAAGGAAGTGATGGAGGAAAAAATGGAAGGCAAAAGAACAAGGGGAAGGCAGAGGAGTATCTGGCTACATGGCACGGTCTAGACAATAACGCAGAGCTGATCCATGCATGTAGACAGCCAGTGACCACATTACCCTTCGTGTGTCGATTGGTCTACGGAAAATGGGGATAGCACCCAAGACGTGTAAATGGGTCCTTTACTTTACTTTACTTTACTTTACTTTACTTTACTTTACTTTACTTTACTTTACTTTACTTTATTCATATACAGATAACGCTATATGTTGGTAGAAAAACATCTGAAGATTGACTATAAACATGTATTAATGCATCGTAAAGACACTGTACAGAGAGTGTTGTAGCTTCATTACAGGCAACCATCAATGCAGAGGTGACACCTGATGATGATGGTAACTAATTAGTTGCAAGTCCTTTACAGGATGTCGCAATAAGTACAGCTTTTATCATCTGTTGGTGATTTTATAGGCAATTTTACGTTCAGTAGTTTGCCACTATTTTCTGAACGGCCAACATTCATACGATTGTGAACATCGTTACCAAACTATCTGCTTAACACACTAAGGTACAGCTATCAAGCCATACATGGTTTACTCGTGGTTTCTTTTACAAAATTTAATCTTCGAGTAAACCATAGGTCTACAAACAACTCACGCCATGTATTTGTAGACTTATTCGTCTTCATCATCATCATCATCATCATCATCATCATCATCATCATCATCATCATCATCATCATCATCATCATCATCACCACCACCACCCACCACCACCACCACCACCACCACCACCACCACCACCACCACCATCATCATCATCATCATCATCATCATCATTATGATGATGCAGATCATCATTACCACCAACACCATCATCATCATCATATACCCTGCTACCTGGTCCTGGCGTTCATGTCGCCTTTTACGACATGCATAGTAGACTACAGTGTTTCTCAACTGTGCTTACATCATGAGCCCCGGCTCAACAGCTTCAGGCGGAGGAGCGCAATTGGGAGGGTACAGTCTTATCATAGTGCGAGGAAATGACAATCTAAAGACTAAATGTCATGGTCGGGGAGATCAGACCCTAAGCATCGGTCGGCAATTGGTCTAGTTTCGAAGCTCACACTGATAGACAGAGCATTGCTTTTGCTGATCCGGCAGCTTCTACAGCTTGCCTTGTTCCAGATACTCCTCTTGAGTAAACTAGGCAGGCCAAAAGAGGGATCATGCTGCACTGGCTACACATGGTTTCTACAGTTCATCCCAGGTTTTATGCGATCAAGTGGTATAACGCTATCCCCAGTCCCCACCATGGGTTGTAGTTATTATGCCTTTGTTTGAAGCACAATGTAACAAATTATCGTGTCAGGACAGCCAGGTGCCAGGGACGCAGAGGTGTTTCCAAGGCACCAGGGCTGGGCTATACACTAGCCAAGACCTATTGACGCGTCCTCGTCGAGCGTCCTGGGCAACAGGTCCCTTCGGGGTCCTGGCTAAAGTTAGTAGGATCGCCGATTCCCCCGAAGTCGGAGAGTGTCTGCCTGTATGGCGAGGAACCAACAGGGACAACGGATACTCACACAAACCTCAGGTCCTGTATGACATCACACTGATGTTGGACAACAGGATGCCTTCATTCGACATACTGGACTTCGCGCTGGAGCTCAAGCCAACGAATACAAGCAAGCAAGCCAGGTGCCAGTAGTATAAGCTCCAGTAACACACAACCGGTTTATTGTGTAACGCTGTAAACGTTAGTCTTTGCACGTGTGTGTACGAGCACGAACGAGCATATGTGTGTGCGCGTAAAAATAAAAAGAAGTTAGGACGTACTGATGGTTGTATATTTTTAGACACATCTAATTAGGACCAACATAGTGCCTCTGTAGTGGGGAACTAAAACAGGGGTCCAAGGCAAGAAGAAAGACTTCACTGCGCCGGGTTTTATCCCATATGGCTCGGTATCTTTCCACAGTTGGCCTGCCGAACTCCGTAGTTCCAGCGACGACTCTCAGGAGTGTTCGTGAAATTTGCCCTAGTAAAACTAACGACGTAAACCGGAACCGAACCCAGGACTTTCGAAGCGCGACGTATGCGTCGGAACACCTTTGCCACGTACACTCCCAGCGGTAAAATATGACCTGCTTATTTCTCATTGTTGTGATCTACCAGATGTTTTTTTAATGATTGAGGCACACGGACATGGCACAAGATGATGCTTACAATCATTTACCACCCATTTATGCACACAGCAAAGCATACGCGATGAGTAAATTAAATTAAAATATTTCCCTCATCTCGTAATGAACTCATGGCGGTCATTTGGAAATGCAATGATAGGTCTAATAGTTTGACATCATTAAATCAACTGGCCATTAGCATTCACACAACAGCGAGACACTGATGGGCGCAAATCATGGAGACATTTTAGCGGAGAAAAACGGGATCTCTGGGAGCGTAAATTAGAAATGAAAATATTACATTTCATTTAGGGGAATATGATAAACGGAAATGCAAGCTGTTCAATGTTATTATTACGCATTCATTCGTGTACGTTCCTGATTTACAGCATAGTAAAATTCACGTATCCTTTTGCTTTCCATCATATATATATATATATATATATATATATATATATATATATATATATATATATATATATATATATATATATATATATATATATATATATATATGGTAGAAATTACAATAATCATGCCATTTTCATGTAACCTGTCAATATTGTTGTTAAGGATGCCCAGAGGGTTAAGCACGTGACATCACAGCACAGACGAACACAGTGATGTCATAAGGACAGTTTAAAGATGGCAGCTTCACTCTTGACAATAACCAAAGAGAAGCAGCTTTCTGTTATCCGTTGTTTGATCAGTGAAGGGGTGAAACCTATAGACCGAATGACGGCCCAGTATGATTATGCATGTCAGTCCGTCCAGCAAGTCTGTGAGTGGAGTAGGAAGTTTCAAAACGGTGTGACTTTTGTGACAGACTGTTCTCTAACGGGTCAGGCACACAGAGTAGTGACGCCAGAGTTGATTGCATCCGTTGAAGGTCTTGTGCAGGAAAATCGCCGACTGATTGTGAGTGACATTGCCGTAAATCTTGAGATTACTCAAGGTTCAGCACATCACATCATCCATCATGTTCTACAGTATCGCAAAGTGTCTGCAAAGTGGGTGCCACGCAGCTTACTCCAGAATTGAAACTTTTGCAGTGCTTTAAAGCAGAAGGTAATCGTTTCCTATAGAGAATTGTTACTAGAGATGAAACATGGGTTCACTGGACACGAAGAGAGCGAGCAAGGAATGGACGCCATCCCTCCTCACCGAAACCAAAGAAGTTTCGCATGCAACCATCTGCAGGAAAGGTTATGCTGACTCTCTTTTCGGATGAATGAGGCGTTATTTTAGAGCACTGCATGCCGAGAGGGAAAGATGTCACCAGTGATATGTATACAGATCTTCTCTGGAATCATCTTCAACTCGCAATCAAATCCAAACGGCGTGGACTTCTAAGTAAATGTGTCATCTGGTGCAACGGTTGAAACCATCGAAGATCACCAATTTCATAGTGTACGTCATTCCTCGTAATTGCCAAACCTAGCCACAAGATGACTTTTCGGTCAGCTGAGACACGCACCAAAGAGGAGCAGCGTTCTATTATCCGAAGTTTCGGTCCGCTGAAGAGGTACAGCAGGCAGTGCATGAGTAGTTACACACGCGACCAAGACAATCATTTTCTACAGGAATCCAAGCAATTTATCGGCGCTGGAGGACTTGAATGCAGGGATGACTAAATCACACAAAAAAATGGGGGAAGGGGGGGGGGGGAAATAAGGTTTTTGTTTGAAGCCCCCTCGTATATCACATACTGAAAGCGAGGTGGACAGTCTTAATATAATTGGTCCATTCTCCACGTATATATGTCATATAGTGAAAGACAGGCGGACAGTCTTAATATAATTAGTCCATTCTCCACGTATATATGTCATATAGTGAAAGCGAGGCTGACAGTGTTACTATAACCGGCCCATTCTCCACTTATATGTGTCATATAGTGAAGGCGACGCTAATAGTTTTATTATAATTCGTCCATTCTCCACTTATATATGTCATATAGTGAAAGCGAGGCTGACAGTCTAACTATAACTGGTCCATTCTCCATGTATATATGTCATATAGCGAAAGCGAGGCTAAATGTCTTATTATAATTGGTCAATTCTCCACTTACATGTGTTAAATAGTGAACGTGAGGCTGACAACCGTATTGTCCAGTTTCTGCTAATATAATAGTATATAAGGATAGCGAGGCTGGCAATCTTTCTGTATTTGGCACAGTCTCCACTTATGTATATCATTTAATGAATGTGAGCCTAGAAATCTTAAAATAATTGGTCCATTCTCCATTCATATATATCAAATTATGAAAGAGAGGCTGGCAACCTTTCTACAACTGGTCCAATCTTCCCTCATGTACAAATCATATAAGGAGAGCGAGACTGACAAGGATAATATAAATGGTCCAGTCTCCACACAAATATATCATACGAGAGCAATCTCAGCACAGTGAGGAACATTATAGCATCGGGTCTGTATATCTAAAACACAATTCTAGCAAACAACGAAACAAACAAACTAAACTATATGAGATCATGTATCTTGCCTAGGTAGTATACGAATGCAAATCATGGACCATTGTCGTGTCCTCCTTTAAAGTGTCGTCCCTGGAGTGAGGAGAGTCAAAACCCACATTATAATTTTTCTTTCCTATCAATATCCTGGAGAATCCACCAGCTTCCGTCCAACACACTCCATCAGCCCATGGACACCTTTTCCTATCACTCGCTCACTGTCGTACTATGCCCCCTCTCATTCTCCCCCAACGTAACATATTCAACAACTCTTTCTTCTAAAAATTAATAAAGATTAATTTATTAAAAGAAAAGTGTAACGTATATGAGACGTGTATGCGAAAAAAATGTGTGTCGAGTATTCTAATGTAAATGTATAGGTCAGCCTTCAAAGTTCAGGATCAGAGTCCACTCATCATGGCAAGGATTACACGACATCACACGAGTCAGTACAATAGACCTCACCCATTGCCGCTTCTTTTCCGCCAGACTTGTTATCCTCCATGAACCCTGATAACCATGAAATCTGAGTCCCATTCGAAACTACAGTTCGGGAACACTATTAATGTTTGTTCCTAACAAAACTGTTCCTAATAGTTTGTAGAAAACTGAGATCTCATAATTCCTGCACAGTAAAAAAAAAAAACAATAGAACACTGTCCCATGAACATGGCGTTTGTCCTTCTTGCGAAATGTTCTATGGATTTTCTTATTTTCTCGTTATTGTCTTAACGTTATAATGTTCTCGATAAGTGGAACAACTACACTTAAATGTTCTCTTTCCTCCAATGGGAACCTCAATCACTATTTGTGTTAAAGACTGGTATGACCTACAACTCATTCGGTACTTATCCTGTAGGATACTTCTATCATTCAGCTCCCCTGAGCAATGTTGATCATCTTCATCTAGCATAGGATCATTGATAAAGTTGTGGGCCAATCTTCCTGCGCCAAACTTTATCCGGGATCGGATTTGTCCTTGGTTCCGTGTTCTTCCTTCCAACCAGAGGGAACCTTATACAAAACCGCCTCATTCCGGGATGGCTGCTACACTTTGCCATAACGACACATGCTAGTTAATATTAAATTAATCTAACACTGTAGAGCTCTCCCACAAACACGTCCATCATAATCCACGGTTTTGGTCAACTCCCTTCTCCAATCATGGTATTTGGCAAACGCCTAAAATTGGTCACGTGACGTGGTTGATGTCCTGCAGGTGTTATTTTGGCATATTGTCCATTGTCAAGAATCTATCCTCCCTGGCTTAGTCACTGTCAGAGTTGTCATCACTTGTTTTGACTCCCACAACAAACTAGCGAGTTACCGTATGGATACAACAACGGGTTTCCCCAACAAGCTGCCAATCTTCTGTCGAGGGGTGACAATCCCAGCCATCCTTCCGTTTTATGTCGGGAAATTCTAAATGACAGACGGACTGTTTTCTTCCGAGCTGAGTACTTCCGCTCTCAATCCAACCTGTTTATGAACTGTCAAAGCGATGTATGATTCAGCTCACTCACTTCCCCTACACGTCTGCAGCTGTTAACTTTGCCCGACCTGTGATGGCTGACATCCGATTCTAACCAGGATCCGACGGGTTCCATCTGTATTCGAATGTTGACAAACTGTCAAAGCGATGCAGGGACCCGTCTCACTCACCACCGAGTGTTCCCAATCCGTCGACCAGATGTAAACACGTGCAGTTACATTTCCTGGATTTGTTGAAACAACCCTTGGCCTCGAACATGCCGCTAATTCAGAACGCCTTTTATTCTTATCTCTGGTTAAATCACGTTGGTCTATTATGTGACAACCATGTCATAAAACCGAGTGAAGAAAATCCAGTGATGTAAAGTAAAGTAAAGTAAAGTAAAGTAAAGTAAAGTAAAGTAAATGCCTATTTTACACGCCCTGAGGTGTGTTCGGTATATGATTAAAGTAAAGTAAAGTAAAGTAAAGTAAAGTAAAGTAAAGTAAAGTAAAGAACCCTTTTTACACTCTGTGAATGCTATTCCCATATTTCCAGAGAATAGTCGCTCCGCGATGGGTGATATGGTGGATGCCAGGCTGGCTGCCTTCACCACGCGACCTCATCTCCTGGAATCAGTTTCAGGCTGGATCGACCTGGGAGTCATAATCAATGCATTAAATAAATCCCTGTCTCGATGCGGATTTGAACACATGACAACCGAACCAGCAGGCGAGCGCTCTAACTCCTGGTCTACCGCGACTCTTAAAGTATCATTACGACAGAAGAGAAAAATAAAACCATGCCACATCCGGATAACATATGAAGCAAGTAATAAGCATTGTGTGCATTTGGGAGTCTTCGTGGCGAAGTGGTCGACTTTTGTTTTATAAGCATTGTGTTAATTTCTGACTGCATGTACACAATAACTGGTAGAGATCATCCGACTGTAGACACTACCGGTTGAGGAGACAGGGGTTGGGTGGGAAGGGTTAAAGGTGTTAGGCCTTCAAATATTCTAAACAAATAGTTAGTTGCATATCATTTACAGGACGTATCAGTCAACCACATCATTTGTGATATCTTAGCAAATTTACGTTCAGTAGTTCGGCATTGCTTTCTAAACTACTGGCACTCATACCATTGTATGAAAATGAACGCAAGGCGAGCTGTTGCCAAATCGCCCACAGCTGTCTCGAAAGCGGTATGCAGGATTACCAGTTGCGCCCGTAACTCCCGCACTACGACATAGCAAGGCAGTATGGCCAGTTTCGTTTCTTTCACCTTTCCTTCCTAAAGAGTTCCCAAAATTTTAGAAAATTGTCTGGTGCTTATTTTTGGAAGCCTTACCAGGGATTGAACCCACATTACTGTTACGACACGCCCGCACACTAACTATTATGCCAGGGCGGCTCTAGCGATACTATAATGGTTGTAACCTCAGTTGCTCACTGTTTTACACAGTGATAGTCGTCACTAGGAAGAAGGAAATACCACAAAGTAATATACAAGTAAATGGGAATATTCTTCAACAAGTGAATCGGTACAATTATCTCGGAACAGTCATAACATCTGATGGGAGATGCCTTGAAGAGATTAGAACAAGAATCGACATGACGAAAGTAGCCTTTAGCAAGATGAAAAACATTCTGACCAATAAAAAGATGTTAATTTAAAGGAGAAAAAGAGTGTTGAGGGGATACATAGAGCCTGTTCTTTTGTATGGATGTGAAACTTGGACAATGAGCAGTCAAGCTGAAAAACATCTGATGGCTGCAGAAATGTGGTTTCTGAGGAAAATGCAAAGAATACCTTGGACAGACAGAAAAACCAATGACCAAGTACTACAGGAGACAAATGAAGCTCGTAAATTGATTAGAGAAATTAGACGTAGACAGTCAAAATGTTTTGGACATGTTATGAGAGGAAATGGATTGGAGAACTTAGTGATAACTGGCAAGATCAAAGGGAACAGACCAAGAGGAAGACAGAGAGAAAAATACCTGGATGGTTTGGCCACATGTCATGGACGAGACAGGAACACTGAGCTGATCCACGACACTGGTGATCGAGTGAAATGGCGAGTCATGACCGCCCACGCTTTCCGGCATGGCACATGATTGATTGATTGTGATAGACGGGTCAATGAACAGACAAGCTGAAACCAAAAAAAAAAAAAAAAAAAAAATCTGATGGCAGTGGAAATGTCGTTTCTGAGGAAAATGCAAAGAATATTATGGGCCGACAGTAAAACCAATGACCAAGTCCGAGAAAAAACAAATGAAAACAGTAAACTGATTGGAGAAATTAGGCGCACACAGTCAACATTTTGGACACGTTATCAGAAGACATACACTAGAGAATTTAGTGCCAACTGGAAAGATTGAGGGGAGAAGAACAAGGGCAAGGCAGAGAAGTAAATATCTGGATGACTTAGTCACATGGTATAGTCGAGATAAGAACACGGAACTGGTCAACGACTCTGGTGATCGTGTGAGATGGCAGAATATGATCAGTCACGCTTATCAGCATGGCACATGATGATGATGATGATGATGATAATGTGATCATGATGAAGACTTGACGTCATAGTGCCATCGGAAAAAGAAGTGGAGAAAAAGAAGAAGAGCATGAGGAGGAAGCAGAAGAAGCAGAAGCAGAAAAAGAAGGAGAAGAAGAAGAAGAAGAAGTAGAAGAAGAAGAAGAAGAAGAAGAAGATGAAGAAGAAAAGTAGCTAACGGATATGCCCGTAAATGATGACTACCCGTTCGCTGTTTGAAGACAAGCAGCTGCAATAAGAAAGTACGAGTTCATAAGGAGGTCTGTTGTGACGTTGTAATCATAAACATGAGATCACAAGAAGTAGAATCACAACAGTCACATTCTCCCGGAGGAGTCTCCCAGGAAATGACGACGACGATGATGATAATAATAATGCTAATGATGATGATGATAAATAATCACAGACTGTTAAAGCCAAGAGTGGATTTCTTGTTTGCCCCCGCTGGACAGAAAGCGAAGGGCAGTCAAGTAGCCGAGCCAGGCTATTCTTATCTCCGCTTGAACACTAATTTAACGCTGTGATGGAGGCGGTCAGGGGGTCCAATGAATCTGGGACGGCCAGACTGTTATTACGGGCCCAGTCCACGTTCCTTATAAATGGGAGGGAGAACGCTGGGTCAAGTAAGCTGATAGATTCTCACGATTCAATCTTCTTCATCTTCTCTAAAGTTCTTAGCGATATCAAATACGGCGGTCTATTAGTCTTTGTGGCATCGCACAAAGCTGCTTAAATAACAGAAAAAAAACAAAACAAAAACGATCGCCTTCTTTTTCTTCTTGAACTTCATCATCGTCATATCGTCATTATCATCATTTCATAGTCGTTATTATTTACGCCAGCTGCTGCTGCTACTGCCACCACAACCATAGCAATAACTGCAGCTTCTTCTACTGCTGTAAGTACTGCTGCTGCTGCTGCTGATGCTACTACTACTACTACTACTACTACTACTACTACTACTACTACTACTACTACTACTACTACTACTACTACTACTACTACTACTACTACTACTACTACTACTACTACTACTGCTACTGCTACTACTATTGCTACTGCTTATGTAACAACAACAACAACAACAACAACAACAACAACCAACAACAACAACAACTACAGCTACTACTACTACTACTACTACTACTACTACTACTACTACTACTACTACTACTACTACTACTACTACTACTACTGCTGCTGCTGCTGCTACTACTACTACTACTACTACTATGACTACTACTACTATTACTACTACTACTACTACTACTACTACTACTACTACTACTACTACTACTACTACTACTACTACTACTACTACTACTACTACTACTACTATTACTACTACTACTAGAACTATCTATTTTAATTCTCCAAATTTATATCTTGTACTGTTATCTCTGTTTCTTCTTGCTTCTTGTTGTCTCATATACAATTAATTGTATTTAATATTTCTAACAGGTTATAAACGCATTTGTAACACTTATAAATGTAAAAATGGTTACAGAAATCATTTCTGATATTTTAAAAGTTGCTTTTACTCCTAGTTCAATAGTGGAACGTGTTGAAATAATTTAGAACTTACCTTCATCTGATTTTCTAGTGTCTTGTTCTTTTTTTCCTTCTTTACCATATATTACTTCAAGTGGCTTTTCTACTTAGCACTACTTACAGTGGCTCAACATACGATTAGACCTTTCGCTACTTCCAGTAGCTCAACGTATTTTTAGACCTATCGCTACTTCCATTGGCTCAACATATTTTTGGACCTACCTCTACTTCATGTGGCTGGAGTTATGTTAGTACCTAGCACAACTTCAAGCGGTTCATAGTGACTGTGTGCATTGCACTACTTCCAACAGAAAGACGTATTTTTGGACCTAACTCTATTTCAACCGATTCGCAGTACGAGTATTTTGAACCTAACTCTAGTTCTTGACACTTATTATTTTCGAACCTCTTCACTTCAACTGACTCATAGTTTTTGATCAAGCGCTGCTTCCAGCACAAAGTATTTTTGGGCATGTCTATTTAAACTTTCCCTTAGTATTTTGGACCTTACTCTAATTTAACCAGCTTATAGTATTTGTAAATTAGCTCTATCTAGATTGAATGGCTGGCAGTATTTTTGAACCAGATTTACATTAAATTGTTTCGCAGTGTATTTGAAGCAGCTCTACTTGTGGTTAGTGGTGGTTTTGGATCTAGCTTTATATAAGAGACTGTAGCATTTCTTTTACCTCCTTCTATCATTTCTTCTTAATGGGTCGCTTTATTTTATGTGTCTGAAATGTGCACAACTAATCAGGCGTACATCGTTCGTGAATAAAATAACTAGTGCATCTAAAGAGTCTTGAAGCGAATTTGTAACCCGCCCCATAAAAAATCCGCTCTGTGGCGAAGGGGTTACGAATGAAATTCGCAATCCCGCATTCCGCGTTCGAAACTCTGCTGTGGGCGATTTGGAAGCACACGGCCTTGCGTTGCTTTTCATACGCATTTATGACTACCGATCGTTCATAAAGCAATGGGAAACTACTGAGCGTAAACTTGCCAAGAAATCACAAAAGCCAAAATAATGCTGGAGTCGACTAAGACGTTCTGTAAAGGATGTGAAAATAATACGAAGAATAGTTCAGAATACAAGAGATTAAGGAATATAATTGTGTTATTTTTAATCGGGCAAGATACAGACGTAAGTCATGAATCATTTAGCAATTACTACACAAGAGAATCAGGGCTATTGAATGTTAATGTTACTGACACATTCTTAGAATACAGTGGTACAAGAAACAGACAAAGATACATTCTACAGGATATGAATAAAGAAGAAAACTAGCCCATAAACAGTATCGTGTCTAATAAACTGAAATACTTTGTATCACGGTGGCTTGGAAAGAGTTGTGATGGGTGGTATGGCTCTTGCAAGAAGAGACAACGATCGATGCCAGTAAAAGGACACGCGGTACTGCATATCAACTTGACGACATTGAGGGGAAAAGAACCAAAGTAAAGCAGAGAAGTGAATATCTAGATGGCTTGGCCACATGGTGATGATTCTATGCTGGTTTCAGACATCAAGCCTCGGCTGGCGTAGCTGGTCCTGGTGATCACTCTGCTGCTGACCAATCAATCCATGAATATTCTTCCCTCGATCTTTCCGCATGGTCTCAACATGATGAGGAAATGATGGTGACATTAGTCGTTTAGTTAAAAAATTACATTCGTCTCAGGGTCTCTGTTGTTATGGCCGATTTGATGACACAGACGTGGTTGGACAATTACATTCTACATGACTGATGATACTCTTCATTTTATGAAAGCCTGCTGGGTATCTGATGCCCCTAGGTATCTAAATTATCAACTTGGTTAAGGATTTTCCCTTCTATTTCTATGTCACATTTTGGTGTCACCATTTTCTTTGATATTACCATTGTTACTGTTTTCTTGATATTCAAGTTGAGTCCTTTCCTTGCACTCTCTGTTACTACAACGTCTAATGGTTTCAGATTACAATAAAATTAACCTTGACTTCCTGACTTCTTGGAACGGCAATATTTTCAAAAACCCCACTGCCATTAACACTGCATCCTGTACGTTTCCATTAGATGAGCATTGAAATAGCGGAAGATACCACGAAACAAAACAAATAACAAGATGACCCTAGTACGGCGATATATCGTCCTTCTGTTCAAATGGAAAGTCACATTTCGCGATTTATTATCCTTCGGCAATTAATCAGTTAAGTCTATTTTGGAATTCCTAAAAATGCATTCGTGCAGACATAAACCTCTCAAAACAGCGATTTGGTTTTCTCCAGAGAACAGTTAAAGCCAGCGGCCAAGAGACAGACAAACGAAATCCTCCACTGAAAACAGTAAGTCTGTCTGTTCCAACCAACGTCTGGTGTCAGATTTTCCAGTGTATCCGAATCACTTTGTTTCGCGGTTTCTTACTTTTTTACACTTGGTTAGAGCATACAAGGAAATCTGGCCAGCCTAGTGACAGCATCCGTTCTCTTTAGTTTCGTACAAAACATGTGGCATGCAGTAGTTGGTTTACGCGTGACATTTAAATGATAAAAGAAGACATGTGTTATACCTTCTAAGAACCTTCTAGGACTGCAAGATAAAAACTGTCAGCATTGAAAGAGTTAACCTTCCAGAATTGCAAGAATTAGCCTCTAAGACAGAGCGAGTTAACCTTATATAATTTAAAGTTTCAAATTTCTTGGGGTGACAGAGTTAAATTGCTTGGAGCGAAACAGTGGAACTTCTTGGGGTGAACGAGTTAAACTTCTTGGGACGAAATAGCTAAATTTTTAAGAGTAAAAGAGTTAAATTTCTAGGACTGAAATAGCTAAACTTCTTGGAGTGAAATAGCTAAACATTTCGGGCTGAAGCAAATCTTCTTCTTGGGGGAAAGAGCTATACTTCTTCAGGGGAAAGAGCAACATTTCTAGGACTGAAAGAACTAAACTTCTTCGGGTTAAAGAGCTAGGGTACAAGGATTGAAAGAGCTAAATTTTTAGAACTGAAAGAGCTAAACTTCTTGAGGTGAAAGAGCTAAACTTCTCTGATGAAAAGAGCTAAACTTCGTGGAGGTGAAAGAGCTAAATTTCTCGATCTGAAAGAGCTAAACTTCTAGGACTACAAGAGTTAACCTTCTAGGACTGAACGAGTAAAACATCCGGTTATGCAAGAGTGAAGGAATGAAGAGGCTATGTCAATGACACACCTACACGTATTCATGAAGGTAGTATTCAACGAGTAATCTTGACTTTCCTCTTCTTTTTCTGTCTTTTACCGCCCTTTGGGACATAGTCCCTGGACCAATCCACTCCAAGCTGCCTTTATTTTGCTTTCGTCTGCAGCTCTCCCCCCCCCCCCACCCCCAGGTCCTCCCACCCCAATGCGGATTCGAACTCATGACTAATGCCCGTTGGCCGAGCGTCGAAAGATTTACGATTTGTTTACAGAAAATGGGTCATTTATTTTCTTACCCTGAACTATGATTTAAAACAATGTTAGCAACAATGCATTTTGTGATTTATAAAACTTTCACAATAATTAGACATTTTTATCAACAAGATTAATTGTCGTGTTTCGCACGTCATGACTTTACACTTTCCAGAATCTGTTTTGATGGAAGAAAAGATTTGTAAGATTTGATGTCTTTTCACATTGGATTGTGAAAAAGAGTGTTGAAGTGCTAATAGAACCTGTACTTTTGTATAGATGTGAAACGTGGACAATGAGGAGACAAGTTGAAAAACATCTAATGAGAGTGGAATTGTGGTTTCTAAGGAAAGTGCAAAGAATAACAGGGACAGACAGAAAGACCAACGAGCAAGCAAATGGAAATCCGTAAAATGATTAAAGAAATTAGACGTAGAGAGTCAAAATTGTTTGGGCATGTTATGAGAAGACATAAACTAGAGAACTTGGTAACAACTGGCAAGATTGAGGGTAAAAGAACAATGGGTAGGCAGAGAAGTAACTATCTTGGTGGCTTGACCACATGGCATGGTCGAGACAAGAAAACAGGGCGAACCCACGACTAAGGTGATCTTGCAAAATGGCGAAACATGACTATTCAACGCTTATCGGCATGGCACATAATGATAATGATGATGTGCACACTTTTGTGGTATTTTAGCAGTGTACAGGTTCAATGAGTCTTTTTCAACCGCCAGCTGTGGTTAGGGGTCTCATTACTGATAGGAACTGCTGTGGGTTCTATAGACTCCCTGATGAATCTACATAGAAGTAAACTAAAAGTTGTAGTCATCCTGCAGGGCACTGTTGACTAAAAGCTCACATTTACGAACAGAACGCTGCTCGAACTGACACACCAGGATCCAACAGACCCTGGATCGGCTGCTACTGCAGTTGTGATTATCTTTGGTGATTCATTATTATAATGTGTCATGCAGATAAGAGTGAGTGGTCATGTTTCCCATCACACACGATCACCAGAGTCTTGAACCGGGTCTGTGCTCTTGTCCCAATTATGTTACGTGGCCAGGTCAAGAAGAAGAAGAAGAAGAAGAAGAAGAAGAAGAAGAAGAAGAAGAAGAAGAAGAAGAAGAAGAAGAAGAAGAAAGAAGGCGGTTAATGGATCGACTCTGTCACATGCAATAATATCAGAGATATTTCTAAGAAATTCAAGACGATTGATTTGATCCCCACCACATCTCTTCTCCGGTGCCGTTTGGTCACCGATAACATTTGTCTAACCCCAAGTCCGTCTTCATGAAACGTCAACAGCAATCCTGCTCTGCTCATATAAAACAAGCACAGAAAAAGGATGAAACATACCCCACCAAGCCTGCATGTTTAGGCAAGTTTTGTTTTCCCAAATCCTAAATATAAAGAGAAATGGTGCGAGTTAATCAGACATAAAACAGTGTACCGATTTCCTTATGAGAAGATTAATTAAAGCTAAATCAGATATGAATTATTTGCTCTGGCAATACATCCAACGCACTGGGATTTATAGACGACAAGAATATTTGAAATATAGAAGATGATTACCCACAAACAGAACATAAGAGCACAAAAAAGGTCGTAGAAAAAAAAAACAGAACGTGGGCTGACAGGGATTAAGGACAGAAATAAGCAAACAAATATGAATGCTTTTATGAACAAGAGGATTGCAAATTGCCATGGGGATTATATGTGTTTGATGAGTCTGAGATAAGCATGTTTACTTGTGGTTCTACTCTGTTTTCTGCTTTGCTGTTTAACAAGAAGCATCCAATATATTTATTACGTTCTCTTTATTACTGCTTTTCAACTGTGTTAATAATTAATATTAGTGAGTCATACAGTAAAGGCTTTTGCACATTTCCCATGCGTGTATAATGCGTATATTGCCGTTGCTGTTGTTGTCTAAGATTAACCTTATGTATTGTGTGAATATATTATGCATGAAAGGGGAGAGATAACGACAGTATGTTGGACAGGTCAAGATGCCCAGTTCTTAACCCTTTGAAAATAAAATGTATGCGTTCGTTAGTTCGTTCGTTCGTTCGTTCGTTCGTTCGTTCTTTCTTTCGCCCTTTATTCTCCCGTACCGGTATAAGTCCTCAACCAATTCACTCCAAACCGCCCTATTCTTTGCTATCGCACGAAGTTCCCCCTTATCCTCCATATATTATTAATTTCCTTCTCTACTTCTTTTCCTTATATATTTTTATGTCTTCCTCTGTTTCTGTCACCCTGTGAATTCCACGCAAATGCCTGTCTAGTTGTAATGTTCTTATGTTGTCTCAGTGTATGTCCTGTCCAGCGCCAGTCTTGTCTGTACTCCTTGGCGCACTGTTGTGTGTCTAGTTCTCTCCACGAGCGGCACATTGATAATTCTGTCATATCATTTTAGGGAGGCCAACATGGCCGAATGGAAAAGACTGCTCATTCTTTAACATCCTGTGTGTTACTGTTGAGGTAGGGGGTTCAACCCTACAACGGTCAGTTGGACTAAAATGTTGACTTCTCGTTCTTGACCTGGAGACGTAAATTACAAGCACCTGGAAATCTAGAAAAATGGCGAATTGTCTGAGCCCTTTCCTGTCACCAATGGAGTGAAGCTAGGCTGTGTCCTGGCACCAACATTGTTCAGCCTCATGTTTTCAGCTATTACAGTCTTAAACAGACTCTTATTTTAAAAAAAAGACCAACATTGTTCAGTCTCATATTTTCAGCTATGCTGACTAATGCCTTCGAAAACAAGACATTGGAATAGACATAAACTACAGCATAGATGGAAAGTTGTTTAAAATCTCAGAAGACTGGAAGATTAAACCACAACTATAATATTAGCAACACCGACAGAGAACTCCCATTTGCTGACGATTGCGCTCTATATTTCAACTCAGAGGCAGACATATTTTTCCCCGCGTTACCATCCTGTTTCAGGATATTGCGGTCAACATCAGCATCTTTCAGCTGTATGTTGATTCCTAGGCTAGATTACGCTCATCAGCACGCCACGACTTTCTGAGCGGCCGGATCCATACTCTCATAAGTCACTGGCGCGACTCGAACCACTTCTAATTCTCGTGCGCTCACGTCAACCACGAGAGTATTCGGGTAACTCCTCGGCCAGGGAGCCGGCCAGAGGCAGACATGTAACACAATGTTTCAGCTTTCTCATATGCCTGTGCCAACTTTTTACTCAATATCAACTTGGAGAAGACTGTAGTTATGTACCAGCCAGCTCCAGGGATTAATCACACTGAGCCGAATATCAAGGTGAATGGTCATAGACTAAGTGTTGTGGGCAAATTCACCTATCTTGGCAGCACTGTGTCACAAGCTGCCACAATTAATGATGAAGTGAATGCAAGAATCTTCAAGGCCAGCGCAGCCTTTGGCAGACTGTACAAAAATGTGTGGGGCAGAAATAGAATAAGCCTGCATACAAAGCTGAAAGTCTACAAAGCAGTTGTATTATCCACACTGCTCTATGCTGTTTACCAGCGACACGCCAAGAAATTAAACCACTTCCACACAGTCTGCCTTAGGAAGCTATTGAAGATTAAATGGCAGAACAAGATCCCAGACACGAAAGTCCTAGAAAGAGCGTCCATGCCCTGTATCCACACTATACTGATGCAGAATCAGAATTGCCGGGCCGTTCACTTGACCCGCATGCCATATCACAAACTTCTCAAACGATTTTATTTTTACAGCGAGCTGCGCTGTGGTAAACGCTACTAAGGAAACGCTTTAAAGACACTTTGTAGCTCCCACTAACAGCTTTTGGAATTCATCACGGTACTTGGGAGACTGCTGCTAAAGACTGAAATTCGTGGCATACATCACTACGCAAGGGTATAGTCACACTTGTGAAGCAAATGGCACTGCAAGAGATGTCAAAAAAAAAAAAAGACTGCACACACACACACACACACACACACACATACACACACACATACACACACACATACACACACGCACGCACGCACGCACACACACACACATACACACACACACGCACGAACGCATACACACATACACACGCACGCACGCACGAACGCACACACACACAGTCACAAACACACACACACACATACACACATACAGAGCAGGAGATCCTCCTCCTGAAACGTCAAGCATTCTTTGCCGACATTGTCAAAGAACATTTCCAGCCATAATAAGTCCTACCAGCCAACTTAGAACTGACAGCTCCATACTTTCAACCTCACTGGATGAAATGAATGTTCTTAATCATTCTTGATGGGCAAAAACTAGATAGACAGACAGACGGACAGACAGACAGACAGACAGACAGACAGACAGACAGACAGACATACATACATACATACAGACAGACAGACAGACAGACAGACAGACAGACAGATCGATAGATAGATAGAAAGTTAGATAGATAGAAAGTTAGATAGATAAACAGACAGACAAAACGAACAGACAGAGACAGGCAGAGACAGATAGACGAACAGACGGGCCTACGTGCCCAATTTGTAAACCTCTGAAAAAAGGTAAGCAATTATGGTAGTTCATTATCTTACCAATACGCTCGTCGAGGTTCGATCCCCCAGCGCGGCTCTTTGTTGGTCCTGTCTAATAAAACAACTGCAAGAGATGTTCCTGGGAGGGTGGCATCAAACGTCCCTTATACACATCCCGAGGCCTGTATGGTGTATGGTGCTACCCCCATACTTGATACAACTATTGGCACTCAGTGGTTGGTATGGTCAATATCCCTTGGGCCGCCTGTACTTCAGAAAAAATATCCTTTTACCCAGTTTGGCTGGGTCCATATTTCCTTGGTAGGAATGTTGAACCATGTTGTTATGAGAAAATCCTGTCTCTAGGAAGATTTGAATCTAGGACAGCAAGCACACATGCGAGTACACTTGCCATTAGGCCACTCAGGTTAACTTTCTAAACATAGATAAATACATTATTTAACGCCCTTTAAACAGTTCATGTTTGTGCGGGTTATCGCTCATGTGTACTATACAACATAATCTATCTGCATCTGCGTGCTGTCCCGGAGTCTGTAGATTAGCGGACGAGACGGTCCATCAATTCAGTTTATTTGACAATATTGCACCCTGCAAATCACTAGTTCCCCGTCGGCAACCGCTCTTGCAGTAAATCAATACCATAGAAGGAGGCGGGGGAGTGATCATCGAGTCAGTCAAAACACGGTTCATGTCGCGCCCTGTATCCACCAATTTCCTCTTCTATGCTGCAGTATTTCAACATATGTTCACCACGTATTATTTTCCACGTAAGACTGTTCTCACATTATTTTCAACATAACACTGTTATCACATTGTTGTCTATCAAACATTATTATCACGTTCTTTATCACCATTTGATGTTCTTAAATTATTCACCAATGTTGAGACCGATAATGCATATGGGGTCACGACCTTTTGAAATTATGTGAATAGTATGGAAGAACAGACAGACCAACTTGGCCTAGTACGACAGAGAGTGACCAAAGAATCTGGCCGATACTAAGCCATCGAAGAAAAGACAAGACAAGTAATTAGGCTACAACTAGTACCATATATTATATATATTAGGGCTGCGACCGATTAATTTAAATTTAATAGTTAACTTTTGAAAAAATTAACGATTAATTAATCTTTAATTTCGATTAAAGCAAAACAATTATAGTCATATACTCACATTATAGTCGTATTTGTCAAAAACCAAAATAACACTGGATTGTCTTGTTCATATGACATCTAATAACCAACTATGCAAACAGACGAGTACGTTGACAGTATTTGCTTCAAGTGACGATCGCGTCTTATTAACAATATAACCAGAAGAGCTGAACAATCGTTCACATGGAACTGAGGTAGCCGGTATGCACAGAATGGTCTTGGCAAGGAATGCCAATTTTGGATATCGATGTTCATTAAGTTTCCACCATTGTAAAGGGTCAACCGATTCAGCAACTTTCTTATCCATTTCAGACTCAATTAGCTTAATACTCTCTTCATTTGGTTCACATATAGTTTCATTGTCAATGTCAGTATCATTCGTTGCAGCAGTCTCCATCTGCTCATCATGAACATTAACTGCTATTTGTTGTTCAATACGTGACCAAGTTCGTTCTTTTGCATCTTTTGACAAACACTTCAGGTATTTGTAGCGTGGATCAAGTGCTGTTGCAATCTGTAGTATTTAAATACTTGTCATATTAGCTACACGTTCACTGAAGTCATTAATACATGCTGCCTTAAATTTAGCTATGTAGCCCGGATCATCATCGTGTACAGTCATATGCTTTGTCAACGATGATAGCAGTGGCAATACACAGCTACATGAAACAAAATCTTGACCGCCAAGCAGGACTGTGGTCTGGCAGAATAAGTCCAAAACTTTGACATATTTCGAAATCTTCTCCCAATCTGAATCTGACAGTTTTGGACCTTTGTATTGCTTCTTTTCATCTGACATGTAGTCAGTTAATGCTTCTCTGACCTGTAGAAGACTCTGTAGCATAATAAACATACTGTTCCATCTTGTTGGTACATCTTGCTGCAGCTTACACTACACAATGGTGACTCAGTACAATTTTGCAACTCGGTTGTTTGTAGCACTATGTTTAAAATGTCCGACAATTTTTCGCCATCCGGTCCATTTGTATAAGTGATGGGAGAACAGTTTTCGATTAATCGTAAAAATCATTAATCGTTATATATATATATATATATATATATATATATATATATATATATATATATATATATATATATATATATATATATATATATATATATATATATACATTCATTCATTCAGTAGCATGTCCTTTACAGAACCTCGCTCCCATAACAACCTTCCGGAAAGCTTCTCGATCACAAGCAAGATGTCCTGCGTCTAATACACCCATCTGGAGATCATCCGCCACATCCTGCACCCATCTTCTCTTTGGCCTTCCTCTTCCTCTCTTCCCAGTCATATACCCCTCCATTATTGTTCTCTCCAAACTTTCGTGACGTTTCAAGTGACCAAAATATTTCAATTTTCTTTGTTTTATCGTCCTTAATAGCCATCCCTCCTCAACTCTTGAAGTATGGATGCATTTGTTCTTTTCTTTACCCAAGATATTCTTAGAACTCGTCTATAACATTTATATTCAAAGGCGTTTATGCGCTGTTCAGCTTGTTTAGTAAGTGTCCATGTCACATGGGAAAGATGCATGCTCTTAAAAATCTAATTTTTGTAGTTCCGTCTGTCCCACTCCATAATTTATTCATCTGTTTTAGTCTTTGAGGAGCAATGGATAGTCGCCGTTTAATTTCTTTCATTGTGTCACCGTTATTGGTAATCAATGACACAAGATATTCAAAATTTTCCACCACCTCCAATTTCCCCCCATTAATGTATATTTCTTTCTCCATAGTAGTTTTATCTGTATGCATTATCTTTGTTTTTGCTATGTTAAGATATAAGTTGTGATTTTCACTATTCAATTGGGTTGAGGCTATTAGGTTTTCTATGCCATTCTGTGTTGTGGATAGTAATACTGTATCATCAGCATATCGAATCTCTGGTATGTCATGACCGCCGATATTTAGGGCATCATATAGCTCCCTGTTTATATCATCTCTTACATTTCTCATTATATTTTCGGCGTACATGTTAAACAGATAGGGTGACAGCACGCAGCCCTGACGGACTCCTTGCTTGATGTCAAACCAATCTGATGCCTCGCCATCTATTCTAACTGCTGCTTGTTGGTCTAGATATAGCATTTTTATTAGATGTACTACATGTGATGGGAAGCCCATATTCCTCATGATGTCCCAAAGTTTCTGATGTTGTACACGGTCAAATGCCTTTGAATAATCCACAAAACATGAGAATAGGTTTACATTAAATTCTCTGCACTTCTCTATTATTAAACGCATGTTGAATATGTGATCTCTTGTTCCTCTTCCTTGTCTAAATCCAGCTTGAACCACGTTAATCTCTTCTTCCATTTTCTTACCAAGTCTTCGCATTATGACTTTCAGTAGAAGTTTACTTGCATGACTGATCAGGGCAACAGTTCTATAGTTGGTGCATAATTTCAGGTTGCCCTTTTTTGGTATTGGAATGAAGATAGTTCTCTTCCAATCTTTTGGCCATATACCATATTTCCAAATCTTTGTACATAATGCATGATATATGTGTATGCTTTCTTCTCCTCCCGCTTTAATTAGTTCAGCTGGTATCTCATCACATCCAGGTGATTTACCATTCTTCAGGTTCTTTATAGAACAAGCAATTTCATCTAATGAGGGTTCAGGTTCTGTCTCTACTGTCATTGGCTCATGTATCTCATTCATATCCTCACTGTCACTCATATCATACATTCCACTGCAGTACTCCTGCCATCTTTCTAGAATTTGTCTAGATTCTGTTAAGGTATTTCCCATCTTGTCACAGATAACATTCAGTTGAGGTTGAACATTTCTTGTCAATAACTTCATTTCTTTGAACATTTCATAATCTCTTACAGCCTTATGATATTGCTCTATTCTGGTACAGCAATCTTGTATATATTGATTTTTGTTATTTCTTGTGTACTTTCTTATTTCTCGAGTTAAAGATTTATACTTCA
Organism: Cepaea nemoralis; assembly: GCA_014155875.1. Lineage (NCBI taxonomy): Eukaryota > Metazoa > Mollusca > Gastropoda > Stylommatophora > Helicidae > Cepaea > Cepaea nemoralis. The sequence goes on along the minus strand of JACEFZ010006518.1, from coordinate 334,442 downwards.
TCCCGCGGTTAATTGATTCTTCTCCTTTCTGTTTCAGCTCTCTTCGTTGTTTTATTAATTCTAACTTATATATATATATAAGTCAATATGATAAACTTTGGAAGGTCATGTTTCGTCATCACACACAAGTCACGGATCAATTTTATGCTCTTGTAACAAGTATGCCAGGAGGCTAAGCCATCTAAGTATACATATTTTCCCTTCCGTTCCGTTGCTTCTTTCCCATCAATCTTGCCAGTTGTCATTAACTTTCACACTATTTTCTCATCGTAGCATTCTGAGAAACTCTTTACTGCCTGCGACTTATTCCTTTAATTAGTTTATAGCTTTTATTTGTTTCTCGGAGGACTGCCTATATATTTTTATGCTTTTCCATTATACTTTTTGTATTTAATCTGGCTTTTGATGTTTTCAACATTTCTAATTATTGTCCATGACTCAGATGTCTACAAATGTATAGGTTCTAGGTATCACGTCAACTCTTTTCTCGCTGCAGCTGACAACTTTTTATTTGTGAGTATGTTTTCCATCTTGCAAAAAGTTACTTTTGCCAAGGCGATTCTTGTTCTACGAGGGGAAGTCGATAAGTAAGTCACAAATGGCCGTAGAAAAATAACTAAATATGATAACAACTTGAAACCAGTTTATCTTTATACATAAATTGTCCCTTTATTTCTAAACATAATTTCCACGAACATTGATGCACATATCCCATCGTTTTATCAGTCCTCCCAAACGGGCTGCATAGAACTGCGTGCTCTGTTTTCTAAACCACGTTTTCACTTCATATTCAACTTCGGCGTCATTCGCGAAATGTCTCCCGCCAAGGTTAGGTTTTCAGTGGACCAAAAAGGTGGAAATCGCTAGGGGCTAGCTATAGACAGACAGACAGACAGACAGACAGACAGACAGACAGACAGACAGACAGACAGACAGATGGTGGGTGGGTGGGTGGATTGATTGAGATGAACAGAGAGAGAAACAGACATATATAGTGTTAGACACAGAGAGAGACAAAGAAAGAGAGGCAGAGAGAGACAGAGAGTGACAGAGAGAGAGACAGAGAGAGAGAGAGAGAGAGAGAGAGAGAGAGAGAGAGAGAGAGAGAAAGAAAGCGAGAGAGAGAGAGAGAAAGAGAGAGAGAGAGAGAAGATCGAAGACCCTATCTGATTTGTGAAAAGTGCTCCAATTATCTTATTCCCAATGGTGATACACAGTAAAAATATATAAGCAGCCCAAGGGAAGGACAATCGAGAGACCTAAACGATTTGTGTTGAAGTGACCGTACAAGAGAAAAATTAGGACTATTCTCTTGTATATTTGTGAGATAAGTCAAACATAATTCACTGATGTAGTGAGTAAGTGAATGAGTTAGGTATTTAGTGAATGAGCAAGTGCGTTAGCAGGCAAGTGATTGGATATGTTTATGAATACTTCAATTAGGAGCCTAACGTGGGTCTAGAAACTATGCTAACATGGATAGATATCTCACAATCACATTGTCTGAAATGGAAATACACATTACATCTTCAGTTATAAGAGAAGATGGATTAACAATTCTTCTCTAAGAAATAGCAGAGATCAATATGACATGTCCTTGTGAGAAACAGAAGAGATCAATATTATATGTCCTTCCTAAGAATAGGTAAGATCAATACGAAATGTCTTTTCTAAGAATTAGAACCGATAAATACGAGATGTCTTTTCTAAGAAGTTGAATAGAACAATACGTGATTTCTTTTTAACAAATGGTTAACACGATGTGTAGAAATTGAGCAGCACAATATGTGGTTTGTAGTAAACAACTGGACAACACAATGTGTAGAAACTGAATAGAACAATGCGTGATTCCTTGTCAACAAATGGACAACAGCATGTGAAGGCCATTTTGACATGAACACCATCTCAAGAAAACACAAACAGATGATGTTGCGACAAAAATCCTTAAAACTCAACTAGAAATCACAGCAGACAGCAAGGATGAAAATGATTCTACAGTAAGTACGTGTTTTGTGTTTTCATATTTGGAGCCGCCGAGTTAAGCAATACATTTGTTCATTTCATTCTGCTGGCTTATGTTTTATGTAATATTGTCGTATAGTAATAGTCTACAAAAAACACACAATATGCCTAAGAAGCTCCGCGAATGAAAAAAAAAAAGAAAAGAAACACACACACATATGGAGGCCAACATTTCGTCAGCAGACTTCATCTAAAGGGCAACAAAAACAAAGAGGTTACTATACAAATAACACACAGGAATACTTATCGATTCAGAGGTAGTCTCCGCCGATCATATAATAACATGACTTACCGTAGTTAATTTTATTGTCATTTCCATCTTTATTATGTGTTGTTGTGATTTGATGTTTGGTGTTATTGTTGTTGGTGAAGACTTGTCGCCATAAGTCTTGTCGTTGTTGTTTTTCGTTTGTGTGTTGTATATAAAACTGACTTGCACTTCCTGTGTTTCCAATTGTTTAAATTTCCACAGTTTTACCAAATTTTGTTGTTGTTGTTCCATATCCTTTTTTACAGGACATCGCAGTCAACACCAGCATTCTGCCGCTGTGATCTCTTGGCAAGTTTACGTTCAGTAGTTTGCCATTGCTTTCTGAACGACCGGCATTGATACCAACGCAAAACCAACGTAACACAGTCTGCTGCCAAATCGCGCTCAACTTGTCTAGAAAGCAAGTATACGGGATTACGAACCGCGTCCTTAAAACCTTCGCCACGGAGACCTTACCACATTTAACTCCATGCTATTCAGAAGAATTTGTGTCAGAAAGTAGGAAGAATCAATGGGCGATGTCTTTTCATGTAGTAGAATAGAACAGTATAAGACGCTTCAACAAAGCATAGAATAGACCAGGATAAGAAGCATTCTTTACAAATTTAGAATAGAGTGAGCAAGTGAACTGGTCTTCAATCTCACATGACCTAGTATATTCGAAAGCCTAATTAGGATATAACTGACGCCAGAAATAGCAAAAAAGAATAAGAATTTTACTACCGACGTGTTTGAGAAACTGAGTCCAGTTTATCCATATGTAAAAGAGCATATCAGCAGTCACCCATGCAAGCACACACACACACAAGCATGCGCGCACACACACACACACACATACACACACACATACACACACACACATACACACACACACACATCTGTCTATCTATCTAATAACGTATACAAGAAATAATAACCATATGTCACAAAATAAAACCGTGTGTTTAACCGGTTGATTATTATAGAGGATTTTCTGATTAAGCGGACGATCTGCCAGCGACAACTATTTTTACTAACTGGAAAAAACAAAGCGGATGTCAAAATCCCAGGACAATATTTGTAGCTGCACGTGTACATCTCTAACGGATTTGACACATTTGGTGGTGATGGAGACAGATCCCGGCAGCGCCGTGGCAGTTTGTCAACATTTGAATACAAATGGAAGCAGTGGGGTCAGCCCATATACACATTTGGCGGTGAGTGAGAAGGAAGGGATAAAACGCGTTGGCAGTTCATAACAGTTAAAATCACATATAATTGGCCGCTCAGGATATGGAATGGTTCCGTTTGTCATCTATGGTCCGGACATCAGACGGAATGGAGGTTTTGACTGTCAGCACATGACAGAAAGTTGAGGGTGTTATTGAAAACAGTGGAACACCTGCCGGACATGAACAACGTCACGTGCACAATGTAAGCTTGTTTGGAAAACCATGATTGGCAGCTTGGTATCGAAACTCTTTGTTGGAACTCGACAGTAACTCTCTAGATTGTTTTGGATGTCAGAACCAGTGATGACAAATCTAACATGGAGGGAGCCCGAGGGAGGATGGATCCCTGACAGGGGATGATCTGCCAATGTGCCACCTGTGTGGGGGCATAAAGGATAACGTCACGTGGCCAACTTTGGTAGTTTGCCATATAAACCCGAGTTGGGACCAACTAGGGGGACTTGAAAATGCTCTAGTCGGAGTGCCAGGGCACTGCAGTGCTTAGTGGAAATAATATCTACCGTGTGTTAATTAGTGACTTAATTTTACACGTGCCTATAATGGCAGATGTAGATATGATTGATAGGACTGCAGTAGTGCCATTTAAGGTATAACCTAGTATAATATTAGTTCTAATTAATATAGACTGTGGCCTTGTTAAACTATAGTGTGATGATTAGCACTGTTAGTGGAAACTAGTTAGAGTAGAATAGTGATATTAACTCTGCTAGTTAAGAATAGATTAGTGAAGTGTTGATAAGCTTTACTAGTTGAGAATTGAGTAATGAGGGATAATTGGGATCTTCCCGTAGGTGTCCCTGGTGGGCGGGGTTCCGCATTCTGTTTGCTGATTTTTTCTTTGTCATAGCCTGATTCGGCTCTAGGTGGGTAGCTAATCTGCTCTATGACTAAGTCTAGTTAGCTAAAGATCATTAAGCAAGGTGATAGGCTTACACTCAGCCGAAAGGATCAGTAACTAGTACTATCACCAGATGTGTTGTTTCTATCCTAGGTTCCCTACCAGATCCAAGGAAACTCAACAAGTTTTTGGGAAAAAATCCAATCCCATTCGGAAGAACACCAGTTCAACAAGCAATAAAGTTGCATACAGAACGTAACTAAAGCTAGGAGGAAGTTGATTCACCAAAGATAGTGATGATTACTGATGCACCACCAGCATCAGACAGTAGTAACTAAATGAGAACAGTCTAATAGTTACCTAGTGTTATATAATCTCGTGTAATAGAACACAAGACATTATACGTGAGGCTAGATAGACACGAGTGAGGATCAATCACATTAACAATTAACATTAATGACGGTGTACACACTACAAAGGACTTGTGCAGTTTTTTTTAAGGAACGATAGGAACGGACATTGTGTAGGGTGCAACCGGTCCATGATTAACTGTTAATACCACCGGTGTCTATTTCGGATGATCATGAAATTGGATTACCAGAGGTCTACAGAGGCAAAGCAGTATCCGGCAAGATGGTTTTGGCACGGGGTGAGATGTACATGTTCTGACGTAACGTGCTGTGGTCTATCCTTGCTGGGATCAGCTGACTGGGTTGTGGTCTGAGAGTCCGATTCTACACACTTTATAGAACACGTCACACATTTTCTTCACATACACGTCTCATATACGTTACACTTTTCTTTTAATAAATTATCTTTATTAATATTTAGAAGCAAGAGTTGTTGAGTATGTTGCGTTGGGGAAGTATGAGAAGGGGGCATAGTACGACAGTGAGAGAGTGATAGGAAAAGGTGTCCATAGGCTGATGGAGTGTGTTGGACGGAAGCTGGTGGATTCTCCAGAATATTGAGAGGGAAAAAAATATTATAATGTGGGTGTCGGCTCTCTTCACTCCAGGGACGACACTGTAAAGGAGGACACGACATTATTGGGGGCTCGTAAACGTGATATTGGGACAGCGGGATCTCTCGTAAACGGAATCCTTGGACAGCGGGATCTCCCGTAAACGGAATCCTTGGACAGCGAGATCTCCTGCAAGCAGGAACCTTTGACAGTGGGATCCTCTGACAACGGGGTCTTTTGACACGGGATCCTTAGTTATAAGAGGGAGATATCATTTTGGAGAATCCAGCTAGAGTGAATGTGGATAGGGGTTAGGACTAATATCTTACCTGTTCACACTTCACACGTCTGCATAGGTCTGTGGTCCTGATTCTACTCTTGTCACTGCGTGAATGTGCTGTGTGTGGTATATCTAGATTTATAGTACTTGTTCATATATCTGTATAGTAATTTGCAGTTATATTGTACTCGACCTGCTAGCTTACCTCTCTGTATAATGGCCACCCCTAAACTTAGCACAGCAGATTTAAAGGCAAAGGGGGAAGAAATGGGATTGACGGGGTCTGCTCTAACGGATTACATACAGGAAGTGGAGAGAGAGTATCGTCAAGCAGAAAGGGAAGATCGAAAGGCCGAGTTGGAATTGAGAAGGATGGAATTGGAAGCTGAGCAAGCAGCTAAGAAATTGGAAGCTGAGCAAGCAACTAAGAAATTGGAAGCTGAGCAAGCAGCTAGGAAATTTGAAGCTGAGCAAGCAGCTAGGAAATTAGAAGCTGAACAGGAAGCACAGAAAAGGGAGCACGAGTACCGGATGAGGGAACTCGAGTTGAAGAGTCAATCTAATGGAGAAACTGAGGGAGCAGTTGGAGGTTCCTCCATCCCAGGATCAACACCAGTAGGTGGACATGGGTACCATGCTATGAAGTTTCCTTTAGCGGTCTACGAGGAGGACAAAGAGAAGATTGACCAGTACCTTCAACGCTTCGAGGCTATGTCAGTTGCTATGGGTCTGGAGCGTAACAAATGGAATCTTAAGCTATCCCAGGGATTACGCGGGACCGGATACGAGGTTTATACTCGCCTGCCACCAGGACATGAGAACAATTATGACGAGTTAAAGACGGCTCTGCTGAAACGATTCGAGGTTACGTCACATACCTACCGGAAAAAATTTCGAGCAGCGAAACGAGAACCCGGAGAGTTGTTTGCCGCCTACAGTTTGCGTCTTAAATCTTATCTCCATAAGTGGATGGATTTGGCTGGGTTCGCACATGACTATGAGAGTCTGGAAGAGCTCATGGTGGTCGACCAGCTGAAGAAGCAAATGTCTAAACCTCTCAGGACGTTCCTGGGAGAACAAGGAGCGGAACGTATTGACCTCGTGACTAAATTAGCAGAACGGTTCGTCGAGGTACATGGGGAGGCAGGGGAAAACCTTTCCACCAACTCCAAAAGTCAAGAGAAACATGACAAGAAGAAAGCCAAAAACTCAGGAACAAAAAAGTGGGAACCTTATGTGCAAAAATCAGAGGATAGTTCAGAGAAGAAGAAGGAGGGAAGCAAGAGCACTTCAAGCTCTACACCTAAACGACCGTGGTCGGAGAAGTGGTGTTCAATTTGTAAGTCACCCTCTCACAATACGAGGGACTGCAAATCGAAGGCTAAGAACCCTCACTTTGCAGCATGTCAAGTGACTTCCAAGGAGGTTGTCACGGAAAATGTCAAGGTCAACAAGGAAGCTCGCCACCAGGAGAGCTCACTCAAGTCCGACAATAGAAAATCTAGGACAGGGAAATGGTGCAACCAATGCAAGTCAAACACGCACAATGCTATTGACTGCAGGGGAAAGTCAGGAGACACTCAATTCGTCGTGTGCTCAGGAAAACCTAAGGTGGAGCTCACCGAACAGGTCGAGGCCGAGGAAGAGACTCCAGACCAGGAAAAACCACCTGTAGTGGAATTGGTAGAGGTTAACGGTCGTCAAGTGGAGTGTTTATACGACACAGGACTGGACGGGGAGGCCGTGATTTCTGCGGATCTGGTACATCCAGAACAATTCACAGGTGAAACCTTGGATATACAGCCTGCACAGAAGAGTGCTGTAGTCATGAAGTTGCCCATTGCTAATGTGGAGATTCGGTCAAGGTACGTCACCGGCACCATCAAGGCCGCTGTATTGACCGATCCCATTTTTCCAGTCATCCTAGGTTGCTGGTATGTCTTTCTGGGAATGCCCAGGGAGCCAATTCATATGGGAGCAATGCAGACTCGCTCTCAGACGAAAACGGAAGAGGCAGACGCAATTGTGACTAACCCAATGCCGGGGGAGCTACGAACTGCCCAGAGTGAGGATGATACTTTACGTCCTTGCTACAAAAAGCTGCAGAAAAGTGCTGATCCACCAGGACGGGGGCAGTACTACATGAAGAATAGGATACTCTACAGGAGAGCAGGAAGGGGAGACAACCTATACGGTCAGTTGGTCGTCCCGAAAGCTCACCGGTCCCAGATTCTTCATATGGGGCATACCATCTCCTTTAGCGGACACATGGGTATTGCCGCCACCATGCAGCGGATTTCCTGCCACTACTATTGGCCGGGAATGACAGATGATGTGCGTCGGTATGTGAAGTCATGCCCTGAGTGCCAGAGGGTGGCACCGAAACACTGGACAGCACCGGTGGTGTTGGGTGAGATGCCCATCATGAACTCTCCTTTCGAGAGGGTAGCCATCGATATCGTGGGTCCACTTCCCAGGACTAGGAAGAGGAACATGTATATACTCACAATGGTGGATTGCTGTACAATGTGGGGTGAGGCTATACCGTTGACCACGATTGACTCGAAAAGAGTGGCGGACGCACTGATGGAGGCCTTTACCAGATTAGGCTTTCCGGATCAAATTCTGACGGACAATGGATCTCAGTTTTGTGGAAAACTCATGGAGGAGGTATTTAGGGTGTTTCACTCTAACCACATACATACCAGCCCTTACCACCCTCAAGCCAATGGACAAGTAGAGCGTTTCAACGGCACGTTGATGACAATGCTCAGGAAATTAGCGCAGGAAAAACCTGATAGGTGGGATGAATATATCCCAGCAGCACTCTTTGCCTATCGGGAAGTTCCTCATGGCTCAACAGGACTACCACCCGCTACGTTGCTGTTTGGTCGTCCAATCAAAGGACCGTTGGAAGCCATGTTGAGGAGTTGGACTGAAGAGGGGACGTCAGAAGAAGTGATCTCATCCTATCAATACGTGGAGGAACTGAAAGAAAAACTCCATAAGGGATGGACTCTGGCAAATCAAAACTTGAAAAAGGCCAGGAAAAGACATGCGGCTTACTACAACCGTAGGTCTAAAGAAAGATCTCTAGAGGTGGGAGATAAAGTCTTGTTGCTACTCCCAACGGGAAACAACAAACTGGAGATAGGTTGGCAAGGACCATTTCCCGTGGAAAGGGTGATATCCAGAACCAACTATCAGATCCAGGATCCGGGGAAAGTCGAAGATTTTCCATATCAATCTCTTGCGGAAATACGAAGAGAGACCCGGAGACAAGGCCGCGCACCTCATGGCAATGGCAGTTGCAGTGGAGACAGAAGTGGGAACCAGCGAGGGCAGGGAATATCCCTTGGAACACCAGGAAACCTATAGGGATGTGCAAGTGAACCCTGATCTGACCTCCCAGGAGAGGGAAAGGATAACCCAGGTTCTCAAGTCTCATAAGGAGATACTGACTGATAAACCAGGACGAACGAGGTTGGTTGAGTTCGAGATGACTTTGACCACACAGGAGCCTGTTCGCCAAAAGGTTTACCCAGTGCCATTCTCTAAAGAAAAGGCCCTGGAGGAGGAAATACAGAAACTGCTGGAGGATGACGTGATTGCACCATCCACATCCCCATACAATGCAGGGGTAGTTTTGTTACGCAAACCAAGTGGAGAACACAGGTTGTGTATAGACTACCGACTGCTGAACAGTCACACACAATTTCAGGTGGAACCTTTGCCGAATCCAACTCAGCTATTCGCTAGGCTCCATAAGGCTCGGTACTTTTCAAAGGTGGATCTGAGTCGGGGGTACTATCAGATACCAGTCAAACCGGAGATTCGACCACTGTTAGCTTTCAGTACACCCAGTGGACACTACGAATTCAAGGTCATGCCCTTTGGACTCAGCAATGCACCTAATGTGTTTACACGCATGATGAGGACTTTACTTAGATCCTTTACAGGATCCGTCCATCATCTCATTCATGGATGATATTCTGATTTCCAGTGACAGCCTGGATGACCACTTACAATCCTTGGAGAGAGTGTTTAATAGACTCAAGGAAGCAGGGCTTACTGCTCGTCCAACCAAGTGCATGATTGGTTACCAGACTCTGGAATTTCTAGGTCACACCATCACTCCAGGACACATTGTTCCAGAAGAGAAGAACCTGGAGAAAATCAGAAATGCACCTAGGCCAAAAACGAAGAAGGATGTGCGATCTTTTCTCTCGTTGTGTGGGTTCTACCACAAATTTATCCCACATTTCACGGAATTGGGAGCTCCGTTGACGGAAACCTTGAAAAAGGGATTCCCGGATCAAATCATTTGGACACCAGAATGTGAGAATGCCTATAGTCAGTTAAAGGAATCCTTGGTCAGCAAACCTGTATTACAGCTCCCTGACCTTTCCAAACCATTTGTGTTGAGAACAGATGCGAGTGCGATTGGAATTGGAGCCGCTTTGTTACAGGAAGGAAAAGACGATGCTTCGGTTTTGAAACCTGTAGCATACGCAAGTAAGAAACTTCTACAGGCGGAGAGGAATTATTCAACCGTCGAGAGAGAGTGCTTGTCCCTTGTATGGGCAGTGCAAAAATTTCAGCCATATTTGTATGGAGTTAAGTTTCGGGTCCAGTCGGATCATCAGCCCCTGATGTTCCTGGCTACTTCTCAGAAGCTCAACGCACGTTTGATGCGGTGGTCGTTGTTACTTCAACCTTATAATTTAACGGTAGAGTACATTCCTGGGAAGGAAAATGTTGGAGCGGATTTCTTGTCAAGACACCCAGCTCCTGAAGAAGAAGAATGAATCATCTGGATTAAACTCACGGTGGAGAAGAGTGAGATGGACTACTCTCTTAGGAGGGGGCCTATGTCACAAAATAAAACCGTGTGTTTAACCGGTTGATTATTATAGAGGATTTTCTGATTAAGCGGACGATCTGCCAGCGACAACTATTTTTACTAACTGGAAAAAACAAAGCGGATGTCAAAATCCCAGGACAATATTTGTAGCTGCACGTGTACATCTCTAACGGATTTGACACATTTGGTGGTGATGGAGACAGATCCCGGCAGCGCCGTGGCAGTTTGTCAACATTTGAATACAAATGGAAGCAGTGGGGTCAGCCCATATACACATTTGGCGGTGAGTGAGAAGGAAGGGATAAAACGCGTTGGCAGTTCATAACAGTTAAAATCACATATAATTGGCCGCTCAGGATATGGAATGGTTCCGTTTGTCATCTATGGTTCCGGACATCAGACGGAATGGAGGTTTTGACTGTCAGCACATGACAGAAAGTTGAGGGTGTTATTGAAAACAGTGGAACACCTGCCGGACATGAACAACGTCACGTGCACAATGTAAGCTTGTTTGGAAAACCATGATTGGCAGCTTGGTATCGAAACTCTTTGTTGGAACTCGACAGTAACTCTCTAGATTGTTTTGGATGTCAGAACCAGTGATGACAAATCTAACATGGAGGGAGCCCGAGGGAGGATGGATCCCTGACAGGGGATGATCTGCCAATGTGCCACCTGTGTGGGGGCATAAAGGATAACGTCACGTGGCCAACTTTGGTAGTTTGCCATATAAACCCGAGTTGGGACCAACTAGGGGGACTTGAAAATGCTCTAGTCGGAGTGCCAGGGCACTGCAGTGCTTAGTGGAAATAATATCTACCGTGTGTTAATTAGTGACTTAATTTTACACGTGCCTATAATGGCAGATGTAGATATGATTGATAGGACTGCAGTAGTGCCATTTAAGGTATAACCTAGTATAATATTAGTTCTAATTAATATAGACTGTGGCCTTGTTAAACTATAGTGTGATGATTAGCACTGTTAGTGGAAACTAGTTAGAGTAGAATAGTGATATTAACTCTGCTAGTTAAGAATAGATTAGTGAAGTGTTGATAAGCTTTACTAGTTGAGAATTGAGTAATGAGGGATAATTGGGATCTTCCCGTAGGTGTCCCTGGTGGGCGGGGTTCCGCATTCTGTTTGCTGATTTTTTCTTTGTCATAGCCTGATTCGACTCTAGGTGGGTAGCTAATCTGCTCTATGACTAAGTCTAGTTAGCTAAAGATCATTAAGCAAGGTGATAGGCTTACACTCAGCCGAAAGGATCAGTAACTAGTACTATCACCAGATGTGTTGTTTCTATCCTAGGTTCCCTACCAGATCCAAGGAAACTCAACAAGTTTTTGGGAAAAAATCCAATCCCATTCGGAAGAACACCAGTTCAACAAGCAATAAAGTTGCATACAGAACGTAACTAAAGCTAGGAGGAAGTTGATTCACCAAAGATAGTGATGATTACTGATGCACCACCAGCATCAGACAGTAGTAACTAAATGAGAACAGTCTAATAGTTACCTAGTGTTATATAATCTCGTGTAATAGAACACAAGACATTATACGTGAGGCTAGATAGACACGAGTGAGGATCAATCACATTAACAATTAACATTAATGACGGTGTACACACTACAAAGGACTTGTGCAGTTTTTTTTAAGGAACGATAGGAACGGACATTGTGTAGGGTGCAACCGGTCCATGATTAACTGTTAATACCACCGGTGTCTATTTCGGATGATCATGAAATTGGATTACCAGAGGTCTACAGAGGCAAAGCAGCATCCGGCAAGATGGTTTCGGCACGGGGTGAGATGTACATGTTCTGACGTAACGTGCTGTGGTCTATCCTTGCTGGGATCAGCTGACTGGGTTGTGGTCTGAGAGTCCGATTCTACACACTTTATAGAACACGTCACACATTTTCTTCACATACACGTCTCATATACGTTACACTTTTCTTTTAATAAATTATCTTTATTAATTTTTAGAAGCAAGAGTTGTTGAGTATGTTGCGTTGGGGAAGTATGAGAAGGGGGCATAGTACGACAGTGAGAGAGTGATAGGAAAAGGTGTCCATAGGCTGATGGAGTGTGTTGGACGGAAGCTGGTGGATTCTCCAGAATATTGAGAGGAAAAAAATATTATAATGTGGGTGTCGGCTCTCTTCACTCCAGGGACGACACTGTAAAGGAGGACACGACACCATACATGGAAGAAAATTACCATGTAAAGAAAAAATAAGAAGCTGAAAGCAAACTCATTACAATATGTTCCTTTTAAAACAATAATAATTCATCAATAATTTCCTCCAAACAGACTAAGAATAGCTAAGTCTGCAAAACCAGATCTTCCCCGTGCTGCATCTTATTATCTCCATTCTGTATGAACAAACTTTCGCTAATTACTCCTAACGTCGCATCTGCAAAGACGAATGATCAACAATATTTAATTATCTCTGTGTTCCATAGAACACTAGTTCATTATCAGGTTTACACAGAACCACACATCGATTTCTTCGTTGCGCTCCATATGCCGTGTTGTGACTCACTATTCTTCATTTATAATCAATGTTTGCAAATAACTACATTATGTCTGCAAATAACAGTACAGGCTTTCAACTGAAGGGAAGCGGCTGCATTGCACCAGGTTCTGTCCCAAATGATTCAGTTTTCTTTCCGCAGAGCTGACTGCCGAAAATTTTGCTCAGAACACGAACTCCGTAGCTCCAAGTTCAGAGTTCTCTGAATGTAACATGCACAAGTGATGAACGAAAGGTGAGTGATAGGTAGTACCGAATGTAAGACTGGCCTGAATGCCCAATTTGCAGGGTTGTCCATGGGACATAATTTACAATGCGTGGTAATTTATGCAAGTCCCATCCCATGCCGTCCCATGGGACTTTCCCATGAGATTCCCATGGGAATAACATTCCCATGGCCAAGCCTGGCAGGCTGGTCTATGGGACATGTTTTTCTGTCCTATCCAATGGTAATTTATGCCTGTCCCATCCCATCCCTACACTATTCTGAAGATCCCTCTTTTTTCCCCATGGGATTCCCATGGCCAAGCCTGCCAATGTGTGACCCTGTGAAAATAAAGTTCGCTCGTTCGAGTTGAAAAAAAAAAAAGTAAAGGAGGCTTTTGCCAACCTTAAGGATAATTGGGTATATGGTGCTGGTCCCATATTGTATAGATCAGTCGGCACTCGGTGGGTGGTCTGGTTCATGTCTCGCCTTGACGTCCCATGACATTTCCCGAGACCCATTTTAGACTGGATCCACCTGGAAGGACGTTACGCTGGCAACGGCATAAGCGCGGTTGGACGAGAGTTCAATGCCAACTCTCGCCGTTCGCTACGAGAAAAAAACAAAACTGCCCGCCTGTTTCTCAGTGCACCCAGGCCTACAAAATATGATGGTACTAAAACTTCACTTGAGCATAGCAAGTACCTGACTTCACCTTCTTCTTCTTTGTTGCTTTTGTCAAGGGAGCAGCGATAGCTTCATGGCTAAACTCTTGCCTGCTTATGTAGTGGTCTCATCTCATCTCATCTCATCTCATCATGTTCCTCTTGTACCTTGCGGTTTCGAGGTGAAGTATAAACATCGTGAGAGTGCCCGATTATGGGCTTCATGTATCGATATTCCCATGGACTCTGTTATTCCCTCCGTCCAACGTTTACGTGGTCGGCCTCTTCTTCTATTTCATCTGGTCTGTACATCATCATTGCATGTTGTGGTATGCTGTTGAATGGTAACCTACTTGCGTGACCAAACCATTTGACTTGCTGCCTTCTAATAAAATCTAGTGCTGCTATAACCCCCATTTTAATCCTGATTTCTTCATCTAGTGGTCATGGGCTGGAATCCGCTTTCAGGCGAGTGTTTAAACTGATCTGGGATTGTGGTCGACCCAACCTGACTTGGGTACCAGGACATGTGTGTGGAAGTAAAGGTGGCCGGTGGGATACTGACCACATCATTTACGAACTGCCAAATGCTGTATTAACTGATTCAGTGCCAAAGAAGGAGCGACTGGCCGAGTGGCCATTATGCCGGATTCTCATTCAGGAGACCCAGGTTTGAATCCTCGTAAGGTGTGGAGTTTTTTTTTCTCTCGGAGGCAAAAAGAAAACTAGCCAGGCGGCCTTAATTCCTCAGCTCAAGACCCTTCTGCCATTCACCGCAAGGTACTATATTGATAGTAAATGACAGTTTATGACAGTGCCAGAGAAAAAGAATGTCAGGACCACGCCTGGTATTCAATCAAATGAACAAGTATTATAATGTCATTTCCGTTCACTAAGCACTGAAATTGCGGAACATCCCACGAAACAAAACAAAGAACATAATGACCCTAGTATGGCGTTATATCGCCCTTCTTTCCAAATGTAAGGTCACTTTTGGCAACATATTATCCTTCGGCACTGAATCAGTTAAAATGTGGGTTTGGCGCCATGTACCCAATGCGCCCCAGCGCACGCTAAAGAGTCCTTTATCTTAATGGCGACCCGGAAGGCCAGGCCAACTTAAAGATTCCTCTTCCACGGGAAGACGAACCCATAACTACCGGGCCCAGGCAAGCATGCTAGCCACTGCCTTACAGTGGTTCTCTCTAACGCCAGCTCTCTTTTTGTTATTGTTTTTATTTCGTCTCTGACTGTCAACTCAAGCTTAGTCCATACACGCGCCACTACTTCCATTAGTTGCTACTACTAGAGGTTGCACTGGACTGATTGTGAGTGTGGATTAGCTTTCCTAATTACCAGTTTCTCTCGCTAAATGACGAACTTCGTATGATTTCTAAGGTGCTGGTAATTTACGTTCCCAAGTCAAGGACGAGAAGTGGACATTTTAGTCCAGCTGACCGGTGTCTAGGTTGAATCCACTACCTCATCATCAGCACACCGGAGGTTTAAGAATGAGCGCCTTATCCATTCGGCCATGTCTACAGCACATACATATATATTAGGGCAGTTAATGATTGATGCTTCTGTTATGTCCCTACTTGACCGGGGTTAGAGTCGCCCATGGCGCGTCTCACTTTATAAAGTCAGAAAAATATCATTTGGCAGGGGAATCAGGCAAATATAATAAGAAATAAATAATTCAAAGGTATTGAATGTCACTCATAGAAGTATGTGAATTTCGTGTGGACTGCTTTTACATCTGTCCGCGGTTGTTTGTGGCGGGAACTGTATGTTCAGAAAAATGGTGGCAGACCGGTCGCTGAACTGACTAGGTTGCCCTACGCAGTAATGTGTGGCTGCTGGTTTTCTAGTGACTACTGCTTCCATCGACGATGAAGTGTATTTTTCGGGCGGACTTTTGTGTTGGCATTCTGGCAGCCGCATTATGCACAGTATACCTGTGCAGAATGTTGGTTTGTCAAGACTCCTGTCTGTTCCACTTTTCACATAGGGCAGCGCGGAGCATCGTGTGTGATCATCACTGGCACAGAAACGGAGCATAATGGGACGACCCTTTTCCATGAAGTTGAAACCGCGACTAACTAGCTCATAGAAGTAAAGTAAGCAATTGCAGATCAACGACTAACTAGCTAAGTAACTCATAGAAGTAAAGTAAGCAATTGCAGATCAATAGTCACCTTAGGGGGAAATGTTTCATGTCGTTTGTAGGACATTGCGATCAACCCAAAGCCCAATGTTATTTTCTACGCAATTTTACCTCCAGTAGTTTTCCATTGCTTTCAGAACGTTGAAGTCCACATGTCTGGTGTAGGGGTTGAACCCCTTACCCTACTGTTACCGTGCCGGAAGTTTAAATGCTTTAGCCCCGCGTCTCACGTAGACCTGTTGACTCACTAAACACTGCACCCACTGACAGCTAGTCAACATCCTTTCCATGGAATGCTTACACGTAGAACTGTAGACACTGTATCCCCTGACAGCTAGTCAACATCCTTTCCTTGGAGTGCTTAGCATCGGCGTCGAAGTACACTTGTTCCTGCAGCGATACGCTGTCGTCATCTGGAGGTGACAGGTTCAGATCCGGTCGGTAACTATAGCTTTCAATTGTTACACTGTCTGCTTCCTCTAGTCTCGATTTCCTTCTTCTCACTTCTACAAGCTCCAAACAATACTATGTGTGTTTACTTATCAACTGTCTTAGTATCGACCATATCCTCTGGTTACTCCCTGTCACAATACGTTATTGTGGTGTCTGTTCTTATACACTATTTACTTGATCCCTAAGGGCACCGACTACTTAAGCCTTATCGGACACCACATTGGTAAATAGTGTGAGAACAGTTAATGTTAATAAACAAGATGAGAACCATGTTGAATAGAAAATAGTGTGATAGAAGTCTTATGCGGAAAATAATACGTGGCCAATTGTCCGTGTCACTTATTCCTTCAGAGAGGCGCTATTGTCATCTGGAAGCAGGTTCGAATCCCTCTTGGCTGTAATGTTATATTGTCTGGTGAAACCTCTCATGCCCACTTCTTT